>JAEOAD010002402.1:0-16137 GCA_036365145.1 Orientallactaga sibirica
ATGAAGATGTTTGTTTTCCCAACAAACTACTTTACAATGCAGTTGAATCTACGAAGTTGTGCATGCTTTTTAGATTACATTAAAGGAATGTTTGAACTTGCTGCACTAAACCATCTTGAAGAAGAAAACTGATTCCTAGAACCAAAGTAACTTATTTCACCCCAACAGCATTCAGTACTGAAGGTATTTGTTTTCTAAAGAAACTACTTTAGAAATTAAACCGTCTACTAAATTGTATCTTGTAAGATTACACAAACTAGAGGATTTGAACTTGCTGCACTCAACCTCCTTTGTAGGAAAGCAAGTGATTCCCTCACGAATTAGCTTATTTGTCACAGTACAATGTTAAGCCAATGAGAATGATGTTTGTTTTCTCAAGAAACTACTTTAGAAATGAGGCGAATCTACTAATTTGTACATCTTGTTAGATTACACAAACTAGGAAAGTTTGAACTTGCTGCACACTCAACCTTCTTTGTAGGAAAGCAAAGTGATTCCTAGAACCAAAATGAAGATGTTTGTTTTCTCAAAACTACTTTAGAAATGAGGCAGATCTACTAACTTGTACATCTTGTTAGATTACACAAACTAGGAAAGTTTGAACTTGCTGCACTCAACCTTCTTTGTAGGAAAGCAAGTGATTCCTAGAACCAGAATTAGCTTATTTCACACAGTACAATGTTCGGCAATGAAGATGTTTGTTTTCTCAAGAAACTACTTTAGAAATGAGGAGAATCTACTAACTTGTACATCTTGTTAGATTACACAAACTAGGAAAGTTTGAACTTGCTGCACTCAACCTTCTTTGTAGGAAAGCAAGTGATTCCTAGAATCAGGTTAGCTTATTTCACACAGTACAATGTTAGGCAATGAAGATGTTTGTTTTCTCAAGAAACTACTTTAGAAATGAGGCGAATCTACTAACTTGTACATCTTGTTAGATTACACAAACTAGGAAAGTTTGAACTTGCTGCACTCAACCTTCTTTGTAGGAAAGCAAGTGATTCCTAGAACCGAATTAGCTTATTTCACACAGTACAATGTTCGGCAATGAAGATGTTTGTTTTCTCTCAAACTACTTTAGAAATGAGGCGAATCTACTAAGTTGTACATCTTGTTAGATTACACAAACTAGGAAAGTTTGAACTTGCTGCACTCAACCTTCTTTGTAGGAAAGCAAGTGATTCCTAGAACCAATTAGCTTATTTCACACAGTACAATGTTCGGCAATGAAGATGTTTGTTTCTCAACAAACTACTTTAGAAATGAGGCGAATCTACTAACTTGTACATCTTGTTAGATTACACAAACTAGGAAAGTTTGAACTTGCTGCACTCAACCTTCTTTGTAGGAAAGCAAGTGATTCCTAGAACCGAATTAGCTTATTTCACACAGTACAATGTTCAGCAATGAAGATGTTTGTTTTCTCAAGAAACTACTTTAGAAATGAGGCGAATCTACTAACTTGTACATCTTGTTAGATTACACAAACTAGGAAAGTTTGAACTTGCTGCACTCAACCTTTTTGAAGGAAAGCAAGTGATTCCTAGAAACGAATTAGCTTATTTCACACAGTACAATGTTTGGCAATGAAGATGTTTGTTTTCTCAAAGAAACTACTTTAGAAATGAGGAGAATCTACTAACTTGTACATCTTGTTAGATTACACAAACTAGGAAAGTTTGAACTTGCTGCACTCAACCTTCTTTGTAGGAAAGCAAGTGATTCCTAGAGAACGAACTAGCTTATTTCACACAGTACAATGTTTGGCAATGAAGATGTTTGTTTTCTCAAGAAACTACTTTAGAAATGAGAGTGAATCTACTAAGTTGTACATCTTTTTAGATTACACAAACTAGGAAAGTTTGAACTTGCTGCACTCAACCTTCTTTGTAGGAAAGCAAGTGATTCCTAGAACCGAATTAGCTTATTTCACACAGTACAATGTTGGCAATGAAGATGTTTGTTTTTCTCAAGAAACTACTTTAGAAATGAGGCGAATCTACTAACTTGTACATCTTGTTAGATTACACAAACTAGGAAAGTTTGAACTTGCTGCACTCAACCTTCTTTTGTAGAAAGAAAGTGATTCCTAGAACAGAATTAGCTTATTTCACACAGTACAATGTTCGGCAATGAAGATGTTTGTTTTCTCAAGAAACTACTTTAGAAATGAGGCGAATCTACTAACTTGTACATCTTGTTAGATTACACAAACTAGGAAAGTTTGAACTTGCTGCACTCAACCTTCTTTGTAGGAAAGCAAGTGATTCCTAGAACCGAATTAGCTTATTTCACACAGTACAATGTTGGCAATGAAGATGTTTGTTTTCTCAAGAAACTACTTTAGAAATGAGGCGAATCTACTAACTTGTACATCTTGTTAGATTACACAAACTAGGAAAGTTTGAACTTGCTGCACTCAACCTCTTTTGTAGGAAAGCAAGTGATTCCTAGAACCGAATTAGCTTATTTCACACAGTACAATGTTCGGCAATGAAGATGTTTGTTTTCTCAACAAACTACTTTAGAAATGAGGCGAATCTACTAAGTTGTACATCTTGTTAGATTACACAAACTAGGAAAGTTTGAACTTGCTGCACTCAACCTTCTTTGTAGGAAAGCAAGTGATTCCTAGAACCGAATTAGCTTATTTCACACAGTACAATGTTTGGCAATGAAGATGTTTGTTTTCTCAAGAAACTACTTTAGAAATGAGGCGAATCTACTACCTTGTACATCTTGTTAGATTACACAAACTAGGAAAGTTTGAACTTGCTGCACTCAACCTTCTTTGTAGGAAAGCAAGTGATTCCTAGAACCGAATTAGCTTATTTCACACAGTACAATGTTAGGCAATGAAGATGTTTGTTTTCTCAAGAAACTACTTTAGAAATGAGTGAGATCTACTAACTTGTACATCTTGTTAGATTACACAAACTAGGAAAGTTTGAACTTGCTGCACTCAACCTTCTTTGTAGGAAAGCAAGTGATTCCTAGAACCGAATTAGCTTATTTCACACAGTACAGTGTTTGGCAATGAAGATGTTTGTTTTCTCAAGAAACTACTTTAGAAATGAGGCGAATCTACTAACTTTGTACATCTTGTTAGATTACACAAACTAGGAAAGTTTGAACTTGCTGCACTCAACCTTCTTTGTAGGAAAGCAAGTGATTCCTAGAACCGAATTAGCTTATTTCACACAGTACAATGTTCGGCAATGAAGATGTTTGTTTTCTCAAGAAACTACTTTAGAAATGAGGCGAATCTACTAACTTGTACATCTTGTTAGATTACACAAACTAGGAAAGTTTGAACTTGCTGCACTCAACCTTCTTTGTAGGAAAGCAAGTGATTCCTAGAAACCGAATTAGCTTATTTCACACAGTACAATGTTAGGCAATGAAGATGTTTGTTTTCTCAAGAAACTACTTTAGAAATGAGGCGAATCTACTAACTTGTACATCTTGTTAGATTACACAAACTAGGAAAGTTTGAACTTGCTGCACTCAACCTTCTTTGGAGGAAAGCAAGTGATTCCTAGAACCGAATTAGCTTATTTCACACAGTACAATGTTCGGCAATGAAGATGTTTGTTTTCTCAAGAAACTACTTTAGAAATGAGGTGAATCTACTAACTTGTACATCTTGTTAGATTACACAAACTAGGAAAGTTTGAACTTGCTGCACTCAACCTTCTTTGTAGGAAAGCAAGTGATTCCTAGAACTGAATTAGCTTATTTCACACAGTACAATGTTCAGCAATGAAGATGTTTGTTTTCTCAAGAAACTACTTTAGAAATGAGGCGAATCTACTAACTTGTACATCTTGTTAGATTACACAAACTAGGAAAGTTTGAACTTGCTGCACTCAACCTTCTTTGTAGGAAAGCAAGTGATTCCTAGAACCGAATTAGCTTATTTCACACAGTACAATGTTCGGCAATGAAGATGTTTGTTTTCTCAAGAAACTACTTTAGAAATGAGGCGAATCTACTAACTTGTACATCTTGTTAGATTACACAAACTAGGAAAGTTTGAACTTGCTGCACTCAACCTTCTTTGTAGGAAAGCAAGTGATTCCTAGAACCGAATTAGCTTATTTCACACAGTACAATGTTCGGCAATGAAGATGTTTGTTTTCTAAAGAAACTACTTTAGAAATGAGGCGAATCTACTAACTTGTACATCTTGTTAGATTACACAAACTAGGAAAGTTTGAACTTGCTGCACTCAACCTTCTTTGTAGGAAAGCAAGTGATTCCTAGAACCGAATTAGCTTATTTCACACAGTACAATGTTCGGCAATGAAGATGTTTGTTTTCTCAAGAAACTACTTTAGAAATGAGGCGAATCTACTAACTTGTACATCTTGTTAGATTACACAAACTAGGAAAGTTTGAACTTGCTGCACTCAACCTTCTTTGTAGGAAAGCAAGTGATTCCTAGAACCGAATTAGCTTATTTCACACAGTACAATGTTCGGCAATGAAGATGTTTGTTTTCTCAAGAAACTACTTTAGAAATGAGGCGAATCTACTAACTTGTACATCTTGTTAGATTACACAAACTAGGAAAGTTTGAACTTGCTGCACTCAACCTTCTTTGTAGGAAAGCAAGTGATTCCTAGAACCGAATTAGCTTATTTCACACAGTACAATGTTAGGCAATGAAGATGTTTGTTTTCTCAAGAAACTACTTTAGAAATGAGGCGAATCTACTAACTTGTACATCTTGTTAGATTACACAAACTAGGAAAGTTTGAACTTGCTGCACTCAACCTTCTTTGTAGGAAAGCAAGTGATTCCTAGAACCGAATTAGCTTATTTCACACAGTACAATGTTGGCAATGAAGATGTTTGTTTTCTCAAGAAACTACTTTAGAAATGAGGTGAATCTACTAACTTGTACATCTTGTTAGATTACACAAACTAGGAAAGTTTGAACTTGCTGCACTCAACCTTCTTTGTAGGAAAGCAAGTGATTCCTAGAACTGAATTAGCTTATTTCACACAGTACAGTGTTAGGCAATGAAGATGTTTGTTTTCTCAAGAAACTACTTTAGAAATGAGGTGAATCTACTAACTTGTACATCTTGTTAGATTACACAAACTAGGAAAGTTTGAACTTGCTGCACTCAACCTTCTTTGTAGGAAAGCAAGTGATTCCTAGAACCAATTAGCTTATTTCACACAGTACAATGTTGGCAATGAAGATGTTTGTTTTCTCAAGAAACTACTTTAGAAATGAGGCGAATCTACTAACTTGTACATCTTGTTAGATTACACAAAACTAGGAAAGTTTGAACTTGCTGCACTCAACCTTCTTTGTAGGAAAGCAAGTGATTCCTAGAACCGAATTAGCTTATTTCACACAGTACAATGTTGGGCAATGAAGATGTTTGTTTTCTCAACAAACTACTTTAGAAATGAGTTGAATCTACTAACTTGTACATCTTGTTAGATTACACAAACTAGGAAAGTTTGAACTTGCTGCACTCAACCTTCTTTGTAGGAAAGCAAGTGATTCCTAGAACCAAATTAGCTTATTTCACACAGTACAATGTTAGGGCAATGAAGATGTTTGTTTTTCTCAAGAAACTACTTTAGAAATGAGGCGAATCTACTAACTTGTACATCTTGTTAGATTACACAAACTAGGAAAGTTTGAACTTGCTGCACTCAACCTTCTTTGTAGGAAAGGAAGTGATTCCTAGAACCGAATTAGCTTATTTCACACAGTACAATGTTCTGTAATGAAGATGTTTGTTTTTCAAGAAACTACTTTAGAAATGAGGTGAATCTACTAACTTGTACATCTTGTTAGATTACACAAACTAGGAAAGTTTGAACTTGCTGCACTCAACCTTCTTTGTAGGAAAGCAAGTGATTCCTAGAACCGAATTAGCTTATTTCACACAGTACAATGTTCGGCAATGAAGATGTTTGTTTTCTCAAGAAACTACTTTAGAAATGAGGCGAATCTACTAACTTGTACATCTTGTTAGATTACACAAACTAGGAAAGTTTGAACTTGCTGCACTCAACCTTCTTTGTAGGAAAGCAAGTGATTCCTAGAACTGAATTAGCTTATTTCACACAGTACAATGTTCAGCAATGAAGATGTTTGTTTTCTCAACAAACTACTTTAGAAATGAGGCGAATCTACTAACTTGTACATCTTGTTAGATTACACAAACTAGGAAAGTTTGAACTTGCTGCACTCAACCTTCTTTGTAGGAAAGCAAGTGATTCCTAGAACCGAATTAGCTTATTTCACACAGTACAATGTTCGGCAATGAAGATGTTTGTTTTCTAAAGAAACTACTTTAGAAATGAGGCGAATCTACTAATTTGTACATCTTGTTAGATTACACAAACTAGGAAAGTTTGAACTTGCTGCACTCAACCTTCTTTGTAGGAAAGCAAGTGATTCCTAGAACTGAATTAGCTTATTTCACACAGTACAATGTTCAGTATGAAGATGTTTGTTTTCTAAACAAACTACTTTAGAAATGAGGCGAATCTACTAATTTGTACATCTTGTTAGATTACACAAACTAGGAAAGTTTGAACTTGCTGCACTCAACCTTCTTTGTAGGAAAGCAAGTGATTCCTAGAACCAAATTAGCTTATTTCACACAGTACAATGTTCAGTAATGAAGATGTTTGTTTTCAAAGAAACTACTTTAGAAATGAGGCGAATCTACTAACTTGTACATCTTTTTAGATTACATTAACTAGGAAAGTTTGAACTTGCTGCACTCAACCTTCTTTGTAGGAAAGCAAGTGATTCCTAGAACCGAATTAGCTTATTTCACACAGTACAATGTTTGGCAATGAAGATGTTTGTTTTCTAAAGAAACTACTTTAGAAATGAGGCGAATCTACTAACTTGTACATCTTGTTAGATTACACAAACTAGGAAAGTTTGAACTTGCTGCACTCAACCTTCTTGTAGGAAAGCAAGTGATTCCTAGAACCGAATTAGCTTATTTCACACAGTACAATGTTAGGCAATGAAGATGTTTGTTTTCTCAAGAAACTACTTTAGAAATGAGGCGAATCTACTAACTTGTACATCTTGTTAGATTACACAAACTAGGAAAGTTTGAACTTGCTGCACTCAACCTTCTTTGTAGGAAAGCAAGTGATTCCTAGAACCGAATTAGCTTATTTCACACAGTACAATGTTTGGTAATGAAGATGTTTGTTTTCTCAAGAAACTACTTTAGAAATGAGGCGAATCTACTAATTTGTACATCTTGTTAGATTACACAAACTAGGAAAGTTTGAACTTGCTGCACTCAACCTTCTTTGTAGGAAAGCAAGTGATTCTAGAACCGAATTAGCTTATTTCACACAGTACAATGTTAGGCAATGAAGATGTTTGTTTTCTCAAGAAACTACTTTAGAAATGAGGTGAATCTACTAAGTTGTACATCTTGTTAGATTACACAAACTAGGAAAGTTTGAACTTGCTGCACTCAACCTTCTTTGTAGGAAAGCAAGTGATTCCTAGAACCGAATTAGCTTATTTCACACAGTACAATGTTCGCAATGAAGATGTTTTTGTTTTCTCAACAAACTACTTTAGAAATGAGGCGAATCTACTAACTTGTACATCTTGTTAGATTACACAAACTAGGAAAGTTTGAACTTGCTGCACTCAACCTTCTTTGTAGGAAAGCAAGTGATTCCTAGAACCGAATTAGCTTATTTCACACAGTACAATGTTCGGCAATGAAGATGTTTGTTTTCTCAAGAAACTACTTTAGAAATGAGGCAAATCTACTAACTTGTACATCTTGTTAGATTACACAAACTAGGAAAGTTTGAACTTGCTGCACTCAACCTTCTTTGTAGAAAGCAAGTGATTCCTAGAACTGAATTAGCTTATTTCACACAGTACAATGTTCGGCAATGAAGATGTTTGTTTTCTAAAGAAACTACTTTAGAAATGAGGTGAATCTACTAACTTGTACATCTTGTTAGATTACACAAACTAGGAAAGTTTGAACTTGCTGCACTCAACCTTCTTTGTAGGAAAGCAAGTGATTCCTAGAACCGAATTAGCTTATTTCACACAGTACAATGTTAGGCAATGAAGATGTTTGTTTTCTCAAGAAACTACTTTAGAAATGAGGTGAATCTACTAACTTGTACATCTTGTTAGATTACACAAACTAGGAAAGTTTGAACTTGCTGCACTCAACCTTCTTTGTAGGAAAGCAAGTGATTCCTAGAACCGAATTAGCTTATTTCACACAGTACAATGTTTGGCAATGAAGATGTTTGTTTTCTCAAACTACTTTAGAAATGAGGCGAATCTACTAACTTGTACATCTTTTTAGAGATTACACAAACTAGGAAAGTTTGAACTTGCTGCACTCAACCTTCTTTGTAGGAAAGCAAGTGATTCCTAGAACCGAATTAGCTTATTTCACACAGTACAATGTTGGGCAATGAAGATGTTTGTTTTCTCAACAAACTACTTTACAAATGAGGCGAATCTACTAAATTAGACATCTTGTTAGATTACACAAACTAGGAAAGTTTCAACTTGCTGCACTCAACCTTCTTTGGAGGAAAGCAAGTGATTCCTAGAACCGAATTAGCTTATTTCACACAGTACAGTGTTCAGTAATGAAGATGTTTGTTTTCTAAAGAAACTACTTTAGAAATGAGGCGAATCTACTAACTTGTACATCTTGTTAGATTACACAAACTAGGAAAGTTTGAACTTGCTGCACTCAACCTTCTTTGTAGGAAAGCAAGTGATTCCTAGAACGAATTAGCTTATTTCACACAGTACAGTGTTCTGGCAATGAAGATGTTTGTTTTTTCTCAAGAAACTACTTTGGAAATGAGGTGAATCTACTAATTTGTACATCTTGTTAGATTACACAAACTAGGAAAGTTTGAACTTGCTGCACTCAACCTTCTTTGTAGGAAAGCAAGTGATTCCTAGAACCGAATTAGCTTATTTCACACAGTACAATGTTCGGTAATGAAGATGTTTTTTTTTAAAGAAACTACTTTAGAAATGAGTCGAATCTACTAAGTTGGGCATCTTTTTAGATTACACAAACTAGGAAAGTTTGAACTTGCTGCACTCAACCTTCTTTGTAGGAAAGCAAGTGATTCCTAGAACTGAATTAGCTTATTTCACACAGTACAATGTTCGGCAATGAAGATGTTTGTTTTCTCAACAAACTACTTTACAAATCAGGCGAATCTACTAACTTGGACATCTTGTTAGATTACACAAACTAGGAAAGTTTGAACTTGCTAAACTCAACCATCTTTGTAGAAAAGCAACTGATTCCTAGAACAGAATTAGCTTATTTCACACAGTACAGTGTTCGGCAATGAAGATGTTTGTTTTCTAAAGAAACTACTTTAGAAATGAGGTGAATCTACTAATTTGTACATCTTGTTAGAT
Source organism: Orientallactaga sibirica (assembly GCA_036365145.1). Taxonomy (NCBI): domain Eukaryota; kingdom Metazoa; phylum Chordata; class Mammalia; order Rodentia; family Dipodidae; genus Orientallactaga; species Orientallactaga sibirica. The sequence continues at coordinate 9,446 of JAEOAD010002402.1, forward strand.
TACACAAACTAGGAAAGTTTGAACTTGCTGCACTCAACCTTCTTTGTAGAAAGCAAGTGATTCCTAGAACTGAATTAGCTTATTTCACACAGTACAATGTTCAGCTATGAAGATGTTTGTTTTCTCAACAAACTACTTTAGAAATGAGGCGAATCTACTAACTTAGACATCTTGTTAGATTACACAAACTAGGAAAGTTTCAACTTGCTGCACTCAACCTTCTTTGTAGGAAAGCAAGTGATTCCTAGAACCAAACTAGTTTATTTCACACAGTACAGTGTTTGGTAATGAAGATGTTTGTTTTCTCAAAAACTACTTTTGAAATTAGGCGAATCTACTAAGTTGTACATCTTTTTAGATTACATTAACTAGGAAAGTTTGAACTTGCTGCACTCAACCTTCTTTGTAGGAAAGCAACTGATTCCTAGAACCGAATTAGCTTATTTCAGACAGTACAAGTGTTCGGCAATGAAGATGTTTGTTTTCTAAAGAAACTACTTTAGAAATGAGGTCAATCTACTAATTGTACATCTTGTTAGATTACACAAACTAGCAAAGTTTGAATTTGCTGCACTCAACCTTCTTTGTAGGAAAGCAAGTGATTCCTAGAACCGAATTAGCTTATTTCACACAGTACAGTGTTCGGCACTGATGATGTTTGTTTTCTAAAGAAACTACTTTAGAAATGAGGCGAATCTACTAACTTGTACATCTTGTTAGATTACACAAACTAGGAAAGTTTGAACTTGCTGCACTCAAACTTCTTTGTAGGAAAGCAAGTGATTCCCAGAACCGAATTAACTTATTTCACACAGTACAGTGTTGGTAATGAAGATGTTTGTTTTCTCAAGAAACTATATTAGAAATGAGTTGAATCTACTAATTTGTACATCTTGTTAGATTACACAAACTAGGAAAGTTTGAATTTGTTGCACTCAACCTTCTTTGTAGGAAAGCAAGTGATTCATAGAACCGAACAAGCTTATTTCACATAGTACAGTGTTCGGTAATGAAGATGTTTGTTTTCTCAACAAACTACTTTATAAATGAGGAGAATCTACTAAGTTGTGCATCTTTCCGGATTATTAACAAGGAAAGTTTGAACTTGCTGCACTCAACCTTTTTGTAGGAAAGCAACTGATTCCTAGAACAGAATTAGCTTATTTCACACAGTACAATGTTTCGGCAATGAAGATGTTTGTTTTCTCAACAAACTACTTTACAAATGAGGCGAATCTACTAACTTGGACATCTTTTTGGATTACATTAACTAGGAAAGTTTGAACTTGCTGCACTCAACCTTCTTTGGAGGAAAGCAAGTGATTCCTAGATCCGAAATAGCTTATTTCACACAGTACAATGTTCGGCAATGAAGATGTTTGTTTTCTCAAGAAACTACTTTAGAAATGAGGCAAATCTACTAACTTGGACATCTTGTTAGATTACATTAACAAGGAAAGTTTGAACTTGCTAAACTCAATCATCTTTGTAGAAAGCAAGTGATTCCTAGAACCGAATTAACTTATTTCACACAGTACAGTGTTCAGTGCTGAAGATGTTTGTTTTCTAAAGAAACTACTTTAGAAATGAGGCGAATCTACTACCTTGTACATCTTGTTAGATTACACAAACTAGGAAAGTTTGAACTTGCTGCACTCAACCTTCTTTGTAGGAAAGCAAGTGATTCCTAGAACCGAATTAGCTTATTTCACACAGTACAATGTTCGGCAATGAAGATGTTTGTTTTCTCAACAAACTACTTTACAAATGAGGTGAATCTACTAACTTGTACATCTTTTTGGATTACATTAACTAGGAAAGTTTGAACTTGCTGCCCTCAACCTTCTTTGTAGGAATGGAACTGATTCCTAGAACCAGATTAGCTTATTTCACACAGTACAATGTTCGGCAATGAAGATGTTTGTTTTCTCAAGAAACTACTTTAGAAATGAGGAGAATCTACTAACTTGTACATCTTGTTAGATTTCACAAACTAGGAAAGTTTCAACTTGCTGCAATCAACCTTCTTTGTAGGAAAGCAAGTGATTCCTAGAACGGAATTAACTTATTTAGCACAGTACAATGTTTGGCAATGAAGATGTTTGTTTTCTCAACAAACTACTTTACAAATGAGGTGAATCTACTAACTTGTAGGTCTTGTTAGATTACACAAACTAGCAAAGTTTCAACTTGCTGCACTAAACCTTCTTCATAGAAAAGCAAGTGATTCTGAGAACTGAATTAGCTTATTTCACACAGTACAGTGTTCGCAATGAAGATGTTTGTTTTTAAAGAAACTACTTTAGAAATGAGGTGAATCTACTAATTTGTACATCTTGTTAGATTACACAAACTAGGAAAGTTTGAATTTGCTGCACTCAACCTTCTTCATAAGAAAGCAATTGATTCCTAGAACGAAGTAATTTATTTCACACAGTACAGTGTGCAGTAATGAAGATGTTTGTTTTCTAAACAAACTACTTTAGAAAAGAGGCGAATCTACTAAGTTGTACATCTTTTTAGATTAAATTAACTAGGAAAGTTTAAACTTGCCACACTCAACCTTCTTTGGAGGAAAGCAACTGTTTCCTAGAACCGAATTAACTTATTTCACACAGTACAATCTTTGGCAATGAGTATGTTTGTTTTCTAAAGAAACTACTTTACAAATGAGGTGAAACTACTAACTTGTACATCTTGTTATATTACACAAACTAGGAAAGTTTGAACTTGCTACACTCAACCTTCTTTGTAGAAAAGCAAGTGATTCCTATAACTGAATTAACTTATTTCACACAGTACAGTGTTCAGTAATGAAGATGTTTGTTTTCAAAAGAAAATACTTTAGAAATGAGCTGAATCTACTAATTTGTACATCTTGTTAGATTATACAAACTAACAAAGTTTGAATTTGCTGCACTCAACCTTCTTTGTAGGAAAGCAAGTGATTCCTAGAACCGAATTAGCTTATTTCACACAGTACAATGTTCGGCAATGAAGATGTTTGTTTTCTCAACAAACTACTTTACAAATGAGGCGAATCTACTAACTTTGACATCTTTTTAGATTACATTAACAAGGAAAGTTTGACTTTACTAAACTCAAGCTTCTTTGTAGGAAAGCAAGTGATTCCTAGTCTGAATTAGCTTATTTCACACAGTACAATGTTCGGCAATGATGATGTTTGTTTTCTAAAGAAACTACTTTAGAAATGAGGTGAATCTACTAATTTGTACATCTTGTTAGATTACACAAACTAGCAAAGTTTGAACTTGCTGCACTCAACCTTCTTCCTAGGAAAGCAGTGATTCCTAGAACCGAACAAGCTTATTTCACACAGTACAATGTTCAGTAATGAAGATGTTTGTTTTCTCAACAAACTACTTTACAAATGGGGCTAATCTACTAACTTGGACATCTTTTTGGATTACACAAACTAGGAAAGTTTGAACTTGCTGCCCTCAACCTTCTTTGTAGGAAAGCAAGTGATTCCTAGAACCGAATTTGCTTATTTCACACAGTACAATGTTCGGCAGTGAAGATGTTTGTTTTTCTAGAAACTACTTTACAAATGAGGCGAATCTACTAACTTGTACATCTTGTTAGATTACACAAACTAGGAAAGTTTCAACTTGCTGCACTCAACCTTCTTTGTAGGAAAGCAAGTGATTCCTAGAACCGAATTTAGCTTATTTCACACAGTACAGTGTTTAGTACTGAAGATGTTTGTTTTCTAAAGAATCTACTTTTTAGAAATGAGTTGAATCTACTAACTTGTACATCTTGTTAGATTACACAAACTAGGAAAGTTTGAACTTGTTGCACTCAACCTTCTTTGTAGAAAGGAAAGTGATTCCTAGAACCGAATTAAGCTTATTTCACACAGTACAGTGTTTGGTAATGAAGATGTTTGTTTTCTAAAGAAACTACTTTATAAATGAGGTGAATCTACTAATTTTTACATCTTGTTAGATTACACAACTAGCAAAGTTTGAACTTGCTGCACTCAACCTTCTTCCTAGGAAAGCAAGTGATTCATAGAACCGAACAAGCTTTTTTCACACAGTACAGTGTTGGTAATGAAGATGTTTGTTTTCTAAACAAACTACTTTAGAAATGAGGCGAATCTACTAAGTGGTGCATCTTTTTAGATTACATTAATAAGGAAAGTTTGAACTTGCTGCACTCAACCTTCTTTGTAGGAAAGCAACTGATTTCTAGAACTGAATTAGCTTATTTCACACAGTACAATGTTCGTCAATGAAGATGTTTGTTTTCTCAACAAACTACTTTACAAATGAGCTGAATCTACAAACTTGTAAATCTTTTTGGATTACACAAACTAGGAAAGTTTGAACTTGCTGCCCTCAACCTTCTTTGTAGGAAAGCAACTGATTCCTAGAACTGAATTAGCTTATTTCACCCAGTACAATGTTAGGCAATGAAGATGTTTGTTTTCTCAGAAACTACTTTAGAAATGAGGCGAATCTACTAACTTGGACATCTTTTTATATTACACTAACAAGGAAAGTTTGAACTTGCTAAACTCAACCATCTTTGTAGAAAGGAAACTGATTCCTGGAACCGAATTAACTTATTTCACAGTACAGTGTTCAGTACTGAAGATGTTTGTTTTCTAAAGAAACTACTTTAGAAATGAGGCGAATCTACTACCTTGTAAATCTTGTTAGATTACACAAACTAGCAAAGTTTGAACTTGCTGCACTCAACCTTCTTTGTAGAAAGCAACTGATTCCTAGAACCGATTTAACTTATTTCACACAGTACAGTGTTCGGTACTGAAGATGTTTGTTTTTCTAAAGAAACTACATTAGAAATGAGGTGAATCTACTAATTTGTACATCTTGTTAGACAACATTAACTACCAAAGTTTTAATTTGCTGCACTCAACCTTCTTAGTAAGAAAGGAAGTGATTCACAGAACCGAACAAGCTTACTTCACATAGTACAGTGTTCGGTAATAAAGATGTTTGTTTTCTAAACAAAGTACTTTAGAAATGACTCGAATCTACTAAGTTGTGAAACTTTTTAGAATACATTAAAAAGGAAGGTTTGAACTTGCTGCACTCAACCTTCTTTGTAGGAAAGCAACTGATTCCTACAACCGAATTAGCTTATTTCACACAGTACAATGTTGGGCAATGAAGATGTTTCTTTTCTCAACAAACTACTTTACAAATGAGGCGAATCTACTAACTTGGACATCGTTTTCGACTACATTAACAAGGAAAGTTTGAACTTACTGCACTCAACCTTCTTTGTAGAAAAGCAACTGATTCCTAGAACCGAAATAGCTTATTTCACACAGTACAACATTCGGCAATGAAGATGTTTGTTTTCTCAAGAAACTACTTTAATAATGAGGCGAATCTCCTAACTTGGACATCTTTTTAGATTACATTAACAAGGAAAGTTTGACCTTGCTAAACTCAACCATCTTTGTAGAAAGGAAACTGATTCCGAGAACCGAATTAACTTATTTCACACAGAACAGTTTTTAGTACTGAAGATGTTTGTTTTCTAAAGAAACTACTTTAGAAATGAAGTGAATCTACTAATTTGTACATCTTGTTAGATTACACAAACTAGGAAAGTTTGAACTTGCTGCAGTCAACCTTCTTCTTGGGAAAGCAAGAGATTCCCAGAACCGAATTAACGTATTTAGCACAGCACAATGTTTGGCAATGAAGATGTTTGTTTTCTCAACAAACTACTTTACAAATGAGGCGAATCTACCAACTTAGACGTCTTGTAGATTACACAAACTAGGAAAGTTTCAACTTGCTGCCCTCAACCTTCTTCGTAGAAAGGAAATTGATTCCTAGAACCGAATTAACTTATTTCACACAGTACAGTGTTCGGTACTGACGATGTTGGTTTTCTAAAGAAATTACATTAGAAATGAGGGGAATCTACTAATTTGTACTTCTTGTTAGATTACACAAACTAGCAAAGTTTGAATTTGCTGCACTCAATCTTCTTCGTAAGAAAGCAAGTGATTCATAGAAGCGCACTAGTTTATTTCACATGGTATAGTGTGCGGTAATGAAGATGCTTGTTTTCTAAACAAACTATTATAGAAATGAGGCAAATCTACTAAGTTGTGCATCTTTTTAGATTACATTAACAGGGAAAGTTTGAACTTGCCACACTCAACCTTCTTTGGAGGAAAGCCACTGAATCCTACAACCGAATTAACTTATTTCACACAGTACACTGTTCGGCAATGAAGAAGTTTGTTTTCTAAAGAAACTACTTTACAAATGAGGCGAAACTACTAACTTGTACATCTTGTTATATTACACAAACTAGGAAAGTTTGAACTTGCTGCACTCTACCTTCTTCGTAGAAAGGAAACTGATTCCTAGAACCAAATTAACTTATTTCACACAGTACAGTGTTAGGTACAGACGATGTTTGTTTTCTAATGAAACTACATTAAAAATGAGGTGAATCTACTCATTTGTACCTCTTGTTAGATTACACAAAGTAGCAAAGTTTGAATTTGCTGCACTCAACCTTCTTCGTAAGAAAGCAAGTGATTCATAGAACCGAACTAGTTTATTTCACATAGTATAGTGTTTGGTAATGAAGATGTTTGTTTTCTAAAGAAACTAATTTAAAAATGAGGCGAAACTACTAAGTTGTGCATCTTTATAGATTACATTAAC
>JAEOAD010001540.1:0-13225 GCA_036365145.1 Orientallactaga sibirica
AAGGTATTCAGCAATAGATTCACCTCATTTCACAAAGTAGTTGTTGAGAAACAAAGCGGCCTCATTACTGAAACACTGTACTGTGTGAAATAAGCTAGTTCATTTCTAGAAGTCAGTTGCTTCCCTAAGAGGAGAGGTTGAGGGCAGCAAGTTCAAACTTTCCTTGTTTGTGTAATGTAACAAGATATATGCAACTTATAAGTTTCCTTCATTCTAAACTAGTTTGTTTAGAAAACAAGCATCTTCATTACTTAAACACTATTACTGTGTGAAATAATGTTGTTCGGATCTGAGATTCAGTTGGTTTCCTACAAAGAAGGTTGAGTGCAGCAAAGATCAAACTTTCCTTGTTAATGCTGTCTAAAAGATGCTTTAACTTATTAAAGATTCGCCTGCATTTCTAAACGATTTTGTTTAGAAAACAAACACCTTCATTACCCAAATGTTGAACTGGGTGAAATAACCTCTTTGGTTCTAGAGTCCCAGTTCTTTTCCTGCGAAAGAAAGGTTGAGTGCAGCAAGTTCAAACTTTCCTAGTTTGTGTAATCTAACAAGATGTACAAGTTATTTGATGCACCTCATTTCTAAAGTAGTTTCTTGAGAAAACAAACATCTTCATTGCCCAAACCCTATACTGTGTGAAATAAGCTAGTTCGGTTCGAGGAATCTTTTGCTTTCCCTCTGAAGAAGGTTTGAGTGCACCAAGTTCAAACTTTCCTTGTTTTGTGTAATCTAAAAGATGTACAAGTTAGTAGTTTCGCTCATTTCTAAAGTAGTTTGTTGAAAACAAACGTCTTCATTGCCTAACACTGTACTGTGTGAAATAAGCTAATTAGTTTCTGGGAATCAGTTGCTTTCCTACAAAGAAGGTTAGTGCACCAAGTTCAAACCTTTCCTCGTTTGTGTAATCTAACAAGATGTACAACTTAGTAGATTTCCCTTCATTTCTTAAGTAGTTTCTTGAGAAAACAAAACATCTTCATTGCAAACATTGTACTGTGTGGAAATAAGCTATGGATCGGTTCTAGGAATCCGGTTTCTCTACAAAGAGGTTAGGTGCAGCAAGTTCAATCTTTCCTAGTTTGTGTAATCTAACAAGATATACAAGTTAGTAGATTGGCGTCATTTCTAAAAGCAGTTTCTTGAAAACAAATAGCTTCTTTGCGAACATTGCTGTGTGAAATATGCTAATTCGGTTCTATGAATCAGTTGCTTTACTACAAAGATGGGTTGAGTGCAGCAAGTTCAAACTTGCCTTGTTTGTGTAATCTAACAAGATGTACAAGTTAGTAGATCGCCTCATTTCTAAACTGCTGTTTGAAAACCAAAAATCTTCATTGCGAACCCTATACTGTGTGAAATAGCTAGTTTGGTTTAGGAATCAGTTGCTTTCCCACCGAAGAGGTTGGCTGCATCAAGTTCAAACTTTCATGTAATGTAATATAGTACTATTATTGAAATAAACTTTTCGGTTCTAGAAATCAGTTGCTTTCCATGAAGAGTTAGGAAACGTAGCAAGATCAACTTTCTTCTTTGTTAACCAATCTAACAAAGTGTACAACACAGTTTGCTTCCTTTCTAAGCTCTGCTTTGTTTAATAAACACCTTCATTGCCAAATATAATTTTCTGTGAAATAAGCTTTTCGGTTCTTGTAAATCAGTTTTTTTCAACAAAGAAGGTTGAGTGCAGCATGTTCAAACTTTCCCAGTTTTGTAATCTGAAGAGTATAAGTTAGCTGATTATGCCTCATTTCTAGTAGTCATTTAGAAAGCAAACATCTACATTAGACTATACTGTAAGGAAATAAGCGAGTTCGGTCCACCATGGATCTGTTTCCTTTCCTGAGAGAAAGGTTGTGGGCAGCAATTTCAAACTTTCTTTGTTAATGTAATCTAAAAAAGATGTACAACTTAGTAGCTTGGTCTCATTTTCTAAGGTAGTTTGTTGAGGGGAAACAAACATCTTCATTGCCGGGCTGCTGTACTGTATTGTAACAAGCTAGTTAGGTCACTCTGAATCAGTTATTTTCCTGAGAAGAAAGCTGAGTGCAGCAAGTTCAAACTTTCTTGTTTGTGTAATCTAACAAGATATATACCTTACAAGGTTCACCTCATTTCTAACCTAGTTTGTTTTAGAAAACAAACATCTTCATTGCTCCAAACACTGTACTGTGTGAAATAAGCTGGTTAGGTTGTAGGATTCAGTTGCTTTCCTAAGAAGTTTGAGTGGAGCAAGGTTTCAAACTTTCCCTTGTTAATGTAATCTAAAAGATGTACAACTTAGTAGATTGGCATCATTTTACCATTGGTTGGTTTGAAAACAAAGCATCTTCATTGCCAAACATTATCTGTGTGAAATAGGCTAGTTCGGTTCTAGGAATCAGTTGCTTTTAGGAAGAGGTTGAGAGTGTAATTTCAAGCTTTTCCTTGTTTGTGTATTTTAACAAGATGTTACAACTTATTAGAGTCGTCTCATTTCTACACAGTCTGTTTAGGAAACAAACATCTTCATTGCCAAACACTGTAGTTTGTGAAATAAGCTGTTTTTTCTGTTCTTGAATCAGTTGCTTCCTCTTTATGAAGAGGTTGAGTGCAGCAAGTTCCAAACTTTCTTTTTTCTGTAATCTAAACAAGATGTATATGTTCGTTGATTAGCCTAATTTCTAAAGTACTTTGTTTAGAAAACAAACATCTTCATTGCCAAAAACTGTATTGTGTGAAATAAGTTAGTTTGGTCTAGGGAATCAGTTGCTTTCTTACGAAGAAGGTTGAGTACAACAAGTACAAACATTCCTTGTTAATGTAAATCCTAAAAAGATGTACAACTTAACAAAATTCCTCATTTCTAAATAGTTTGTTGAAAACAAAGATTTTCATTACCGAACACTGTACTGTGTGAAATAAGCTAGTTCGGTTCTAAGGAATCAGTTGCTTTCTTGGAAGAAGTTTGAGTACAACAAGTTTAAACTTCCCTTGTTTAATGTGATCTAACAAGATGTGCAACTTACAATTTCGCTTCTTCATTTAAATGGCTTTGTTTTGAAAACAACATCTTCATTACGAACACTGTACTGTATTACGAAATAATCTACTTCGGTTCAAAGGAATCAGTTGCTTTCTTCGAAGATGGTTCAGTGCAACAAGTTCAAACTTTCCAATTTGATGTCTAAGAGTGTACAAGCAATGAGCTCGTTTCAGCCTAAAGAGTTTGTTTGAAACAAACATCTTCATTACCGAACACTGTACTGTAGGTGAAATAAACTATTTTGGTTCCAGGTATCAGTTGCTTTCCTAAAGAAGGTTGAGTGCAGCAGGTTCAAACTTTCCTTTAGTTGCTTAACTTCATTTCTAATGTAGTTTATTTAGAAAACAAACATCTCATTGCGAGAACCCTATAGTGTGTGAAATAAGCTAAGATTTGGTCTAGGAATCAGTTACCTTTCCGATGAAGAAGGTTGAGTCCCACGGCAGTTCAAATTTCGAGTTTTGTGTAATCTAACAAGATGTATGAGTTAGTAGATTAAGCAATTTCTAAAGTAGTTGTTGTTTGGAAATCTTTGTTTATGAGAACTTTGTCCATTTTTGGTTTTCGAGGTAGGGTCTCACTCTGGTCCAGGCTGACCTGGAATTAACTATGGAGTCTCAGGGTGGCCTCGAACTCTTAAAGCGGTATCCTCCCTGCCTCTGCCTCCCGAGTGCTGGGATTAAAGGTGTGCGCCACCACGTCCGGCTTCACTATACTGTTTTTAAATAAGCTGGTTTGGTTCTAGGAATCAGTTGCTTTCCTCGAGAAAAGCTTTAGTGCAGCAAGTTCAAACTTTCTAGTTAGTGTAATCTAACAAGATGTACAACCCTGGTAGACTGCCGTCATTTCTACAGTAGTTTATTTTAGAAAATAGAAACATCTTCAATGATACCAGACCCCATACTGTGTGAATATAGTTAGTTATTTCCAAATCAGTTGCTTTCTATGAAGATTGAGTGCAGCAAGTTCAAACTTTCCTAGTTTGTGTAATCTATTAAGATGTATAAAGATAGTATATTCAACTTCATTTCTAAACATATATATATATATATACTACTATACACTCCCTAAAGTAGTTTTGACAAACATCTTCATTGCTGATACCTATACTGTGTGAAATAAGCTAGATTCGGTTCTAGGAATCATTGCTCCTACGAAGAAGGTTGAGTGCAACAGTTAAAACTTTTCCTTGTTAATGTAATCTAAAAAAGATGGCCAACTCTAGAAGATTCGCCTCATTTGTAAAGTAGTATGTTTAGAAAAAAGAAACATCTTCATTCTCGAACACTGTACTGTGTGAAATAAGCTAAGTTCGTTCTAGGAATCAGTACCTTTCCATAAAGAAGGTTGAGAACAAGCAGTTCAAACTTTCTGAATTTGTAATATAACAAGATGTACAAATTATAGTTTTGCTTCATTTCTAACGTTCTTTGTTTAGAAAACAAACATCTTCATTACCCAAACACTGTAGTGTGTGAAAATAAGCTAGTTCGGTTCTAGGATTCAGTAGCTTTCTAAGGGATGGTTGAGTGCAGCAAGTTCAAACTTTCCTATTTAATGTAATCTAAAAAGATGTTCAACAACACATTCACCTCATTTCTAAATTAGTTTTGTTGAGAAACAAGCATCTTCATTTAAAACACTGTACTGTGTGATATAAGACTAGTTTTCTTCTAAAGGAATCAGTTGCTTTTCTCTGAGAAGAATTGGTTGAGTACAGCAAGTTCAAACTTTCCTTGTAGTGTAATATAACAAGATGTACAAATTAGAATTTTCAGCTCATTTCTAACGTAGTTTGTTTAGAGAAACAAACACCTTCATTGCCAAATATTGTAATGACTACGTGAAATAAGCTAATTCGGTTCTAACTTAATCCAGTTCCTTTCTCACGAAGAGGTTAGGTACAGCAAGTTCAAACTTTCCTTGTTTGTGTAATCTAACAAGATGTACAAGTTACAAGTTTTCTTCATTTCTAAACTACTTTGTTGAGAAAACAAACATCTTCATTGCCCGAGAACACTGTACTGTGAAATAAGCTAATTCGGTTCTAGGAATCACTTGCTTTCCTACTACGAAGAAAGGTTGAGTGCAGCAAGTTCAAACTTTCCTTGTTTGTGTAATCTAACAAGATGTACAAGTTAGTAGATTTCGCTTCATTTCTAAAGTAGTTTGTTTAGAAAACAAACATCTTCATTGCCGAACATTGTACTGTGTGAAATAAGCTAATTCGGTTCTAGGAATCAGTTGCTTTCCTACAAAGAAGGTTGAGTGCAGCAAGTTCAAACTTTCCTTCTTTGTGTAATCTAACAAGATGTACAAGTTAGTTGATTCGCCTCATTTCTAAAAAGTGTTTCTTTAGAAAACAAACATCTTCATTGCCGAACACTGTACTGTGTGAAATAAGCTAGAATTCGGTTCTAGAATCAGTTGCTTTCCTACAAAGAAGGTTGAGTGCAGCAAGTTCAAATTTTCCTTGTTTGTGTAATCTAACAAGATGTACAAGTTAAGTTTCGCTTCATTTCTAAACTAGTTTCTTTAGAAACAAACATCTTCATTGCCAAACATTGTACTGTGTGAAATAAGCTAGTTCGGTTCTAGGAATCAGTTGCTTTCCTACAAAGAAGGTTGAGTGCAACAAGTTCAAACTTTCCCTAGTTTGTGTAATCTAACAAGATGTACAAGTTAGTTGATTCGCCTCATTTCTAAAGTAGTTTCTTTAGAAAACAAACATCTTCATTGTGAACACTGTACTGTGTGAAATAAGCTAGTTCGGTCTAGGAATCAGTTGCTATGAGAAGGTTGAGTGCAGCAAGTTCAAACTTTCCTTGTAAAATGTAATCTAACAAGATGTACAAGTTAGTAGTTTCACTTCATTTCTAAAGTAGTTTGTTGAGAAAACAAACATCTTCATTGTCCAGAAAACTGTTCTAGTGAAATAAGCTAGTTCAGTTCTAGGAATCATTTGCTTTCCTACAAAAGGTTGAGGTGCAGCATGTTCAAGCTTTCCTTGTTTGTGTAATCTAACAAGATGTACAACTTTACAAGTCACTTCATTTCTAAAGTAGTTTGTTTAGAAAAAACAAACATCTTCATTGCCAAACATTGTACTGTGTAAAATAAGCTTCTTTGGTTCTAGGAATCAGTTGTTTTCTTACGAAGAACGTTGAGTGCAGCAAGATCAAACTTTCCTTTTTTGTGTAATGTTAAAAGATGTACAACATAGTAGATTCGCCTCATTTCTGCAGTAGTTTTTTAGAAAACAAACATCTTCATTGCCAAAAACTGTACTGTGAAAATAGCTAGTTCAGTTCTAGGAATCAGTTGATTTCCTATGAAGAAGGTTGAGTGCAGCAAGTTCAAACTTTCCTTGTTTTGTGTAATCTAACAAGATAAACAACTTACAAGTTTGCTTCATTTTCTACACTACTTTGTTTAGACAACAAACATCTTCTTTGCCAAATAGTGCACTGTGTGAAATAAGCTGTTTTGGTTCTAATAATCAGTTGCTTTTCTGCGAAGGTGTTTGAGTGCAGCAAGTTCAAACTTTCTAGTTTATGTAATGTAACAAGATGTATAAGTTAGTAGATTTGCCTCATTTCTACAGTAGCTGTTTTAGAAAACAAACATCTTCTTTGCTGAAAACTGTGTGAAATAAGCTGGTTCGGTCTAGGAAACATTTGCTATCCTACAAAAGTTTGAGTGCAACAAGTTCAAACTTTCCTTGTTAATGTAATCTAAAAGATGTACCCCTTAATAGATTGGCCTCATTTCTAAATAGCGTTTTAGAAAACAAAACAACTTCATTGCGAACACTGTACTTTGTGAAATAAGCTAGTTCAGTTCTAGGAATCAGTTGTTTTCCTAGGAAGTTCAAACTTCCTTGTTAATATAATCTAAAAAGATGTACAAGTTACAAGTTTCGCTTCATTTCTAAAGTACTTCGTTTAGAAAACAAACACCTTCATTGCCAAATATTGTTCTGTGTGAAATAAGCTGTTTCTGTTCTAGGAATCAGTTGCTTTCCTCCGAGATGGGTTGAGTGCAGCAAGTTCAAACTTTTCCTTGTTAATGTAATCTAAAAGTTGTACAAGTTAATAGATTCACCTCATTTCTAAAGTAGTTTGTTTACAAAACAAACACCTTCATTACAGAATCCTTTACTGTGTGAAATAAGCTAGTTTGGTTTAGGAATCAGTTGCTTTCTTATGAAGAAGGTTGAGTGCAGCAAGCTCAAACTTTTTGTTTGTGTAATCTAACAAGATGTACAACTGAAAAGTTTCGCCTCATTTCTATACTACTTTGTTTAGAAGAGAAACATCTTCATTTGCCAAACAGTGTAATGTGTGAAATAAGCTAGTTCGGTTCTAGGAACCAGTTCCTTTTCTACGAAGAATGTTTGGTGCAGCAAGTTCAAACTTTCCTTGTTAATGTAAGCTAAAAAGATGTACAACTAGTAGATTGGCATCATTTCTCCAGTAGCTTGTTTAGAAAAAAACATCTTCATTGCCAAACATTGTACTGTGTTAAATAAGCTAGTTCGATTCTTGGAATCAGTTGCTTTCTCACCTCTGAAGAAGGGTTGAGTGCAGCAAGTTCAAACTTTCCTTGTTTGCGTAATCTTACAAGATATACAAATTAGTAAGTTTCGCCTCATTTCTAAATTAGTTTGTTTGGAAAAACAAACATCTTCATTGCCAAAACTGTAATGTGTGAAATAAGGTAATCCAAGGCTTATCGAATCAGTTGCTTTCCTACGAAGAAGATTATGGCAGCTTAGTTCAAACTTTCCTACTTTGTGTAATCTAAACAAGATGTATAAGTCAGTAGATTCACCTCTTTTCTAAAGTAGTTTTTTTAGAAATTAACATCTCTTTACTGCCAAAACCCTATACTGTGAAATAATAGTCTTGGTTCTAGGAATCATTTGCTTTCCTACGAAGAAGGTTGAGTGCAAGAAGTTCAAACTTACCTTGTTACTTAATAAAAGATGTACAGCTTAGTAGATTGGGCTCTCATTTTATAGTAGTTTTGTTTAAAACAAACATCTTCATTGCCAAACACTATACTGTGTGAAATAAGCTATTTTCTAATTTATGAACTGGTAGCTTTCTTTATCAAGAAGGTTGAGTGCAGCAAGTTCAACTTCTTCTTGTTTGTGTAATCTAACAAGATGTACAACTTTCCAGTTTCGCTTCATTTCTAAACTATTTTGTTTAGAAAACAAACATCTTCATTGTCCAACACTATACTGTGTGAAATAAGCTAGTTCGTTCCGAGGAATCAGTTGCTTTCCTATGAAGAAGGTTGAGTGCATCAAGTTCAAATATCTCCTGATTGTGTAATCTAAAAAAGATCTACAACTTAGTCGATGGGCATCATTTTTTCAGTAGTTTGTTTAGAAAACAAACATCTTCATTAGTTTAACCCTGTATTGTGTGAAAATAGCTAGTTTGTTTCTAGGAACCTGAAGTTGCTTTCCTACAAAGAAGGTTGAGAGCAGCAAGTTCAAACTTTCCTTGATTGTGTAATATAAGAAGATGTGTGTTATTTGATTCAATTCTCATTTCTCAATTACTTTGTTTAGAAAACAAACATCTTCATTGCAAACACTGCAATGTGAAATAAGCTAGTTCGGGTTCTATGAATCAGTTGCTTTCCACAAAGAAGGTTGAGTGCAGCAAGTTCAAAATTTCCTAGTTTGTGTAATCTAACAAGATGGCTAGTTAGTAGGATTGCCTCATTTCTAAAGTACTTTGTTTATAAAACAAACATCTTCATTGCCAACCCTATACTGTGTGAAATAAGCTTGTTCAGTTTCTAGGAATCATTTGCTTTCCTAAAGAAGGTTGAGTGCAACAAGTTCAAACTTTCCTTGTTAATGTAATCTAAAAAGATGTACAACCTAGTAGACAGGCCTCATTTTTACAGCAGTATGTTTAGAAAACTAACATGTTCATTGACGAACGGTATAATGGGGTGAAATAACCAGTTCGCTCCCAGGAATCAGTTGCTACCCTGCGAAGAAGGTTGAGTGCATCAAGTTCAAATTTTGTTTGTGTAATATAAGAAGATGTACAACATAGTAGTTTGGCATCATTTCACAGTAATTTTCTTTAGAAAATATATTCATTGCCGAACCCGGTATGTGCGAAAAATAGCTAGTTCATTTTTACTTAATCAGTTGCTTTCCTAAGTGAAGAAGGCTGAGGCAAGTGCAAATCCTTTACTTGTTTGTATAATCTAACGAGATGTACAACTTACTAGATTCACCTCATTTCTAAATGACTATGTTTAGAAAACAAACACCTTCATTGCCAAAATATTGTACTGTGTGATATGACCGTTTTGGTTCTAGGAATCAGTTGCTTCCTACGAAGAATGCTAAGCGCAGCAAGTTCTAAACTTTCCCTAGGTTGTGTAATCTAACAAGATGTAAGTCAGTTGATTCACCTCATTTCTAAAGTAGTTTTTTTATAAAAACATCTTCATTTCCGAACCATACACTGTGTGAAATAAGCTAGTTCGGTTCTAGGAACCATTTGCTTCCTACAAAGAAGGTTGAGTAATAAGTTCAAACTTTCCTTATTAATCTAACCTAAAAGTTTAACAATCCTAGTAGATGGGTCACATTTCTACAGTGAAGTTTGTTTAGAAACAAACCTTTTCTACTGCCGTAAAATGTACAGTGTCAAAAAGCAAGTTCAGTTCTAACAATCAGTTGCTTGCCTACGAAGAAGGCTGCGTGCAGCAAGTTCAAATTTCCTTGTTTGTGTAATGTATAAAGATGTACAACTTACAAAGTTTCTGGCTTCATTTCTAAACTACGTTGTTTAGAAAACAAACATCTTCATATTGCCAAATATTGTACTGTGAAATAAGCTTCTTTGGTTCTAAAGGAATCAGTTCATTTTCCCTCACAGAAAGAGGTTGGTGCTGAGATCAAACTTTCCTTTTAATGTAATCAAAGATGCACAACATAGTAGATTAGCGTCATTTGCAGTAGTTTGCTTTGAAAACAAACATCTTCGTGCGAACCCTGTACTGTGAAAATGGCTAGTTCGGTTCCACCAGAATCGATTCGTTTCACATGAAGAAGTTTGAGTGCCGAAAGCAAGTTCAAACTTTCATGTTTGACTGGCAATCTAACAAGATCAACAACTTACGATTTTCATGATTCCACTACTTTGTTTGAACAGCAAACCTTCTTTTAAATAGTGCACTGTGTGAAAAAGCTATTTTGGTTCTAATAATCAGTTGCTTATTACTGCAAGAAGGTTAGTGCAGCAAGTTCAAACTTTCTGGTTTTATAGCAATGAACAATTAACATAGATTGGTAGATTTGCCTCGTTTCACCAAATGGTGTTTTAGAAAACAAGCATCTTCTTTATTTGAACCCTATACTGTGTGAAATAATGGTTAGGTCACAAAGGAAACATTTTGCTATCCTACGAAGTTACAGTTGCAACAAGTTCAAACTTTCCTTATTAAATAAATCTAAAAGATCAACATACATAACTTCACATTGGCTCATTTCTGCCATAGCGTTTTAGAAAAACACGCTAATTGCATTTTACTGCGATGAAATAAAACAGTTTGGTTCTAAGGAATGATTGTTTTCACAGAAAGTTCAAACTCTCATGTGCCATCTAATCTAAAAGTGCCAATTTACAATTTGCTGCATTTTCTAAAATACTTTATTTAGAAAATGTTTTTGTTAAATATTGTGCAATGTGTGAAATAAACAAACTTTCTGTATTCAGAGGAATCTATGATTGCTTTCCTCAGGAGAATAATTGAATTGCAGCAAGTTCAAAACTTTTACCATGTGTATAATATAAAAAGAGTTGTACAAGCTTAATAGATTCTACCTCATTTCTAAAGCAGTTTGTTACAAACAAACACCTTCATTGAAATCCCTTTACTGTGTGTGAAATAAGCTAGTTTGGTTTAGGGAATCTGATTTGCTCTTGCTGAAGAAGGTTGGTGTGAGCTCAACGTTCTTGTTTGTGTAATCTAACAA
Organism: Orientallactaga sibirica; assembly: GCA_036365145.1. Classification (NCBI taxonomy): domain Eukaryota; kingdom Metazoa; phylum Chordata; class Mammalia; order Rodentia; family Dipodidae; genus Orientallactaga; species Orientallactaga sibirica. The sequence continues at coordinate 11,046 of JAEOAD010001540.1, forward strand.
GATAATACAAAGCTGACGTTTGCTTTCATTTCTGCCTACTTTGTTTAGAAAGTATCTTCATTGCCAAACACTGTAATGTGTGAAATAAGCTAGTTCGGTTCTAGAGACACAGTTCTGCTCCCTACGAGAAGAATGTTGAGTGCAGCTAGTTCAAACTTTTCACTTGTTAATGTAAGCTAAAGAGATACAACTAGTGAATTGGCATGATTTCTCCAGTAGCTTGTTTAAGAAAACAAACATCTTTGAAGCCCATAACATTGTATCTGTTAAATAAGCTAGTTCGATTCTTGAAAACCAGTTGCTTTCCCTACGAGAAGAAGGTTGGGTGTAAGTTCAAGCTATCAACTTGTTTTAAATACAATCAGCAGATGCTACAAATTCCTAAATGCATTTGTTCTCAACCTACTTTGTTTTTGGAAAAGCAAACATCTTCATTGCCAAAACTGTAATGTGTGAAATAAGGTAGTCCATTCGCCGGAGATCAGTTGCTTTCCTCGAAGAAGGTTGAGGCAGAGAGTTCAAACTTTCCTACTTTGTGTAATCTAACAAAGTATAAGTCAGTAGATTCACCTACTTTTCAAAATAAATTTTCTTTAGAAAATGAACATCTTCATTATGGCTTCTGCACTGTGTGAAATAAGGTAATTGATTCTTGAGATCACATTTTGCTCTCCTCTGAGAAGTTGATTCACGAAAGTTCAAACTTTTATGATAATCTTGTGTAAGAGATGCACAGCTTAGTGAATTGCCTCACATTTCTATAGTAGTTTGTTTAAAAACAAACATCTTCATTCTGAACACTATGCTGTGTGAAATACTTCTTCTGTTCTATAAGATCAGTTGCTTTCACCACGAAGAAGTTTGAGGAAGTATGAAGTTCAAACTCCTTGTTTGTGTAATCTAACAAGATGTACAACTATCCAGTTTCTTCCATTCTCATTCACTTTGTTTAGAAACAAAACATATCTTCTTGCAGAACACTGCATACTGTGAAATAAAACAGAAAAGTTCGGTTCGAGGAATCTGAAGTTGCTTTTCTTCCTATGAAGAGGTTGAGTGCATCAGGATTTCATTATTATGATGTATAATCTAAAAAGATGTACAACTGATCCAGTGGGCGCCATTTTTCAATGAGTTTGTTTAAGAAAACAAACATCTTCATTCACCCGAACCCTGTATTGTATGAAAGCCAGCTAGATTTCAATTCACCAAGGGCAGTTGCTTTCTACTACAAAGAAGGTTGAGAGCAGCAAGTTCAAACTTTCTTGATTGTGGCAAATATAAGAAGATGTAAAAGTTATTTGATTCACATAAACACCAGTACTTTGTTTAGAAAACAAGCATCTTCATTGCAAAACACTGTGTGTGAAATAAGCTGAATTCTTCTAGATCAGTTTTTATATACAAAGAAGGTTGAGTCATAAAACTAGTTTAAGAGAATTTCCTAGTTTGGCTATTAATCTAACGAAGATGCATAAGTTAGTAGATTAGCTAATTTCTAAAGCAGTTGTTTTATAAGTGACCATCTTCATTCTCCAGACCCTACCTGCATGAAATCAGCTGATTCAGTTCTAGAATGTTGCTTTCCTAAAAGAAGGTTTCGTGCAACAGGTTTTAAACTTTCCCTTGTTATTCTTGATACAAAAAGATGTACAACTCTAGTAGTGAAACTCATTTCTACAACTGAAACATGTTTAGAAAATGGTATTTTTCATTGACAAACAGTATAATGTATTGAAATAAGCTAGTTCAGTTCTGAGATCAAATTTTATCCTCTGAGAAGAATGTTTAGTGTATCAAGTTCAAATTTCATGTTGTTTTATTGTAATATAGAGGGTGTACAGCGCAATGGTTTGTCATTTCTATACAGTACTTTCTTTAGAAAATATATATATTTCGTGCAAGACCAGTGTGTCTGCGAGAAAATAGCTGCTGGATTCATTTTTACAGTCAGTTTAACCTCTGAAGAAGGTTGAGTGCAGCAAGTGCAAGCTTTTTACTTGTTTGTATAATCTAAGGAGATGTACAACTTACTAGGTTCGCCTCATTTCTAGCGACTATGTTTAGAAAACAAACACCTTCATTGCCAAATATTGTACTGTGTGATATGACCTATTTTTGGTTCTAAAGTCAGTTGCTTTCCTACGAAGAAGGTTGAGTGCAGCAAGTTCAAGCGTTCT
>JAEOAD010001206.1:0-11239 GCA_036365145.1 Orientallactaga sibirica
ACTAGAAATCAAAATATGGAAAAAAAAAGTCAATAATATATTTGCTTCAAATGGATTCTCATCCTAATGTCAATAGTCTTGTTTTTAATCTGTCACCGTTTACTCTGTACGGATAGTTTTCAGAATCAAGTTTTGTGGAAGGGACTGAAGGCCGCACTTTATAGATAGGAGCCTGATGCAGAAAAGATTTGGCGACTCTGTCATCATCATACAAGCATTAAGTAAAAAGCTAGAATCCAACCCACATTACTTAAGTGTGGCCCATACACTAGCCGCAACATCTACTTATAGTCAGCCAGGATAAATGGAGTTTCTTTCTCATAACAGATATCCAGATGCAGAAAATCTGTAAGGTTAACGAGATATTCAAGTGTGAACAATAAGACAAGAAAACACAAAGGAAGAATAAAAGATGAACCGACAATTAGGATTTCTGATTCACAGTGAGATAGTATAAAATCCATTTATACTTTTGATGAAAACAATAGCATTACCTCCAGGACCATGCGGCCTGACAGCACTTTCTCAGGCGACATGCTGGGCAGTTTTTCTAGGGAATTTTATCAACAATGCAGTCATTTCTTCCAGCACATAAATAGTTATGCTGCCCTAAGAATGAAAGAAGTACCAAGTCGTTTACAAGATCTTAAGCCTCTTGAAAGTGTAGTCAATGGTGACTGAAACAAGGACAGGTACACATGGACAGCTGTGTGACTCTTGTGTGAGCGGGCATCACCACACACTGGTGATGTAAACCACTCAGTACTTCACCTGTGTCAAACACACATAAGAAATTTTAGTTGCCAAATAGAATGCACTTGTTGTAAGTTTGGGGTTAAAATTTAATAGTCCAACATTTCAAATTTGGTGGAGAAAGAGCATTGGGTTCATGGCTTAGAGGGTAAAGTGTGGTGAAAGCACAAGGACTTGAGTCCAGATCCTCAGCATCCACATAAAATGCCCGGCACAGTGGAACCTGCACCTTACTCTCAGAACTGGGAAGTGAGACTGGCAGGCCTCGAGGCTCACTGGCTGGATTAATATGTCTTTGGTGAACTTGGTATATTGAAGGTTCTGTCTCAGAAGAATTGGGAGACCAATTGGGGAAGATGCCCAATGTCTATCTCTGGCCTCCATACTCTTTTATATGTAAGAACACACATATCCACAGACATGCACATCACACACACAAATGTAAGAGTTTGAGTGGGAAGGAAGTTTCTGATTGAAATTTAGTTGAGTACTGACAGCAAATCACTACCTTGAGATGACATTGCCCATATCCATATCATCTAATATTTAGTGGATCACTCCATCAAGTACCCACAGAAGACTGGGATGGCTCGGCTTTCTCTAAGTCATGGTCATCTTTAGCATTAAGTGTTAGGCCCTCAGAACTGCAAAGTCCATCATAAAAGGTTTGGCTAGAGCTTCACTATTTGAGTTGCTTTGGTTAATAACATGGAGCCTGAATCCCCAGCTGGAGCTGACTAAGCGTCTGACATGAGGCCAGACACTGACTCTATAGCATAATGCTTGGCAGAACTCATTGGCACTAAGAATGGAAGGGACACAGAAAGTGCGATCATTGCGTAATGTCATTCCATCCGATTGCTGACTATATTGAGGTGAAAAAAATCTCATGGACAAATGTGCTGACTTTGTCCCAACATGATTTTGGAAATCTTAAATTTGTGGGGTTACAAACCCAGCATAACCTGTATTGCTATCACTTTTCTAAAGATAACATTTCCCAGTTTATATTCAGTTTTGAAGGTCATGCCCATGTCCAGGTACATTTGCTCACTCCTTACCTGGATGGCTCAAGGTGGACATTATTGCTTCTCCGTTGTTGTTCTATAACGCACCATGCTATTAAAGCACTTAGAGCATTACATTTTCTAACACATCCTTGCTATCTACCCACACATTCACCCATCAGGAGTCAGCAGGATATATGTCATCATGACAAATCCGCTTAACAGACACTATTGGCTCAGTTCTCCCCAGTTCATGGCTGAGGCTATTTCCTGCACTGTGTAACATGATGTTCCTCTTCTTCCTGAAACCTATTATCAGTTTAGAGTGGGAAAGAAGCGGTGATTTTCCAGTTTTTAATTTTAGACCCTCTTTTATGATCTTTGAGGGCTATGTGTCCTAACATCCTTGTAGGAACCTAGCTCAAACTTCGATCACTTTCATCCCTTCCTCTCCATTTATCTGCTTTGTAAATCTTATTCATCTTTATCTATCCTCACCTGGTCTAATCTGACCAACCCCAGAAAGAGTTGAGACACTTTCCTGTAACCAGATAAGGCTCTCTCTCTCTGTTCACATAGGTGAGAAGACAAATGGAGTGGTCATTCTTCAGGTGCAGTTCAACTTCTGTGATACAGGGCCTCATTGGCCTAAAACTCACTAAATAGGCTACATAATCTGGCCAGTGTGCTCAAGGGATCTTTATTCTTCCTACAGCACTTGGATTACAGATTACATGTGTGTACCAGCACACTGGCTTGTGTGTGTGTGTGTGTGTGTGTGTGTGTGTGTGTGTGCGTGTCGTGTGCTTTCGTGTGCATGTGTGTGTGTGTGTGTGTTTTAAGTAGGGTCTCACCTGGCCAGGCTGATCTGCACTCCCTATGTGGTCTCAGGGTGATCTCAAACTCCTTGGCAATCCTTCTACCTCTGCTCCTGGTGCTGGGATGAAAGAGGATGTACCAACACACCCAGCTGGCTTTCTTTTAAATAAAGTTTTTTTTCATTTTATGTAATTTTCAAGGAGAGAATGGGTGTGACAGGGCCTCTAGCCACTGCAAATGAACTCCAGGTGCACTTACACCACTTTTGTCCATCTGGCTTTTTTCTGTGGTTACTGGAGAATCCAACTCAGAGTCATTAGGGTTTACAGGCCAAGCACCATAACTGCTGAACCATCTTTCCTAGCTCCACACCTGGCTTTTATACATGGGTACTTAGGATCCATGCTCAGGTCCCTATTCACCTGGGGCAAACAGCAACTGGCTGAGCTATCTCCCCACTTTCTCAAGCACCTAGTTATTTGTAATTATATGCCTATCTCAGCGTCCATAAGAGCATAATGGTACAGTCCTTTAGCTCTTAATAAATACTTATTGGACAATGTATTCATTTATGTACTTATTGTTTCACTTACAATCTTATATTACGAACCCTTAATATGATCCATGAAATTTTAATTATCACACATTGTAAATTCAAGTGATAAGTTCCTCTAGAACACAATTTGTAAAATTTGATTATATATGTGCCCTTCTATCTTTATGCCTTGGCCTTTATAGTATAACCTGAGTTATGCATATGGAATGTAAGTGTCTTTTAATAGCAGTGTTTATGAAAATAGAGTTTCAGCCGGGTGAGGTGGCAGACACCTTTTAATAACAGCATCCGGGAGGCAGAGGTGGGAGGATTGCTATGGTTTGAGGCCACCCTGAGACTACGTAGTGAATTCGAGGTCAGCCTGAGCTACAGTGGACCCTACCTTGCAAGCCCCTACCCCCAAAAGAAAGATAAATCTTTGTTCACTCAGAGAACATGTTGATCTGAAAAAGTGATATGAAAAGTGGACAGATTTGTGATTATATTTATGTATTATTTTGAATTGTTCTCTATAGTTAACTTCCAGCTATTGTAATTATTGAAAGACTCATATGGTGAAAACAAAAGCATGATTAAAAGTGTAGTTGTAGCCAGGAGATGGTAAAGCACTTTACTGTACAAGTGTTAAGACCTGAATTCAGATCTCAGAATCCATGTGAATGCCCAGTGGCGTAGTGATATGCATCTGTGATCCTAGTGCTCCAGGAACAGAGGCAGAGTGTTCTAATGGCCCTGCAAACAAATCCAAAAGCATGTGTATCACTTTGTGCATCTGGCTTTGCACGTGGAGTGCTGAGGAACTGAACCTGGGCCATCAGGCTTTGCAAACAAGCACTGTTAATCACTGGGCAATCTCTCCAGCCCTGGTTTTCATCTTTCCACCTTTGTTCCAGAACACTTCAAAATGACTGGTTTTCATTTACACATGTAGGATATAGATGTCATGAAGAGAGACCAAGCACACTACCAAACATTCTACAATGGACAGCACACTTCTTCAGCAGAATTATCTGGTCTCATAGTGTCATAAGTGGGGTCATGGGATTGAGAAATTTTGTTATAAACTCTCAGTCCCCTCACTTTTTCCAAAGATATATTTTCTATATCTCCACAGAAAATGTGCAGAAATGCATTAATGTCAACAGATAGTAAGATTCAGATTAGAGCATCCTAATATTTTCATCAAACATCTTGTACTCGTGCATAAATGACTCTCTGGGACTGGTTAGGAAATGCACTAATTGAACCTGGGATGCTCTGCTGTGGCAGAGAATTTGACTATTGAGGCTAATGAAATTGTGTTAGTGCCCCACTGATAAAATAATACTGTAGCTTATATGCTTCAAAACTACGGACTAGTAGTTAATCTATTGTGAGATATTAGGAGATGCATTAAGAGATATTGACCAGGTGGGACATGGAAGGTGATTAGGACTGCTTTGAGAATCTCACATGTCATTGATGGATAGGTGGAATGAGGAGTTGTGGGTCTTTCATTGCCTTAGGACTCTTACGCCAAGAAGGCCATGCCAGGCGTGGGCCCTCAATCTTGCATCGAACAAGCAGGATGAATCCATCCCCCGCAATTACCCAACCTGTGGTACTGTGTCATTAGCAACAGAAAATGAATTAAGACAGTGGCCAGAGATAAAATTGTCTGAAAAAATTTAAATAATTAAAACATTTTGACTACATGAAGAAACACAATTATAATGAAGTAAACAATGAGAGAAAGAAACACATTCACTAGAAACCACTAGAAATTGATAAGACATAAAGTAGTCATTTTGAGAAAGATTATAATTAAAATAAAACAATTATGTAAGAGTTAGGCTTTCCATGATAGAATTATACTTTAAATACTAAAATTTTATTTTGGAAGAAGAAGACTATGAACATGATTTATAGGAGATAAAATTGGGAAGGACAGTAAAAGTAGAAAGCCATCCTCTGCAATCCTTAAAGAAATAACCACCATTTGTGATGGCTGACAAGGCGAAATACCCCTCTATTTTTACAACTGTGTATCTGCATATCTGTGTGAGGCCATGTTTCGATGCCTAACCAACACAACAGATTGAATATGGATGTAGCTAATGCAAATCCTGCTGTCTTCTATGAAGGCAGACATTAAGTGACTTATCAACATATCAAACACAGCCATTACTGTTTTATTACATGGTATTATTAATTCTATTTTAAAATAAGTCAGATTTGTGTGCGTATTTTCTGTCACAGATTCATGAAACTTGAAGAAAAAATTAGTACACTAATAATTATACACACTTAAAACCACAATTTTATTTGTACAAAATACCATTCTTTTCATTAATTTTTCTGCTTGCTATACATTTTTCAAATTTTTTCTGTATGTTTTACAAAAGTCCAAGTTTTCTAAAAAGATTCATATCAATGAGATAACATTCACACCAGTTTTTAACATCAGTCATTCAAACTGGTAATATAAAGAAATGAATTGAGGATGGAGAGGAAGGAGATGTCTGGAAGAGTCTTAGAGAGAAGGTCTAGATAATGAACAAGGATTGAGTTTAAAGGCTTTTGTTGTAATTGCCAGGTTTTGATGAAAGGAAGGTAAAATGGTGTGAGGCAGGGAAAAAGGAGATAAAATCATGGTTTTGTTTTTAGTTAATTCATTTTAGGTGTGTATGTGTGGGCATTCTTTAACTTAATAGCCTGTGTGAAGGTCAGAGGACAAGTGCAGGTGTCATTCTTAGTTATACCAGTAATTTTTTCATTTAGAGAGCCCCTCTCATTGGTCTGGAGCTCATTAATTAGGCTAAATAGCTGTCAGCAAGCCATGGGATCTGCTGTGTCTCATCTCATGAGGACTGAAATTACAGTCATGTGCCACCATGCCTGCCATTTTATATGGGTAGTAGAGATCACATTCAGATGGGACACATGGCATCTGAGCGTGGTTTTCTGAGGCTAGAGGAGTCTCCTTGTGGGAAGCTCCTTTCTTTAAGCTCAGAATAAGACCAGAGATCATGGGTATTTAGAATTTTGTCTAAGTATCAAATAAGCTTTTAGAATAGATTAGGAACAACTCTTTCATATGTAAATATACATGTTGTCTTCACCAGATGAGCACCTCAACTGGATAGGACTCCTTATAAATCCTAGCACTAGAGTACTCCAAAGGTAGAAAGTCTAATGTCAGCTCAACTGTTATTTACTAGTAATTGAAATAAGAGATTTATTTTTGTAGTTTTGTTATTGTTGGGTGTGTGTGTGTGTGTGTGTGTGTGTGTGTGTGTGTGTGTGTGTGTGTGTTTTGGAGGGGTCTATTTAAACTCATGTGAGGTGTTTTCTGTTTAAAAAAGAAAATCAAATTTCCCAGTATGCAAGGTTATCTTTTTAAAATCATACTTTTGCTGTGAAAACATGAGTCCTTTGATCTACAAGTATTCTTAAATGTTACTTAAATATTGTTGAACATACCTGCTATCCAACTTCTTCCACTATAATGATTAATCCCTGGTTGTCAAGTTGGCAGGGTTCAGAATCACATCTCTTATGCATGTCTGTTAGTAATTTTTAGATTATGCTAAGTGAGGTGAGAGGACCCACACTAACTGAGAGTCTATGCTGTATAAGAAAAAGTGAGCTAAGCAACAATACTGATCTCTGCTTCCTGACTGTGGCTATAGTGTGATCCACAACCTCCTTCTCTTGGTCTCATGTCTTCTCTGCAATGATGGGATATACTCCCTCATAATTGTAAGCCAAGAATAAACCTTTCCACCTTCCTTAAGTTGTTTCTGGTCATGTCTTTTATGCCAGCAACAAGTAAAGCAACTAATACAGAAAAATTGAATCAAGAGTGGGAACATTGCTGTGATAAACTTGACCATGTATTTTGTGAGCCTTTGGAACTTGTTTGAGGAGGAATCTGCAAGGTTTCTGAACTTCAGGCTCAAAATCCCTTGAATACCATGGGCTAAGAAAGTCTAATAGCACAGGTTCAATGCTTGATTTCCTGAAGTCATGGTAAACCAGATGCATGCAATGCATCTGGACTTTGTTTCAATGGCAGGAGGCCCTGATGTTTGTCTCTTCCCTTACAAATAAATAAATAGAAATATTTTTAATCCCTTGCATTTTGTAAGGGCTATTTAAGATAGGATCTTAGAATACAGGATAATGAAAGAAACATGGGCAGTGAAGGTCTTGATCCTTGAGGTTCAGGGAATAAGACTATCAGGAATTGAACTGGGTATATGCTGTGAAGATACAGGCTGCATTCTCTCCATGTCTTGAGAACCTGAATGATGTTGAACTCAAAGGTAACAGGTTAATTTTCTCCAGTGATGAAATCTCAAAGCGGGAGACTTAGGCTGTATTGAAAGCCAGCTGTGATGTTAAAGAGATCAGCACAACTGAAGAGGAGCTTCCTGCAGAGACAATAGGAAAGATATCCGAGGAAAGACTCCATCAAATGGACGCTCCATCTTGTGAAATCTTGTGATGGAAGACAGCCTAAACTGAAGGGGTTCCTGCTGAAGCACAATTGCCTAGGTTTTTTTTTTTTTTGCCAAAGTCAACCTGGAAAGTATACAAATGCTTCTGTAACTTGGCAGCATCATTCATGTGTTAGTGGTTCTACAGCCATGAAAGATGAATTGGGAAAATCATGGAGAACTGCACCAAGTTCCAGAGAACCACTAAAGGCTGGAGGCAATTACAGGTAATAGCAGGCTCAGATTCCTGAAAGGCCACTGCATGAAGATGAAGACTAAGCTGGCAATGCAGACTGGGATGTTGGAGATGCAAGACCACAAGACATCCATCAAAGCTATCATTTCAGAGTTCAACAGCCACAAGAGGCTATGAGCAACAGAGCTGGAGCGTTTGGGGCCATTCCATCCTGGAGGCCTGTTTTTCTACCAGACAGGGCTGTAGGATTGGGAGTTTTCATTGCTGGCTTTCAGATTTGCTTTGATCTGATCTTTCCTTGTTATAGACACATTCCTCCTTTTTCTGAGTGAGATTATTTACTCTGTGCCATCCTATGTGGGAATTAGTAACTTCTTTTGATATTATAAGAGCTCGCATTTGAGAGATTTGCTTGAGTTTCAAAAAGGCTCAGTATCTCTACTTTGGAACGTCTTGCTTTTGATTAAGATTTATGAGGACTTTGAACTTGGATGGAATACACTTTGCATTTTAAAATGTGTGAGCCTATGGATGAAGAGTGAAAGTTATTGCTTAAAAGTGTTAAGTCTAAGTCTCAAGATTAACAAGGGTGAACATGTGATGGTTAGCTTCTGATTGTCAACTTGATAGGCTTTAGAAATCACCAGAAACAGGGCTGGAGAGATGGCTTAGCCATTAGACGCTTGCCTATGGAGCCTAGGACCGGTTCGAGGCTGCGGTCTCAGAGACCTGTAAGCCAGATGCACAAGGGGTACATGCATCTGGGATGCGTTTGCAGTGGCTGGAGGCCTAGCGCACCCATTCTCTCTCTCTCTCTCTCTCTCTCTCTCTCTCTCTCTCTCTACCTGCCTATTTCTGTATCTCTCGCTCTCAAATAAATAAAAAAATAAAATAAAATAAAAAAATAAAATAAAATAAATCACCCTGAAACAATCTCTTGGCATGTCTGTTGGTAATTTTTAGATTATGCTAAGTAGGTGAGAGGACCCACATAACTGAGAGTCTACCTGCTATAGAAAAGTGGAAAACAAAGCAACCACTAGTCTCTAGCTTCCTGACTACTGGCTATAGTGCTTGATCCACCAGCCTCCTTCCTCTTGGTCTCATATTTATCTGTAGTGATGGGATATACTCCCTCATAATTTATAATGAGAATAAACCTTTCCTTCCTTAAGTTGTTTCTGGTCATGTCTTTTATGCAGCAACAAGTAAAAGCTTAATAATACAGAAGAATTGGTATCAAGGTGGGAACATTTGTGATAGAAAGCATTGTGCATATTTGCTGACCTTTGGGACTGTTTGAGAGAATCTGCAGGTTTCTGAACTTCAGGCTCAAAAATCCCTTGAATACCATGGGCTAAAGAAAGTCTAATATTAACCTGGGTTCAATGCTTGATTTCCTGAAGTCCCTATTAAACCAGATACACAATAGTAATGTTACATCTGGTTTTATTTCTCAATAGCAGGAGAGAGGCCCCTGATGTTGTCTCTCTTCCCTTGCAAATAAATAAATACAAAATATTTTTAATCCCTTGCATTTTATAAGGGCTATTTAGATAAGTCTTAGATGAGATAATGAAAACTGCAGGCAGTGAAGGTCTTGATAGAGGTTTCAGAGGAATAAGACTATCAGAGAATTGAACTAGAGTTATATGCTGTGAAAGATGCAGGCTGCATTCTCTCATCTTGAGAACCTGAATGATGTTGAACTCAAAGGTAACAGGTTAATTTTCTACTCAGTGATGAAATCTCAAGGCAGGAGACTTACTGCAGGTGGCCCCGAGGCTGGCTGTGACTGTTAAAAATTAGCACAACTGAAGAGGAGCAGCTGCACTGCAGAGACAATGAGGAAGATATCGAGGAAAGACTCCATCAAATGGGCGCTCCATCTTGTGAAAATGTGCCACGATGAGACAGCTAGCTGAAGGGTTCCTGCTGACTGCCCACAATTACTTTCTCGTTTTTTTTTACAGTGGCACAGAGTAGCAAATGCTTCTGCTTATAGCCGTATATTCATATGTTGATAGAACCACATTGCAGAAAGTGTAGGTGGAAAATCATGGAGGAACTGCACCAAAGTTTCAGAGAACCACTAAGGCTGGAGCAATTACAGGTAATAGCAGGCTCAGATTCCTGAAGGCCACTGCATGAAGATGAGGGCTAAGTGGCAATGCAGACCCCAGGATCAGGATGCAAGACCACAAGACATCCATCAAGAAGCTATCATTTCAGAGTTCTGTAGCTACAAGAGAGAGAAGCTGCAGGCAACAGGCTGGGCATTTGCAGATGTTCAAGCACTCTATGGAGCCTGTTTTCTTACGAACATGCGGAGCTGCTTAGGTTGAGTTTTGCTAGAGTGCTGGCTTTCAGATTTGCTTTGATCTGATCTTTCACTTGAAGTACAGACATTACTCCTTTTCTAGGTGAGATTATTTATATGCCCTTCCTATATTTGAGTGTACTTAACTTCTTTTGATAATGCCAAACTCATTGGAAGTTGCTTGATTTCAAAAACAGTATCTACTGAGATAGTCTGCTCAGTTAAGGTTTATAGGGACTGAACTTGGGTTGGAGATGCTTTGCATTTAAAATGGCCATGAGCCTATATATATGGGACCAAAGAGAGTGAAAGTTATTGCCAAAAGTGTATTAAGTCTAAGTCTCAAGTTAGATGGAGCTTATGTGATCAGTTAACTGATTGTCAACTTGATAGGCTTTAAATCACCTGGAAACAGGGCTGGAGAGATGGCTTCAGCCATTAGCTTTCTTGGGCTGGGACCCAGTTCGAGGCTCTCGATTCTCTCCAGGACCAGCAAGCCAGATGCAAGGGTTGCCATCTCTGAGTTAGTTTTCAGTGAACTAGAGGCCTAGCGCCCATTCTCTCTCTCTCTCTCTCTCTCTCTCTCTCTCTCTCTCTCTACTACTGTTTCTATATCTAGCTCCTCAAATAAATAAAATAAAATAAAATAAAATAAAATAAAATAAATCACCCTGAAACAATCTATTGCATACTTGTGTCTGCAGTTTTCTAAATTAAGGCCAATTGGTAGGAACTGGCATCTAGCATGGACAGTATGATGCCATGCCCTGGGGATACTGGACCATATGAAAAAGAGGAATAATGAATTGAACTCAGCACATTCACCTTGTGTTTCCCTGACTCTGTGGATGTGATGCAGTTAGCCCAGCCTTCTGTAAGTGCCATACCTTTTCCACAATAATGAAATGTCCTCACTTGAAACTGTAACCTAGAAGAAATTACTTTTCCTTCCTTAATTGTTTCTGATAACATATTATGCTACCAAAGTAAAGAAAGTAGTACATTTTCTGGCTGTATAGCCTTGGATAACTCATTTAACCTCTTGGTTCTTCTTTAACTCATCTATAAGTACAAGTTGACTCATTGTTTTTGAGATGTAAGTAAAAT
>JAEOAD010002359.1:0-11149 GCA_036365145.1 Orientallactaga sibirica
GAGTTGACACTTCTCAAGAAGTTATTCTAACTTTTCAGGAAACCAATTGTGAATAAGTACATGTTATAAGGCTGGCTGAGTTCAAGATGACCTGAGATCACCACAGTGAAATCTGTGGTAGCCCGGCCACTACAATAAATTTAGCTATAGTACCCTAAAATTATGCCATATGTATGTATGTATGTATGTGTGTATGTATGTATGTTCGCATGTATATATATATAAGTAATGAAGTAATGTCAATATTAGTAGTAATGTGTGTGTGTATGTTCTGTGTTGGTGGATACACATTTACATATGTATAAACCTAAACCTATTGAGATATATAAAAATTCTATACATTCCACATATAATTATGTATGTACTATATGTATGTATTATGTATTATTATCGCATTATAAATTCTATAGTACATGTAATTATATTTTATACATGTGTATATGTAAATATATAACATATATATATCTAATATGAATAAATTTCCATGTATATTCCTATGAACTCATATGTTACATATAAGTTTATATATAACTGAAATATATATTATGTGTATATATTCTGGGTGGCGGGTGATAAAGAACTCTGTTCACACCCCACGGAGTTCTGACTCTCCTTCAGGATCCTGCACCCGACACCAGGCTCACTTCAGAAACCTGAGTCCCTATCCGTCTTCAGCAACAATGACAGGCGAGACAGTGGTCAAGTAATCGGAATCAGAGCCCCTGGAAGATTTTTAAATCTCTACCTTAGTATTTCAAGCAGGGCCTTGGTCTCTAGCGACTTCTAACTTTCTGAGGGCCCTTTCCGTCTGCCCTCCGATCTCCTTAGTTGGGCTGCGCATTCACAAGAGCTTACACCCTCTGTGACCTGTTTGTTCATTTTTCAGACCTCCACTTCCGGGTAGGCTAAGTAACTAAAGTGATGGCATGAGAATGAGATATCGCTCCATTTCCAAAAGACCCTTCCGGCTCACCGCTGTCCTCTGGCTCAGCGGTCAAACTCAGGCGGCCCTTTGGGACGTTTTTTTTTGGAACGAGCAGATTCTCAAATCTCAGGTGAAGCATCGCGGTCACCCGAAGGTGTCATCTGGGCGGAGCAGACCCAGGAGAAGGCCTGGGTGTTCCAGGGACTATGTGCGTGGGAGAAAAACGGGAGCTCCCGACAAGCACCTGGAGTGCTCTGCTCCCTCTGTCAGAACCTCCAGAACTGACAGAGGTTTTAAGATATTCGATGGAGTTTGAAACGCATACACACGATGCGCACCTTCCTGGCCCCATCCCCAGGAGACCTGGTGGAGTGTCAGAGATGGCGAGGCAGGATGGGCAGGATATTGTCTCCAGATGCTGTGCACGAAATCAAGATATTGCCCGCCACCTCGTGTCCAAGTGAGGCATTGCAAACATGCGTAACAGCATCTGACTAAGCGTGGGACCTGGAGACAAATCCCCTCAGGATTCGAACGGTGTTCTTGGGGTTAGAAACCAGGCGCCTTAACCTAAGTATTCTTTCCACCTTAGAAATTCCTTTTAATTCCTTATAAGTCTTATGAGCTGAAGAAGAAGTGAGCCAGAAGAATGAGACCCTCAAACATGGAGAGGCAAGGCAGGGCATGGTCGCCAGAAGGAGGCAGCAGGAACCTTCCTGACAACACGGTGGATGCTGTAGGTGTGGTGATGGACCACAACAAGGGCAGGTATGGAAAAATACCAGTATGTCATTTCTTCATTCATTCACACTTGCAAACCATCGCAAAGCCTAAATAAGAAAAGAAAAAGAAGGGAAGGAAGGAAGGAAGGAAGGAAGGAAGAAGGAAGGAAGGAAGGAAAAGAAGGAAGTAAGAAAGGAAAGGAAGCAAGAAGGACAGACAGCAAAAAGACTCAAGCAAAGGCAAGCAACAGAGGAAGAAAGAAAAATAAAATATACAATAAATCAAATGAATTACGATCGAAACAGACTGAAGCTTGGACTTTACATAGCCTGAATGCCGAGGAATAGTTATGTGAGCGATGACCACACAACCCATTTGGCAAACGTCTGTAGGTCCTGCTAAGGAGACAGCTCGATAATCTCTGAAAGTACAGAAAAACCCTATGTGCTCTGTCATTGAAGGAGACACACAGATGGCTATGCAGGCCTTTGTCCAGGATGGAAAAAATTCCAGTGCTGGTTGAGACACTTTCCAGCAGATCACCTGGGAAAGAAAATACTTACAGACACAAGGCCCGAGTCACCTGGTGTCATCACATGAAAAGTCGACATCACAGAAGCCTCCCTTCAGGAGATCCAGAGAATGCTCAGTTGGCACTTACTATGTATGTGAGGACATTACAAGTTTGATTCACAAGTTGACACTTTTGAGAGTTATTCTAACTCAGGGGAAACAAATTGTGAATAAGTACATGTTATAAGGCTTTGGCTGGAAGTTCAAGGCCAGCCTGAGATGCCACAGTGAATTCTGTATTAGCCAGCCTACAGCCATTATTACCTGTTACCCCTAAAAAAATTATGTATGTATGTATGTATGTATGTATGTATGTATGTATGTATTCATGTATGCATGTATATATATATGTGTGTGTGTGTATGTGTGTGTGTGTGTTTGTGGCAGGTGTATGTTTCTGTGTTGAGGTGAATACTCATTTATATATGACATAAAACCTAATGCTATTGAGATATATATAAAAATTTATATCCATTTACATATAATCATGTATATTAGTATATGTATGTATTATATTATTAATAACGTATAAAATCTAATACAGTAATTATATTTTACACATGTCATATATATAAATATATAGCATATATTTATATATCAATATATGAATAAATTTCCATGTATATTCATATATGAACTCATATATTTACATATAAGTTTTATATAATTTAATATATATTCATATGTATATATTCTGGGTGGCGGGCATTAAAAGAACCCTGTTCCTCTCACCTCACAGGTTCTGACTCTCCTCCAGGATCCTGCACCGACACCGAGGCTCACTTCAGAAAACCTGAGTCCCTCTCGTCTTAAGCAACAATGACAGAGCGAGACAGTGGGTCCCAAGTAATTGGACTCAGAGCCCTAGGAAGATTTTAAATCTCTCTCTACAGCAGTATGTCAGCCGGGGCTTGGTCTCTGCGGCCAGCTTCCTAACGCCTCAGGCCCTTTCCGTCAGCCCTCCACAATCTCCTTAGTTGGGCTGATACATTCCCTAGGAAAACCCACCCTCTGTGACTTGTTTGTTCATTTTTCCAGACTTCGCCTTCCGGTAGCTCGTATCTAAAGTGATGGCATGAGTAAAATCTCTCCATTTCCAAAAAGACCCTTCGGCTCACAGCCTGTCTCTGGCTCAGCATTCCAAACTCAGGCGGCCATTTGGAAGCGTTTTTGGAGCGAACAGATTTTCTAACCCCGGGTGACCATGACGCATTCACCGGGGTTAGAAATAGGCAGACCCAGACCAGAGAAGGCCTGGGTGTTCCAGGGACTATCTCGTGGGAGAAAAAGCAGGGCTCGACAAGCACCTGAGCCATCTGCTCATATCTGTCTGGGACCTCCAGAACTGACAGAGGTTTTAAGATATTTATTCAGTAGGAGTTTTGAGCGCCTTTTCTATGTGGCGCGCACACTTCCTGGTAACCCAGCAGACCTGGTGGAGTGTCAGAGATGGGCGGTCAGCATGTGTGTCACAAGCTGTGCACGAAATCAAGATGTGCGCGCCCCTTGTGTCCAAGTGAGGCGCATTGCGTCGTAACAACATCTGACTAAACGTGGAACCTGGAACTGAAATCCCACACCAGTTCGAACCGGTGTTCTTAGGAGTTGCAGAAGCAGGGCCTTAACACAGTATTCTCTCAGCCCAGAAATTCCTTTTAATTCGCGCAGTCTTATAGAGCTGAAGGTAGGCAGAAGGAATGAGACCCTCAGACATGGAAAGTGTAACCTTGAGGCGGAGTCGCCAGAAGAGGCGCTTGAGAACCTTCCTGACAACACGGTAGATGCAGGTGGTAATGCACACAGCAAGGAGCATATATGGAAAAATGCTAGCATATATTTAACATCCACTCAGGACTTATCGAAACATCGCAGGGCCAGTCTGACTTACTCAGTTTAAAGATTTCTATTTTCTTTCTTCTAAAAAAATTTTTTAATTTATTTTTATTTATTTAAGAGAAAGAAAGAAAGGAAGAGAGAGGCAGGACTCAGGAGAGAAAAAGAGAGAAAGAAAGGAATAAGTAGGGCCTCTAGCCACTGCAAACAAACTCAGATGCATGTCAGACTATTGCATCTAGTTTAGCAGGACCTGGAGGGAATCAAGCCGGCGGTCCGTTGACACACAAGGCATTTGGTAACGATAAGCCCACCTCTCAGCCTCTATTTTCAATGAATATTACCAAGTTAAAAACTGATATACAGATCAGGGCCACCCTATGTGAACTACATAGTTAATTCCAGAGTCAGCCTGGGCTGAAGTGTGAAGCAGATGACCTGGGAAAATAACACAGACACAAGGCCAGACTCACCTGATGTCATCACATGAAAAGTCGACATCACAAGCCTCCCTTCAACGGAGACCCAGAAGAATCTTTCGCTGGCACTTACTATATGTTAGGACATTACAAGGATTTGATTCTGGAGATTGTGCTTCTTAGAAGTTATTCTAACTTTTCAGAAACCAATTGTGAATAAGTACATGTTATAAGGCTTTGGCTGAAGTTCAAGGCCAGCCTGAGATGCCACAGTGAATTCTGTCTTAGGCCCGGCCTAGCCATTGTTACTTGTTGCCTCCCTAAAAAATTATGTATGTATGTATGTATGTATGTATGTATGTATGTATGCATGTATGTATGTATGTATGCATGTGTATATATGTGTGTGTGTGTGTGTGTGTGTGTTTGTGTAGGTGTATGTTTCTGTGTTGGTGGATACACACATTTACATATGGCCTTAAACCTAATCCTATTGAGATATATATAAAGAAATTTATATACATTCACATATAATTATGTATATTAGTATGTATGTTTTATGTATTATTAATAGCATTATAAAAATCTATAATACATGTAATTATATTTTATACATGTCATATATATATATAACATATATTTATATATCTAATATATGAATAAATTTCCATGTATATACTCATATGTGAACTCATATATTTACATATAAGTTTATATATAATTTAAATATATATTCATATGTGTATATATTCTGGGTAGGCAGGCAGTAAAGAACACTTGCTGTTCCTCTCCTCACGGAGTTCTCCTCTCCTTCAGGATCCTGCACCGACACCCGAGCTCACTTCAGAAAACCTGAGTCCCTCACCGTCTTAAACAAAAATGACAGGCGAGACATTGTTAATCAATTGGACTCAGAGCCCGGGAAGATTTTCAATCTCTACCTTAGTATTTCAAAGCAGGGCCTTGGTCTCTGGCGGCCAGCTTCTAATACCGAGGCCGTTTCCGTCAGCCAAAGCAGGAGACTACTATCTTTGTGGCAAAGAAAGTTTTGCTCCAAAAAAAATAAAAATGTTAATCAACTAGACAGAAGAATATCTAAAAATGCAGTTTACATTTTGAGGACTAATAACTTGTTCTCAGATGGACAGTCAGTCTTCACATGTCTCAACAGCCCTGGTCTGGCACCATGGCTTCTCTGTCTCCGATTCAAGGTGTGCACCACTTTTTTTTCCCAGAGAAGGGTCTCACACTGGCCCAGGCGAGCCTGGGACAAAGTAACTATGTAGTCTCAGGGTGGCTCTCAACTCTCTTTCAATCCCTCCTACCTCTGCCTCCTGGTGCTGGGATTAAAGGGGCGTGCACCACCATGCTGGGTCAAGTCCATCTTATTTATTTTTATTTTTTGGAGAGCTTTAAGATACACAGAGAGTTTTGAGCCTTTTCTGCCTGAGAGGGCTCAGAGACACAGAAGAGACAGAGAGAGGAAGACAGAGATGGGGCTCGAGCAGTGTCTCAGCTGCTGTGCACGAAATCAAGATGTGCGCGCCCCTTGTGTCAAGTGAGCATTGCACCCATGCGTAACAGCATCTGACCAAAGATTGGACCTGGAGACTGAAATCCCTCCCAGGATTCGAACCGGTGTTCTTAGGGTTAGAAGCCAGGGGCCTTAACCCTAGTATTCTCTCAGCCCAGAAATTCCTTTAATTCCTTATAAGTCTTATGAGCTGAAGAGTGGGCAGAAAGTCGAGACCCTCAGACTTGGAAAGTGTAGCTTGAGGCACGGAGTCGCCAGAAGAAGGCGCTTGAGAACCTTCCTGACAACACGGTGGATGCAGGTTTATGTGATGGACCATAACAAGTGGCATGTTATGGAAAATCGCTGGCATGTCATTTCTTCATTCAGTCACACTTGCAAACCATCGCAAAGCCAAAATAAAAAGAAAAAAAGAAGGGAAGGAAGGAAGGAAGAAAAGAAACTAAAGGAAGTAAGAAAGGAAAGGAAGCAAGACAAACAGCAAAGGAAACAAAGCGCAGGAAATAACAAGAGAAAGAAAGAAAAAACTAAAATATACAATAAATCCAAATAAATTCTGGTCGAAACAGACTGAAGCTTTGACTTCCATAGCCTAAATGCAGGAATAGCTATAAGCTGAGCGATTACATACAACACATTTGTAAATGTTCTATTAGTTTCCTGCTAAGGAGAGGACTAAATAATCTTTGAAAATGACAGAAAAACCTACATGCTCTCCTATCTCTGCAGGAGACACACAGATGGCTATACAGGCCTTTGTCATGATAGAAAATTCAGTGTTAGTTTTGAGAACTTTCCAGCAGATCACTGGGAAGAAAATAACACAGACACAAGGCCAGACTCACCTGCTTTCATCACGTGAAAAGTCGACATCATAGAAGCCTCCCTTCAGCGGAGATCAGAGAATGCTCCCGCTGGCACCACACTATGTATGTTAGGACATTACAAGGATTTGATTCATGAGATTGACACTTCTAGAAGTTATTCTAACTTTTCCAGGAAACCAATTGTGAATAAGTACATGTTATAAGGCTTTGGCTGAAGTTCAAGGCCAGCCTGAGATGCCACAGTGAATTCTGTCTTAGGCCCGGCCTAGCCATTGTTACTTGTTGCCTCCCTAAAAAATTATGTATGTATGTATGTATGTATGTATGTATGTATGTATGCATGTATGTATGTATGTATGCATATATATGTGTGTGTGTGTGTGTGTGTGTGTGTAACAGGGTGTGTTTGTGTTGGTGGATACACATTTACATATGGCCTTAAACTCTAACTTATTGAGATATATATAAAAATTTATATACATCTACATATAATTATGTATATTAGTATATGTATGTTTTATGTATTATTAATAATGTATAAAAATCTATAATATGTAATTATATTTTATACATGTCATATATATATAACATATATTTAGAGTATATCTAATATATGAATAAATTTCATGTATACTATATATGAATCATATATTTACATATAAGTTTATATATAATTTAAATATATATTCATATGTATATATATTCTGGGTGAGCGGGCAGTGCTGAACACTGTTCCTCCCACTCACGGAGTTCTCACCTCCTTCCAGGATCCTGCACTGACACTGAGCTCACTTCAGAAAACCTGGAGTCCTCTCGTCTTAAACAAAAATGACAGGCGAGACAGTGGTCCAAGTAATTGACCAGAGCCCCGGAAGATTTTTCAATCTCTCTACCTTAGTATTTCAAGCAGGCCTTGGTCTCTAGCGCCAGCTTAACTCTCTGGTGGGCCGCTTCCGTCAGCCCTCCACGATCTCTCCTTAGTTAGCTGGGCCATTCTAGAAAATATACCCTCTGTGACCTGTTTCCTTTATTTTTCAGACATCCGCTTTCCGGTAGGCTTTAACAAGAGTGATGGCATGAAATGTAAGATATCGCCTCCATTAGCAAAAAGATTCCCTTCTGCTCACCGCCTGTCCCCTGGCTCAGTCCAAACTCAGGAGGCCATTTGGAGTGCTTTTTTGAACGAGTAGATGAATCTGGGTGACGCGAATGGTCTACCCGGGGTTAGAGAATCTGGAGACTGACGGGCCAGGAGAAGGCCTGGGTGCTCCAGGGACTATCTGCGTGGAAAAACGGGCCTTTACAAGCACCTGAGTCAATCTGCTCACATCTGTCTGGGACTCCAGAACTGACAGAGGTTTTAAGATATTCAGTAGGAATTTTGGAGCGCCTTTTCTACCTGAGGCGCATACTCTGGCTCCCAGCAGACCTAGTGAAAGTGTCAGAGATGGGCGGGCAGGATGTGTCTCAGCTGCTGTGCACGAAATCAAGATGTGCGCGCCCCTTGTGTCCAAGTGAGGCATTGCACCCATGCGTAACAGCATCTGACTAAAAAGTTGACCTGGAGACTGAAATCCCACTCAGGATCTGAATCTGGTGTCTTTAGGTTAGCCAGGGGCCTTAACCTCTATATTCTCTCTCCAGCCCAGAAATTCCTTTAATTCCTTTATAGTCTTGTATGAGCTGAAGAGTGGGCAGAAGGAATCGAGACCCTCAGACTTGGAAAGTAATGAGACTGAGTCGCCGTGAAGGAGGCGCTTGAGAACCTTCCTGACAACACGGTGGATGCAGGTTTGGTATTGGACCATAACAAGGGCAAGTTATGGAAAAATCGCCAGTGTCATTTCTTCATTCAGTCACACTTGCAAACCATCATAAGCCAAAACGCAAAAGAAAAAAAGAAGAGGAAGGAAGGAAGGAAGCAAGGAAGAAAAGAAAAGAAAGAAGTAAGAAAGGAAAGGAAGCAAGAAGGACAGACAGCAAAGACTCAAGCAAGCAAGCAAGCAACAGAGGAAGAAAAGAAAACTAAAATATACAATAAATCAAATGAATTACAGTCAGAACAGACTGACTTAGACTTTTACACTAGCCTAAATGCAGAATAGTTATGTGAAGCGATGACACACAACCATTTGGCAAACGTCTATTAGAACCTGCTAAGGAGGCATTCGATAATCTCTGAAAATTACAGAAAAACCTATGTGCTCTATCTTTGCAGGAGACACACTGATGGCTATGACCTTTGTCAGAATAGAGATAATTCAGTGCTGGTTTGAGAAACTTTCCAGCAGATCACCTGGAAAGAAAACAACACAGACACAAGGCCAAGTCACCTGGTGTCATCACATGAAGAGTCGACATCACAGAAGCCTCCTTCAGCGGAGATCCAGAATGATCGCTGCACTTACTATGTATATTAGGACGTACAAAAGTTTGATTCTGAGATTGACACTTGTTAGAAGTTATTCTAACTTTTCTAGAAACCAATTGTGAATAATTACATGTTATAAGGCTTTTGGCTCGAAGTTCCAGGCCAGCCTAAGATGCCACAGTGAATTCTATTGTTATCGGCCTACAGCCATTGCTACCTCATGCCCCCTAAAATTGTTTATGTATGTATGTATGTATGTATGTATATATGTATGTATGTATGTATATGTGTGTATGTGTGTATTTGTAGGTGTGTGTATGTTTACCTGTGTTGGTGGATACACATTTCCCTATAGCCTTAAAAATAATTCTATTGAGATATATATAAAAATTTATATGCATTAATATATAATTATGTATATCAGTATATGTATGTATTATGTATTATTAATAGCAATATAAAAATCTATACTACATGTAATTATATTTTATACATGTCATGTATGTAAATACATAACATATATTTATATATCTAATATGGAATAAATTTCCTTGTATATTCATATATGAACTCATATATTTATATAAGTTTATATATAATTGAAAAAAATATTCATGTATGTATATATATTCTGGGTGGCGGGCAGTAAAAGAACCTGTTCCTCGCACCTCACGGAGTTTTCCACTCTCCTTCCAGGATCCTGCACAGTGCCAGGCTCACTTTAGAAAACCCTGAATTACACCTCGTCTTAAACAAAAATGACAGGC
Organism: Orientallactaga sibirica; assembly: GCA_036365145.1. Taxonomy (NCBI): domain Eukaryota; kingdom Metazoa; phylum Chordata; class Mammalia; order Rodentia; family Dipodidae; genus Orientallactaga; species Orientallactaga sibirica. The sequence goes on from JAEOAD010002359.1 coordinate 9,973, forward strand.
GAGACAGTGGTCCAAGTAATTGGACTCAGAGCCCCAGGAAGATTTTTCAATCTCTCTACCTTACTGGCTCAAGCAGGGGCCTTGGAGTGCTCTGGCAGCCTGACTTCCCTAACCTCAGGCCCTTTCCCGTCAACCTCCGATCTCATAGTTAGGCTGGGCCATTCCACAGAAGAACCTGCACCCTCTGTGACCTGTTTGTCCGGCTGAATCCCACACTTCGGGAGGCTCGGAACTAAGAGTGATGCCATGAAATGTAAAGATATCACTCCATTTCCAAAGACCCTTCGCTCACTGCCTGTCCCTGGCTCAGCATTCAAAACTCAGGCAGCCATTTGGGCGTTTTTGGGACAACAGATTCTCTAACCTCAGGTGACGCGACGCGTTCACCGGGGTTAAATCTGAGCTTGAAGACAGGGCAGGAGGCCTGGTGTTCCGGGGACTCTATCGTGGGAGAAAAACAGGGCTCCCGACAAGCACCTGAGTCATCTGCTCACATCTGTCTGGACCTCCCAGAACTGACAGAGTTTGAACATATTCCAATGGAGTTTTGACGCCACTCTGCACCAGAAGCTCACACTTCTGGTAACCCAGCAGACCTGGTGGAGTGTCGAGATGGGCAGGCAGGCATTGTCTCAGCTGCTGTGCACGAAATCAAGATGGCGCCACCTTGTGTCCAGGAGTGCGGTATTGCCCATGTAACTTTGCATCTGAGGAAACGTGGGACCTGGAGACTGAGATCCACTCCAGGATTAGAACCAGTGTTCTTAGGTTAGAAGCCAGGTGCCTTATCCCTAAGTATTCTCTCCAACCCAGAAACTCCTTTTGAATTCCTTATAAGCCTTGAGGCTGAAGAGTGGGCAGAAGGAATCGGGAACCTCAGACTTGGAAAGTGTGCCTTGATGCAGGTCGCCAGAAGGAGGCCTTGAGAAGCATTTCCTGACAACACGGTGCTTGGATGCAGGTGTGGTGATGGACCACAACAAGGGCAAGGTATGGAAAATCGCCAGTCACGTCATTTCTTCATTGAGTCACACTTGCAAAACATACTTAAAGCCAAAATAACAAAAAGAAAAAGAGAGAAGGAAGGAGAGGAAAAGAAAGGAAGGAAGAAAGGAAAGGAAGGAAGAAGGACAGACAGCAAAGACTCAAGCAAGCAAGCAACAGGAAAGAAAGAAAA
>JAEOAD010001992.1:0-514033 GCA_036365145.1 Orientallactaga sibirica
AACCCACAGCTTCTCCCTGGCAGAGCCCTGCAGAGGAGGGGCTCCAGAGTGGTGGTGAGGGTCTGGGCCAGAGGACAAGTGTGTGGATGGCTCAGGTGACCAAAGCAGGTAGAGGGGGAGGGGGACCCTTGCGGGACCTCAGCAGCCACATGGAGGATTTGGCCCTGACTGGGAGGAGTGCAGGCTGGAGGTGGGGAGTCTGGGTGGGACAGGCGTTTGACAAAGCTCAGTGCTGCGTGGCTGTTTGCTCCACCTGGAAACGGTCCGTCCTGGAGAGAGGAGGCTCCTACCTCAGGAATTCAAGGAAACTTCCAGGCTCAGGAAGCTGCTGAAACGTACAGGAATCACAGGGCTCCTCTCGAAGGTTGCACAGCTGTTGAGATAAGGCTGGCTCTGCTCTAAGTGACTCCACGTGGGTCAAACAGGCTTTTTCAGACTGTGTCATGCCCTGGGAGACTCCATTGTAGAGGCAGCACGTGGTTCCATTTTGGCGGTGGGGGATAATGGCACCTGGTGGGCATGTGAATGGCACCATCTGTTGCAGTTGGATAAATGACTTATTCCTGGGAATAGACTGAGTACCACCCTCTAAGTTTAACTTAGAACTGTAGGGCCAGATGAGTGTTTTACAACCATATCTTCAAAACCAGGCCTAATGATGTATTGGGCACACCAGACTGGGGAGAAGGCAGAACGCCTTCACATGGACTCCAGAAAGAAGTGGACACCTTGCATTGTCAGGTTGGAGAGCAACAGAGATTTTCTTGGCTGTAGCTGGGCACAGTTTAGGGATTAGAGCTAGGGTGAGGGTAGCAAAATGTGACAAGAGCACCTTCAGGCTGGGTGGGGGCAGTGAGGCCACTGACAGCGTAACACAGAAGCTCCTCAATTCACACCACCCATCTCCTGAATGAAGGCTGGTCTGGGGCCAGAGAAGGGAGACACAGCTGCTTCTCACTGCCCTGAGGGAGAGCACCGGAAGTCTCCCCGAAGTCTCACCTGTCAACTGGCCAGGGACCCGCGAACCAAAACCTGACTCTTACCCACCCACGACAGGAAAACCTCTTTGAGGAGGAGAGTGGACTTGAAGTAAACTCTTATTAATTAATTAATTAATTATCTGAGCTGCAGTTAGAAATCAGCCTCTAATTTAGATTTACAGGGTTCGTTTAGAGTTACAAGATCAGCTATGACGTATGAAGTGTAGAAAACGTGGCTGGTTTCTGTGGGAGAGCCTCACGGAAGTATAAATGGAGAAATATGAAAAACCTAATTGCCCTGGAGTGTTTGCTTCTGAGCCAACAAGGAAGGACGGGAGCAGGGTGAACACACCTCCCCTCCGCAGACACGCTTCTCCCCTGTGGATCATAATTCTGTCTTCTCCTCAGAGCTCATCTGAACCAAAACGAGACGTCACACAATGAAGGAGATGCACACCCAACCACGGAGGTGGATGTGGGCTGGTCTGGGTCTCCCGGCTTGGAAGTGGAAGGACAAGTTGAGGCAGGAGTCATGGAGCGAGCACTGGACAGGGAGCCGGGAGGCTTGGGCACAAGTTCCTGCATCAGTATTGGCTGCTTGGGCAAGATCCCTGAGCTGTGGGGCGGGCGGCGTGTGTGGATGTTCTTTCTGGCTCTGACGTTGGCTAACCTGGGAAGGTGGTCGTTTCTCCCATTGTGGGGTGCACATCATTTTCGCCAGCTTTTGGTACCATGACTGGGACTTTCCAGAGCCTCTCCCATACTCTCACGCAAGGGCCACTGAAGCCACAGTATTCATGATTTTGAGGGCCCAGAATGACACCCTTGGAGGCCAAGAAGACTTTGTGTAGAGGGAAGAGGAAAGAAGGCAGTGAAGACCAGACTGGGGCTGGAGTTGGGGGTGTTCATGGGCAGGTGGGGGAGCTCAGTGTCCCTGCTCAACTCTCAGGAGCTGTACCTGGGAGCCCCTGAAAGGGTGTGAAGGGCGAGGGAACCTGCTGCAGGAGGCCCTGCTGAAGCCCTTCTTTCCTGGGGCAACATTCAGAAGTTCCGCAAGCTTGTGGTGACAGGTGGGGAGATCTGAGGGGACCTCTCACCAGCTCCCAGCACCACTGAAGAAGACAGGAGCTCTTTCCTTTAGACTTCAGAAGAGACAAAGAAGAGCCTGTGGCACCTCCCCTCCTCCTGGCTCCTTCACCAGACTCCCAGTGAAAGAAACCTTGAGGCAGATGACAAGAGAGCCTGGGGTTCAGAGGCAGAGAACCTGGGCTCCGTGTGGAGAGAAGAGGAGGAGGAGAACCTGCCACATGGACTAAGACGGTGCCAATGGTTAGCACTGGCACTTTTATAACAAAAAGAAACCTGCCTGATACCCAGCTGCATCACTGACCAGCTGTGGGATGCTGAGCAAGTACTTAGGCTCCCTGATCAAGTTGCTCCCTGAGTCTATCAGAAGACGCTGACATCCAGTTCTCAGGATTAATGATAGGAGGAAAGTGAGACAAGCCTAATAAAGCTGCCTGCCACAGAGCCTGGCATGTAAGGTGGGATTCCCAGAGCTCATGGATTATAAATCCTATGACTCCATTGGATGCCTAGAATTGATAGTGCTAAGCCTCTGCATGCTTGTGTTGCCCTGTGTGTAGGGCACAGTTGAAGGCCCCCAGGCTACTGGAGGTTTAGGCAGACCTGAGCTGTCAGGCATAACTAAGCCCCTCCCCCACAGTTTGCAGTGAGTCTAGACCCCAACAATCTCACCTAGAGAACGGCAGGAGTGAGGCCACTCCCTTCCCCCAGCCCGGGCACCTGGACATCCTGATAAGACTTAGGTTTCGCTTTCCCCAGAGCCTGGTGACCTTTGTCTGCTTACGTTACTATATGTTAATGAGGTATCAGCCAGCAGCCTTCGCATAGCCAGTCCCCCTATGACCCATACCCTATACCTTTTCCCTCCACTACTTAGCCCACATGACCCATTCCCACTCACTCAAAGTCCCTACATGCTAAGGCATCAGCAGGACCTCTGTACTTACCAATCCCCTTATGACCCATACCTCTTCCCGCTCTTTCACCAATGCTTATAAGCCTGTTCCCCTGACAATAAAAGAGCTGCCCTCTTATGCAGCCTCCTGGGTGTTTCTTCCCATTGTACTCACAGCCACTCAAGACTCTGCTCCACAGTTGTCTGGAGGTCTCCAGGGAACTGTGGCCATGGGGACCCCAGGAACCACTCACTTCCTCAGGGTTTGCAGACTGCACCTGGGGGACGTTTGAAGAGGAGAAGGCTGCTTGCCTCCCATCTGTGACTCCTGCTATCTGGCTCCAATAAGAGAGAGGGTATCACAGGGTAAAGAGGCCATGGCTGTGACTGCCTGGGGCAGCATTAGCCAAGACTTGTAAGAACCATTGAGAGCATGGAAGGATGATCTTGGAAGAAAATAAATGCGGAGCTGAGAACTCTCCCCTGAAATCAGAATGGGGCTCCCACCTCCCCTCCCCCACTGGCCACTTCCTCTCAGCCAGACCCTCCTTCCAACTCTCCTGGCAGATCCAAACTGCCCATTCCATTTAAGGGCCATTCACAGCCATCCTGGCTGGGTAGATCTTACGAGAGCTCTTAATCTATCCTCATTTGTTGAACAGATGAGAAAACAAAGTCCTTAGAGGCCTGGGTATTGTTCAAGGCCCCTGAGTAAAACGTGGACATCTGGGCTGGAGCACAGCTCAGTCAGTAGAGGGCTTGCCTTGCAAGATGAGGGTGTGAGTGCAATCTCCCGAACCCACATAAAACGCCTCTTAGGAAGTGTGTGCCTGTAATTCTATGCTGGGGAGGCAGAGACGGGAAGATTCCGGGGACTTTCTGATAGCCTAATTGGTAAGCTTCAGGCCAATGAGAGGTGGGTGGTGTTTCTAAGGATGACACCTGACGGTGTCCTATAGCCTCCTTATACACACGCACACTTGCACAAAGTGTGTCCACATACACATGAAATTCATATACACTTGTATTAGAGAATATATTGGCAGGCTGGATACATGACTTAGTAATTAAATGCTTTTCCTGCACAAGCATGAGAGCCTGAGGCTGCCCAAGTTCAAATATCCAAAATCCATGTTAAACAGCTAGGAGTTTAACCAAGGAGTTCCCAGAGCTAATGGAAAAAATAACAAGCACTGGGGTCCATAAGAGACGTCAGTTCAAATAAGAACTGGTGAGAGACTGAGGGGATGGGACACCTGATTTTTCTGGCCTGGCCGGTGAAGGCAAACACCTGAGGCACTGCAAGGACACGTTCTCCTTGCCAGTGTTTGGCCCAGTCTCCTGTTGCTATTGTCCAGCTGATGTTGGTGAGGAGGTGATGTCCAATCTCTGCTCATGCCATCATTTCCCCTGCCATTGTGGGACTTCCCCTCAAGTCTGTCAGCCAAAATAAACCTTTCTTCCCACAAGCTGCTCTTGGTCCAGTGATTTCTGCCAGCAATGTGAACCTGACTACAACAATGTGCATACACCACACACAAACACCCACGTACCACATCACACTGCACAGCACCGTCTCTCTCTCTCTCTCTCTCTCTCTCTCTCTCACACACACACACACACACACATACACTTTATATATATTAGCCTTTTACAGTTGCCACCCCTCCCCAGACCTTCTCTTTCTGTCGTCTGTTATTCATTAGGTGGAAAGGTCCAGAAATAAACAATTCCTAAATTTCCACTTTTGAGCTGTTTAGAGTAGGATGGAACCTCTCACTGCCCTGCTCAGAACACGAATCACCCTTCTGTGCCATGTGTCCAGTGTGTGTGCCCTGCCTGCCCACCAGTCACTCGGCAAAGTACCCCAGGCACTTTCTTCTGCTCAGACTGCTTATCAACTACCCCACTGATCTCAGTTAATCCTTGTGTAGAAACCTTGTGGGGTCCATGCTGTTACCCCTTATTTACTTCTGGAAAAATGACAAGAGGAAACTTCAAGAAAAAAAAAAAAAAGAAGAAAACTGTAAGAGGGCTCTTGCTTGCTTGGTGCTCATAACCTAGCTGGGGGTGTGTGTGGGGGGAGACAATGCCCAACTCACCACTGAGGACCCAGGAGATCTAAGACAAAGGGAGAAATCCTCTGCTTCTGGAGATCGTGTGCTTACGAAACTGAGCAGCTGTATGGTTGACGGGGGATGGCCAGGACTCTGGGAGTTCAGCCAGATGCAATGTTGCAGGAGGTTTCTACCTCACACACGTCCCCTGCTTTCGGGGTCTCTCCCTGATCGCCCACAGTTGGCCTTCTTGTCAATGTTTGGTCACTGCCTAGTATTTCCCCTTCATCTTAGATCTAGTCATGTTAGGGTGCTGTCCCCTCCAGGTCTGGCACAGTGCAGGCATTTGTATCAGTCCGGTGCCACTGTGTCACGAGCAGCCCTCCTTCAGTGTTTCAAACTGGAACACCACTTACCTCATTCCTGGAGGGAGCTGTGCGGGAGGGGAGCTGAGCCAGTTTCCTCCATGCTGAGGTCTGGCTGTGGGGCAGTGTCTGTTTACTTACTCCATGCCTGGTGCAGGTCACCTGCATATGTTGCTAAGCTAGGGCTGCTATAAATACCACAGTGATCTTCATCTGAACCTGAATCCTCTCTGGACCCTGCTCCTGCTGGCCTCTAAGGCCCAGTCTGGCCAGGCTCACTCCTGACTCAAAATGTACCATCAACAGCCTCTCTAGTTGTAAGGCCCTCTGTGGCTTGCACAGAGCACTCCTGGGTACTGGGTAACTTGCTTGCTGTGTCCTTGTAAGAAGGACATTGGCTTGATTTCAGGAGCAGGGTGCTGAGACCTTCTTCAAGGACAGGGGGAGTCTAAGTTCACCTCTGGTTCCCTGGTGGGATGAGCACAGGAAATGTCACTATCCAGTCGTTTGAAAGAGAGGAATGCTTTTATGCGTTTAATGTATTCTCCTGAAAGAGAACCAGGCTAGTGGGGCCCCTTCCTGGAGCACCTGGACTCTGCTCCTGCTGCGGCAGTCTCTTCCCTGCAGGATCCTGAGAGACACCCAAGCCCTTCACCGTCCCTCACAGCCTCCTGACCCCGTCCCATCGCAGAGCCCCTCTACTCCTCTCCTTTCGGCCCCTCACCCTGTCACATCTCCCTAGAGAACTTGCTAAGAAGATGCACTGGAGATCTTGCCTTGGATTCACTCCTTCCTCCCAGGAGCTGTGAAAGTGACGGGGTGGAAGGAGCCTGGGTGTGTTGCCGTTCTAGGCCCCTTCATGGTACAGATGGGAAACTGAAGAGAACAAGGACTTGTGATCAATAACCAGCATAGGAGCTTCTGGGCTTCCACAAGCTGTACACACTCAACAGCAACTATGTTTCCTGGACCTCTGCAAGATGTCTGTGGGGCTGGCTAGCAGCATCTTATGACCCCCAGCAGTGGAGGTCCAAGGGCAAGGGTAAGCCCCAGGTCAAGCATAAAGTGGGGATAGCTGCATCTGGGTCCCCTGAGCTGTCCCTCCATCACTCTCACTCCCCACGCCTGATGGACAGAGACAGCTGTCTCTGATCATTGTGGTGGTTTGAATGTGAAATGATTCTCATGGACTCATGGGTTTGAAAATTTAATCCCCAGTGGGTATTTGGGAGGTGGAGCCTTGCCAGAGGAGGTTTGGGCCATGGAGTGTTACAGTCCAGTGACACTCTTGTGCTTTCTACTTCCTCCCTGGTGATGTGAAGGTGTGTTGCTGGCTGCCTGTTCCCTTTCCTTCCATGCTTTCTGGTCTGCCATTTTTTTTTTTTTTGGATGAAACTCACCTGGTCCAGGCTTAAACTGTAGTCTCAGGGTGGCCCAAATCAACCCTTTGCCTTCCATAAGCTGCTTCTGGTCAGTGTTTTGTCCCAGCAAAGAGAAAGTGACTGCTTCCTCCAATGCTGGTCTGACTATAGAGCAGCTGCTGAGATCACCACACCACATGGAAAGAAAGCCAGGCCAAGGGATGATTCAGTGGGAGAGCACGTGCCTGCTGTGAAAGAGGCTCTGGGTTCCATCCTTAGTATTGGAGAGAGAGAGAGAATACAAAAGCAAACAAAAATAAAGAAGCACCTTGTCAGATGGATCGATGTCTGAGGAATCCACACAGGGTTGATGGCATCAGAAAATATTTCCATGAACAACAACCTCATCATTCACGTCCCCCTGCCTTCACCTCCTCTCTCCTTAGCTGAGTGGGAGGGGGCAGCCACTTTGGGGAGTTACACTCTGCTCATGTGTTAACTGAACAGCCTCAGTGACTGCCTGCATTCCCAGCTCCTCCTCTGACTTTCCCACGGACTTTATCTTCCCTCCAGCCTGCCCCAAACCTTTGCTTTTCTACGCCTAACCTCTACCTCGTGTCCCCTTGCTAGTGGCCAGTGTTCAGCCTTCCAGTGTAGTGAGGAAATGGAGGCCACAAGGAAGACGTTCCCGCCTGTCTCCTCACTGTCACTCTCATCCCTCGGAGCCACGGCTCCCCTAGAGTGAGTCCAAGCACTATGCTCTTCTTCTCCACCACCTTCTCCCTCTCTCTCCCTCTTGAGCTCTTCTGCACTTGCTCCACTGTTTCCCAAGGCTGAGTTGTTGACCTACCAGATCCCTACCACCCTCTGCCTTCAACAAATCCTCTGAGTCCCCTGTCCCCACCTCTTCTCTGACCCACCACTCCAGCTGCTGGAGAGCCATGGCTCTGCTGCTTCAGGGAACCCACCTGCTCTGCTTGCCTCTCTCATCTGCTCAAAGGTCAGTTCTTCCAAAGCAATGCAGGAGGGTCTTCTTGCCACCTGTCCCACCAGCCATGTGGAGTTGTCCTGGGCAGAGATGGCTCCCATCATCCTGAAGCTTCTCCTCTTCAAAAGCTGCTCCCCTTACTGCCCTTCTACTTTTCTCTTTTTTTTTCTTTCCTTCTCCCTTCCTTCCCTTACTCCTCTTTTGTTTCCTCCCCTCCCTCCCTCCCTTCCTCCCTCTTCTTCTCCCCCTTTCCCTTTCTTTCCTCGGAGGTTCCCCAACACAATGAGTCATAGCTGCCCAAGCATGATGGAGTCCCCCTTACCTGGACTCCTTCACTAGAGATTTCTGGAATCATTTCCCACCAAATAATTCAGAATCCAGCCCCTTATACTGTAACCACATTGAGGCACTCTCTTTAAGATAGATGTCCTTCCCACCCACCCTTATCAGGCTGACTAATCTGGTATCTATTACAGAACATTTCCCAATGGCACTTTTCGCCTGAGCAAGATAAGCCTCCTCAAGATGAATTCCTGTGTCCCTGTCACCCAGAGCATTAGTCCAACACGATATTTATTACTTTTACTTAGCTGTGTTCACAAGACCACAGAGAACAACTTCAAGGAGAAAGGATTTTGTTTGGCTTGTGGTTTCAGAGGGATTCATCTATACATGCTGGCGCCATTCACTTAGGCAGACCATCATGGGGTTAGAGGTGCATGGTAGGGGACCTTCTTCATCTCATGGCAGGCAGGAATGGCAGAGAGAGGAAGGGGACTTGGGATGGGGAATCACATTCAAAGGCCCTCCCTTGTGATCTACTTCTCCACCTAGACTCCACCTCTTGAAGTTTTCTGATGTTCCCCCCAATAGCACCACCAGCTGGAGGCCAAGTGCTGAGTACATGATCCTGTGGGGATATTTCACACCCAAGCCACGATGGAAATGGTCCACAGATGTCTCGGGTGAGAAAGTGAAGTCACCTATGAATGACTGAACAAAGACCTGCCTGGATTGTGACCTCAGTTGGGTAGACATGCCCTGCAAAAGACTTCTATAGTCACCCCGGTGTCTCTGGCCTGAAAAGACAACCTTCTCCTACAGTATCCAAATGTCCATCAACTGTTCATCCCACCCAGTCCCAGAAGCCCGCAATTCTCTGCCCTCACATTCCACCATCCATGACAGAATCAACTTCTCCAGCCAGCAATCAGCCATGGGCTCAGCAGGAAGTTCTGATTCCAGTTCAATAAACATAAGGGGCTGAGTGAGACTCAAAACTGACATAATTGCATGTAATCCCGAGAAAGGCTGCTCTAGAGAGATGTGGCGTGTGTCCTAGCTGGACTCCAGGACTCATTCAGAAGCACTTGACAACCGCTGCTCACAGCCCCCGAGAGCAGCCCAGGCTGCAGCCATCGCCATACATCAGCTTCCGGAGCCCACACGCAAGGGTCCAGTTTCCAGCCAATGGGGATTAAATCGTTGTTGGAGAACTGCACTGTCTGCTGCTTGGGAGCATCTGGGTCACAGTCTGTGTCTGGCTTTGATCTCCCTGGGGAACAAGATTTTGAGGGACATCCAGAATGTCCAGCCAAAAGTTATTTTCCAAATGAGGAAACTGAGGGCATGTATATGGAGTCAGTGGCTGCCCTGGGCCTGTCATTCAGAGTCAGGATTCAGACTTTGGAGCAAGTGCAGGATTCAGACAGCTCCTGTCCCAGCTGGCTTCTCTGAACAGGACGTCATGCTGAAATGCAAGTTGACATCCAAACCTGGTCCTAGGGCAGGCAGGGACAGCCTGAGGGTCAAGAGGGTGGGTCTGGGGCCAGTACTGCCACTGTCCAAGTTGTTTTCCTTCTGTGGTCTCACTCCTTGTCAGTGCACTGAGGAGTCTCAGGATCTCTAAGCTTCCTCTGCCTCCAAAACCAGGCTATGATGTTCTCCCTCCCAAACTGCTGCGGATGTCATATGAGTCCAGAGGCTCCCTCATGCATGTGTGTGAAACTGATTTATGGTTCACACCACTGCAAGGTGAGGCTCAGAGGAGAGTGAGGGCTACATATGAGCTCCTGGCGGGAGCCAAGAGGCACTGATATTTAGTCATTGACAGCAGCCATACAGTCAGGGAGGGGCTTCAGCCTGGGTTCTTGGCTCTGGGCTCTGGAGCTCCTGAGATGGAGGTGGGCAATGGTTTCAGCACCTTAGTTTACAGAGCTACTTGGAACCCTACTAAGGTCTCCCAGGCCCAGCACCTTCACTGCCATAACAAGTTCAGTGGGATTGTGGATCTCAGGGCGCCTGTCCAAGCAGACTGGGAAGTTCTGACTTGTGAGCAAAGGGAGGGAGGGGGAAGGGCAATATGTTCCTGTCTTTGCCCAAATCCTGGAGTCTGGGCTCTAGGGTCAAAAACACTAGAATCAAACGTTGAACTCATGAGGCAGTGACTAATGAAAACGCTCACTGTGGTGGTTTGAATGTGAAACGTCCCCCAGAGCCTCATATACTTGTGATTAAGCCTCATACTTGGTCCCCAGCTGGTGGCAATTTTGGAAAATTTGGGGGCCATTGGGAGGTGGAGAATTGCTAGCAGAGGTATGTCACTAGGGACTGCCTTCTGAATAACGTAACTCCAAGCCCAGTACATCAATGATTTCCTTCCTACTGCTCTGGAAATGTAATCCCCCCTTCACTCGTCCTCCACCCTGGTTCCCGGCTGTCTGCTCTGTCATGCTTTGCCTGCCATGATAAAACTGCCCCTGAGACTGTGAGCTGAAGTAAACCTTTTCCTTCTATAAGCTGATTCTGGTCAGGTGCTTGGTGCCTGCTGAGAGAAGGTAGCTGCTACACACTCTCTCTAAAGTCCGATGTCCATATCTATAGAATAGAGGGTAAATATGGCACCTGTCACAGGGCTGATATTGGCAAAGGAATTGCCACCTGCCTAATTCAGGTAGTTTCTTTCTTTTTAAAAAAATTCTTGTTTATTTTTATTTATTTATTAGCAACAGACAAACAGAGAGAGAGAAAGAGGGAGAGAGAGAGAGAGAGAGAGAGAGAGAGAGAATGGGCACACTGGAGCCTCTGGCCACTGCAAACAAACTCCACATGTATGCGCTACCCCGCACATCTGGCTTACGTGGATCCTGGGGAACTTAGCCTCGAACTGGGGTCCTTAGGCTTCACAGGCAAGCACTCAACCACTAAGCTATCTCTCCAGCCCAGTTTCTTTTTGCTTTTTTTGTCAATTACTTTATTTGGTGTGGGTGTTTGTGTGTGTGCACACGTGTGCAAGGTAAAGGACAACTTTCACATTGGTCCCTGTCTTCCGCTTGATTTTTGAGTCAGGCTCTCATTGTTCAGTGCTCCATTTGAAGGCTCTGGGAAATTATAATGGCTCTGTTTCCTTTCTTGCAGCAGGCACACTACGCTTACAGATGCCCACCACAGCTTCTAGCTTTTTCCTGGGATCTGGGGTTCATTCTCAACTCAGGTACTCAGAGTTTCGGGCAAGGGCTTTCTCCATGAACATCTTCTCTTGGGTACTTTGTAGTCGTGGGGGCAACAGCAGCAGCAGGAGTTGCTGCTCATCTGTGTGATGCACTCTGTAAAGGACTGCAGAACCCAGGGAACTGATCCCATTGACTGGAGACAGGAAGAGACAAATGTTCGGTAGGGCACAGCAGATGAAGTAAACAGCCGAGACAGTGACAACGCACAAGGAATATGGGCCACAGGCTCTCATCGCGTTGAAGAGAGAGGGAAGTATTCATGTAAGTCTACCCAGCAATTATATTAGCGAGCAGAACAGTTAAGAACCCATGTCCTAATAATGGTCATAATGAGTATCATAGTGAGAAGCCAAAGGCAAATTTTTTTCTGGTAGATCAATCAAAAGAAATTTAGTGGAAAATTATGAGTGGTTCATTGTCCTGTCTAAAAAAAGAATGGGTACAAATGCGGGGATGGGGAAAGAGCATTGGCTGTAAATGACCCCTCAGTTGGGGTGGTGATTTGAAGGTAATGTCCCTGTGCCATAGATTCATGTATTTGAACACGTGGTCCCTAGCAAGGTGGCCCTCTTTGGGGAGGTTGTGGGAGTACTAGAAAGTGTGGCTGGAGAAAGCATGGCCCTGTGGGAGGGTCTTCCCATGTGACAGCCCAGCCCCACTTGCTCTTGCTCTCTACTTCCTCCCAGCTGATGTGACAATGAGTTGCCTGCTGTCTTCTCCTGCCACGCTTTTGCCACCATGATAGACTCTACACCCTGGAACTGTAGGCTGATGTAAATTCTTTCCTTCCCAAAGCTGTTTCTGCTTAGGTATTTCATCCCAGCAATGCAAACAGTAACTGATATAGTTAGGTAAATATTCAGTTGAGGTTCTCAGAATTCCATGGAGGGAGAACAGTGAGGCATGGGCTTATCTGTTTACATCCAATACCAAAGATTTGACATGCTTATCAAAGCTGAGCAACTTTGCACCTTTGTCCATGGCTGTTCCAGGCCTCTGCTGTCCTGTAAGACTGGGTGTCAAGGTGGATCAGGACAGAGGGGTGTGCATATTCAAGGTGGGGAAAGTTTCTTCTTAATTCTCATGAGGTAGATAGAATAAATCACCAGGAACCCTGGTTTACAAAGCTAGGTTACGTTTGAAATGATGTGGAAACCCAACCCACATTGTCATGTGGAAGTTGTGAAGTCCTTATACTATGGGGGTTGAAACCTTGAAAGGGTCTCTGAAGTCACCAGGTGCAACACACTCGTTTAAAAGACAAAGAAAATGAGACACAAATGATGGAGTGACATACCTGAGGTCACGGCCTGGGCACATGGGAAAAGTCAAGCCTGGATCCAGATTTTTCTCATCTTTTCCCAGCACACTTGCCACCATGGCCTGATGACATGCTCCGGATGTCAGTAAATATGTGCCATTCTGAACACACTGAAGATACCAGTGGACCCAGTGTCCTGTCATGACCAGGGCTCCTCACATGTTTTAATACCACCAGCCAGAAGTAACCAGCTTACTCTTTAAGGGCCTGAGCAACCTGCCCCAAGGGAAAACTCTGTCCGTGGTTCTGAAATAGCATTTCAACGTGAACTAGAGCTTTATTCTGTCGCAGGAGTGGCAACTAGAGAAACTTATTGAGGGCTAAGGAGGGAGTTCGCAGATCAACTCCACTACATTGTAACTACAGGCAATAATGCATTTAACCTTACAGCTCAATGACATTCCACCACGTACACCCGTGTGGATACATTACCTAAACAAATACAGGAAGGTCCTTGTGCCTCTCTCCTATCGTTTCCTGTTCACACTGCGCGATGTGATTGGGGCAGAATGGGCAGAGGTGGCAGAAGAACCACACAGTGGTGGACAGTGAAGGTCAGAGAACTCTCCAAGGGAGACTGAGCTTCAAGCTGGGAGCCGATGTGAGTAGGCGACAGCCAGGTACAGAACAGTCTAGGTTCTTGCTATTTATGTGCCTGCTATTCCTAGCTCTGTGGCTCTGGGGGAGGAGGACAGCTTCTTGCCTGTCTGGAATCACTTCGCACTCAGATGCTATTACCTTCAAGCCGTCTGGGCTCACAGACATGACAGGTCAATGGTTTCATTTTTTCCCCAAGACCATGATTTTACTCTTCACCGTGAACAGAGGGACAAAGACAGCCTAGTCTTCCCTTCAGGAAAGGAGATATTGAGTTTGTCTGATGGAAAACAGGGAAAGCCATATCTGCCACCATAGACCCTGAAAAGGTTTTGGATAAAGTGACCTAAAGGGGATTCTGAGAAACTGGGGAGAAGTGTCAGCGTAGAAGCACACACCTGCAGACTCCAGAACATACACACAACAGCATGTTGACATGGTTACCCACGCACAGAGACATGTGCCATCCTTACACATGACCCTCCAACACATACACATATGTTACTGTGTATACCTTTCCTCTCACACCATGTGTGCAAACATATGGATAACTTCGAGGTGCAAGCCAGCTCTCCAAACTGCACGCACTGCTAGTTCCAGGTACAAACAAACCAAAGGAACTCGACAATGCAGTCACTGTGAGTTTGGGAAGCCATGTCCCTCTGGTCCTTCTGGTCCCGCTGGTTCCTCAGCTACAAAACATGAGTGGGAGTGGGAGTGGGAGACAGGAGGGATTGGACTGGTGAACGTCACACAGTAGGGAAGGGTATCTTCGTCTGCAACAAGACACAGCAGGAGCATCTTCCTAGAGAGCTGCTGGAGCGTGGCAAGGCACGCCCAGCAAGTCTTCACACCCAGAGCTCGCACCATGTAGGAAGGTGGTGCGCTCATCACAGGAAGGTGACAGGTGGAGACCAGGCTGCGGTGCCAGCTCCTCTCTGATAAACTTTATCTGGTGTCTTGGGGTGAGTCCATTCCACTCTCTGACTCTCAGCTTCCCCATCTGTAAGACGGGGTGTCATGGATGACAGATGTCCTCTCCATGTCTCCTGGGTTTTGAATTCAAGGCTCAGCCTGAGCTGCTAAGTCTGCACCAGTGGCCTTGTGTGGCTCTCTCCTCTTTCTGTTTCCTTCCTTCCCGGTTTTTGCATGCCACACGAATGGCACCACTCAGGTCTTCTGTTATATATTGCTGAGAGAAGCACCCTAGCCCCCTTCCTGATGAGCCCTGGCCATGGTCCTGCCAGGAACATCTATGAGGGCTCTGGGGAAACCACTTAGAAAGCTGTTGTCATTCAAACCCTGGCAACCCAACATATATTTTTTCCCCACAATGACTTTGTTGAGGAATAGTTATCATACAACTTAAATATAAATCTAATAATAAAACAATCATAGGCTGGAGAGATGGCTTAGTGGTTAAGGCGCCTGCCTCCTAAGCCTAAGAAGAACACTGGTTCCAGGCTCCAGCAGTTCCAATCTCCAGGTCCCACGTTTAGCCAGATGCAAAGGGGCACAATGACGCACTTGACCACAAGGGGATGCACACATCTGGATTTCATTCTCAGCAGCTGAGAGGCTGCTGGCGCACCATCTCTATCTGTCTTCCTCTCCCTCTCTCTGTCTCTCTCCAAAAAAAAAAAAAAAATCATGTGTAACAAAGGAGTGAACATCTATTGTGCACAAAAGTTATCTTTATTCCTACCTGCTATCTCCCCAGCATCATCGCAAGGTGATCACTGATCTACCTTCTGTCCCAGAGATGAGCTTGCATCCTTTCTAACTGGAGTTCTTTTATCGTGAGGTTTTCCCAGATTGTTGTACATGTCAATCATTCATTGATCTTATTGCTGGATCATATTGGTATAGGATATGTGGTGGCAATATATTCATTCATCTTTGGTGGATATTTGGAATTTTACAGATTCTTGCTGATTGTTTTGATTATTGCAAATGAAGTTGCTATAGCCATTCCTGAAGAAGTCATTCTACTGGCATATGCTTAAACATCCCTTGGCTCAAAACCTTGGTGTGGAATAACCAGACCATATGGCATGTGAATATTTAACCACCAAATGATTGTACCACTTTGTGTTCTGACCAGCAGTGCATAAAAATGCTATATTTTTGTAGTTCACCAACACTTGGTATACCCAGTCTTTTTAATTTTAGCCATTCTTATAGGTGAAATTTTAGAATTTCACTGTTTTTATTACTTTTTATTTTGTGTTTCAATATCGGGTCTCATGATTATAGCCCAGGGTCGCCTGAAATTCATTATGTTGACCAAGTTGGCCTTTAACATATGATCCTCTTGCCTTTGCCCACTGACTAGCTGGAATTATAGGTGTATGCACCACCAATCCTGGTCATGGTGGCTTTAATATTTATTTTTCAAATTATTACTCCTATTTAGTAGATTGCATAAGCTTATTTGCTCTGTGTGTCTCTCTCTGTGTGTGTGTATGGAGAGAGAGAGAGAGAGAGAGAGAGAGAGAGAGAGAGAGAGAGAGATGGCTTAGTGGTTAAGGCAATTGCCAGCAAAGCTGAAAAACTTAGGTCCCGTTCCCTAGTAGTACCCACATAAAGCCAGATGCACATGGTGGCACATGTATCTGGAGTTCATTTGCAGTCTCTAGAGGCCTTTGTGTGCCTATTCTCTCCCTCCCTCTTTCTTTCTCTCTCTGAAATAAATAAATAAATACATAAATTAAAAAATATTAAATTCTTTCCTTGTACCACATAGGTGTTTTTGCATGCAGGTGTGTGTGTGTGTGTGTGTGTGTGTGTGTGTGTGTGTGATATCTTTTGGGAGATTCATAATTTGTAAATATACAATTTGTACATATTTTCTTTTAGCTTATCTTTTTTCTTTCATTTAAAGTATCCTTCACTTCTGTGCTCCCTGCAGGCAGGAGCATCTTGGTGTGGGGGCCCTGGACCCTCCCCATGACTGACATGTACATGTGGTGCAGAAGCATGGTGCTTGGGCACAGGTGCACAGCCCCAATGGGCCTGCTCTACAGCCAGGTGATGCCCTGAGAATGGGCCAGGATGGAGGCGGGATGCGCTCCTGCTGACCAAAGCCACACTGGACCTGACGCGTATGAACAAGTGGCAGATGGAGTTCAGACTGGTGGGCTTGGCTTTGACCTTCATGCTGGAAGGCCCAAAGGGCCACGGAAACCCCCTGCCAAGTGGACCAGGGTGTGAGTACTATGCATGGTCCCACCTTGGCTGTGGTTCCACCTGCGTGATTGGACTTATGTAGCTGCAGTTTGCTGTGCTATATGTTGGAAATGGCACTGATGGGCCTGGGTCAAAATAAAAGTTTCTCAGGGTGGGCAAAAAAAAAGTATCTCTCAAAAACAAAGTTTTAGATAGTCATGGTGGCTCACACCTCTAATCCCAGCTCTTTGGATGGAGTGTTTGAGGCCAGTCTAGTTCTGCAGAGTGAGTTCCAAATCATGTTGGGCTCTAGTGAGACCATGCCTCCAAGAACCAAAACAAGTTTGTTTTGTATTTTTGTTTTTTGTTTGTTTTCAAGGTAGAGTTTTGTTCTAGCTCAGGCTGTCCCTGGAGTTCACTATGTAGTCTCAAGCTGGACTTGAACTCACAGTGATCCTCCTACCTCTGAATCCTGTGTATGCTTGGCCCAAAACAAGTTTTTATTTGAAAAGTCCAGTGCTCAGTGCACTCATGGGCTTTCAATGTCATATCTAAGAAGCTTTGACCAGTCAACACCACGCATTGGTCCCCCTCTCCCATGAGCACTTGCCTGGCATGTTGTTGTTGTTGACAGGGTCTAACTTTAGCTGCCCTGGAAGTCACTATGTAGACCAGGCTAGCACCAAATTGGTAGCAATCCTCCTACTTCAGCCTCCTGAGTGCTGACATGACAAGCGTAAATCTCACACTCAGCTCATGTGCTTTCTTTGAGTGGTGTCTCTTTTAGGTCTTGCTTTAGTATGGTTCGAAGTTCCTCTTTGTACATTGCATGTGGCCATTCAACTTCCCCCTAAAGTATTTGTTGAAAAACCAATTCCATTTCAGCTGAACTGTTTCACACCATTGTGAGAAATTAGGAGTCTGCACAGGCGTGGGCCTATTTTTGAACTCTTTTGCATTCTATTGATCTCTTTGCCATTACTGATTCTAATAGATTGCACACTGTCATGGTACTGAAGGTTCAAGATGAGGTTGTCAATTGGTTACTGTTAGTTTATATTATTATTATTTGAGAGAGAGAGAGGAAGAGCCAGAGAGAGAATGGGAGCACCAGGGCCTTTCAGCTGCTGTGAATGAACTCCAGATGCGTGCGCCCCCTTGTGCGCATGTGTGACATTGCACGCTTGTGTCACTTTTGCATTTACTATAAGTGGGACCTGGAGATTTGAACAAGCATTCTTAGGCTTCGCAGGCAGGCACCTTAACCGCTAAGCCATCTCTCCAGCCTGGTTACTGTTAGTTTTATAAGATAGTTCCTCTGTTTAAAATGTGCCTTCATTTGGCTGGGAATGGTGGTGCACACCTTTAATCCTAGCACTTGGAAGGCAGAGATAGGAAGATTGCTGTGAGTTGGAGGCCAGCCTGAGACTACAGAGTAAGTTCCAGGTCAGTCTGGGCTAGAGTATGACCCTACCTTGAAAACTCCAAACCAAAAATAAATGGTTTTCAATACTCTAGATCTTTTGCATTTACACACAAAATAGAATTAATTTGATACTTTCTAAACAAACTATTAAATTTTTATTGTGATTATAGCATTATGGAGAAATTAGCAGTGTTTTGTAGTTGTTCACATATAAGATTGTACATCTTTTATCATGACTGTTCCTTAGAATTTTATGTTTTTACAACATTTGTACATTATTGTTGATATTCTGTACCTGGATAATCTCACTTATTAATTACAATAGCTATTTGTCAATAGTTTTATTGTTTTACAAACTCAATATGATGTTCTACTTAACTCACCATGTTGTATGTAAATACAGTGTCTTTCCATACCAGGTAGCTCTGATTTTTTTTCTTATCTGATTGCACTGGTCAGAACCTCTAGTACCATACTGAGTAGATGTGTAGAGAGAAGATATTTTGACTCCTTTATCATTCTCAGGGCAAAGGGTTAATTCTTTTACTATGACCCTGGCTGTAGAGTTCTTGTAGAGAACTTCATCTTGTAGAGAAATTCACCTTTATTCCTAACAGTTTCTTTTTAATTTTAATTAGAAAATGATGGACCTGGGTTGGAGAGATGACTTAGCAGTTAAGGCACTTGCCTGCGAAGCCTAAGGACTCAGGGTTGATTTCCAAGTACCCATGTAAGCCAGATGTAAAAGATGGT
This sequence comes from Orientallactaga sibirica, assembly GCA_036365145.1. NCBI lineage: Eukaryota > Metazoa > Chordata > Mammalia > Rodentia > Dipodidae > Orientallactaga > Orientallactaga sibirica. The sequence continues at coordinate 18,510 of JAEOAD010001992.1, forward strand.
ACATGCAACTGGAGTTTTTTGCAATGGCTGGAGGTCCTGGTGTGCCTGTTCTCTCTGGTTGTCTGTCTGTCTATCTCTCAAATAAATAAATAAATAAATAAATAAATAAATAAATAAATAAATAAAATTTTAAAAAAGAAAATGTTGGACTTTTCCAAATGCTTTCTCTACATAAGATAGTCATTTTTCCTTTTTGTTGGCCAATGTGATGAGTTGCATTGGTGGATATTGACATATTAAATCTCCCCCTTTTCCCAAAATGAGTTCCACTTAGCACCAATGTATTATCATCATCACATGAGCTCGTTCTGTTTAGAAATCTTGTATATTTTCATGGGGAGTTTGGTTATGGTTTGGGTATCAGAAAAATACTGGCCATGATGGAGGAATTGGGAAGTATTCCTTCCTCTCTATTCTGAGAGAAGACTGTGTAGAATTAGTATTATTTCTGCTTACATTATTGTTAGAATTTACAAGAGAAGCCATCTAAGCTTGGATTTACTTTGGGGGGATATTTTCAAGTATTAGTTGCACTTGACAGGTTTATGACTACCCACATTATACATTTCTTCCCAAGTTAGCTTATATCCTTCAAGGAATTAGTCCATTTCTTCTATTTTGTCAAATTTATTGACATAAAGTTGTTCATAATGTTACCTTATCATCCTTTTAATTTCTGTAGACTCTAGCTAGTGCCACCTCTCTCATATCTGTTACATATAATTTGTGTCTTTTCTCATTTTTCCTGATTGGTCTGACCTGGGTTCATCAATTTTATAGATCTCTTCCTAGAACCAGCTTTTAGCTATATTGCTTTTGCTTTCCTCTGTTATTTTTTTCCGTATTTTTACAGCATTGATTTTCACTCTGGTCTTTATGATCTCCTTCCTGTATTCTGAGTTTCATTTACTTTTCTCATTCTGGTTTCACGAGATTGAATCTGAGATCATTGATCTGAGACCATTCTCCTTTCCGATTATACACCATTAGTGCTGTACTGAAGACCATCGGCCCTGAGTTACTGTTGGCTTTCATGTTTTGATACGTTGTTTTTGAGTTTTGTTCCATTCAAAATACCATACAATTCCCTTCTGATTTTCTCTTTGACCTGTGGGTTATTGAGAAATATGCTATTTTGTTTGCAATTCGTTGGTGATTTCATGGAGATTATTACATGGTTAATATCTACCAATTCCATTGTGGCCAGAGAACACAGCAGTACACAAGGAGCAAAGCACAGGGACAGAGTCCGAGTCTGGCCGTGGCTGGATGAGCCTGCAGCAGAGATGGGTAAGGGGTCACCTGCGGCCTTGGCCATGTGGCCCGTGGGATACCTTTCCCTACAGACCCCGTGGTGCAGCTGTGGCCTGAGGCGGGGGTCCAGGAGGAGCCCCGTTCCCTTCAGTGTCTATCACTGTTGGCCTCACACATGGCCCTGACTGCAGAGCAGGACAGCACAGCCTCCACACTGATGGCTCTTCAGCCAACTCTGCTGACCCCTGCTTCATGCCAGGCCCATCCTGGGCTGGAGGCTCAGGGTGGAACTGGACATGTTTCCTGCCCTGGGGGAGCTCACTGCTGTGGTTTGGTAGAGGAGTACAGATGGAGGCCCAAAGAGTGGTTGTGGGTCGGGCCAGAGTCCACAGCCAGGCAGCGAATGGGGTCGGGACAGACAGAGCTCCTGACCCCGGGGTTGTCAGACATGTTCTCCAAGTGCCAGGCGGGGTGATGTAGAGCATGCATGATTTCTGGGAGAAGGGCTGCTTCACCATGAAAATTGTGAATGAAGTGAAATCAAGGGAAAAGGTTCTTTCCACCTTCCACACCACATCCCAGCACCCAGTAGCAGCTCTCTTTCTCCACCACTGTCCAATTCTGTGCTTGAGAAATGCTCAGTGACGGTCAGAAAATTCTCAATCCAAAGTAACAGAAGTGATCAACCCAAATCCAGCCCAACAAACTGGCTTGAGCAACTGGGAATTCAGTGGCTAAGCTAACAGAAGCACAGAGCTTGGTCTGCCCCGGTGCCATTGGACCCGGGGGGAGGGCATAGTCTCTGCCTCCAGTTTTTACTTTCTCCCCTTGTCTTCCTCCTGTTGTCTTCATCCCTGACTAGCCACACCTTCATTTCAGGGCAATGGGAAGACCTCACATTGCTTCTAGAAGCTTCTTCCAAAGAGAGTAGTGGCACCTCTATCCCAGAAACCCTAGCAACACCTCCTTGTTCTTCATTGGTCTGAACTCAGTTAGGCAGCCTTCACTGACTCAATCACCATTGTCACAGGACAGGATACACTGAAGACTTCCGCCAATCACAGTCCTTTCCCAGAGTCCAGGATGAGCATCCAGGCCACTTGACAAGAGTGGACAGATCAATTTTCCAAGGGCATGTTCATTGGCCTTATGAGGAAAAGATGACATGGAAGCTGGAATCAAAGAGCCTAAATAACCACCACAAGGTCATGAAAAAGTTACTGTGAATGATGTAGTGGCACATGCACTTAGTTCCAGCACTTATGAGACAGAGACCAGTGGACAGGCACTTCATTTGAGGCCAGCCTGTCTACATAGTGAGGTTCAAAGTAGCCAAGACTGGGCTGGAGAGATGGCTCAGTGGTTAAGGCGCTTGCCTGTGAAGCCTAAGGACTCCTGTTTGAATCCTCCAGAACCCATGTATAGCCAGACACAACAGTTATGCAAGCATGCAATTCCAAGCATGCCCACTAGGAGGCGCACATGGCTGGAGTTCGTTCACAGCAGCTGATAGGCCCTGGCGCTCCCACTTTCTCTTTAAAAAAAAAAAATAACAAAGTAGCCAAGGCTACACAATTAGACCATCACACACACACACACACACACACACACACACACACACACACACACAAATGATACTTCCTACAGCCAGGCCACTGTCATGCTGAGTGCAATTGAGTCTCCTCCCAATACTGGCTCATATCTCCAATTATCTCTGCTGTGCCCTCCGCCTGAGATTCATTCCTTCCCTGACATTTCAGGGCTCTAGTATGATCCTGAGTCACCCAGAGCTGGGTCCCTCTTATGTGCTTCCCAGGCAGCCTTTCGCATTTGTCACACTGTGCCTCCATGTCACATCTGCTCGCCTGGGTCCTGAAGCGGGAAAAAGACCATAACCAGCTGTGAAGTCCTTGGAACTTTACCTTTACTTGACTTTTGAGTTTTAATTATCTTGGTTCCTTTCCAGCCTCTGGTCATTGTCCGGTTTCGAGGAAAGGGCACAGGGAATGCTGGAGAATGAAGGAACTGGGTTACTTTTGCTGAGTACTCAGCTGGCTGTGTAGGTGTTTTCTTTCTTTCTTTCTTTCTTTCTTTCTTTCTTTCTTTCTTTCTGTTTCTGGAAGTAATTTTATTTATTTATTTATTTTTAACTTTTTAAAAATAATTTATTTTTTAATTTATATTATTCTAATTTTACATTTTCTTTTTTTATAAAGGACAGAGCCATGAGCCACAGGCTCCCATGTGGATCCCAGGCACCTGTGAACTGTACCTGGAGGAGGGAGGAGTGGCCGTCACAGCAGGTGGAGTGTTATATGGTGGAGGAAGTGGCAGGCAGGTGGAGTCTCCTGTTTGTTGTTTGCAGTGAGAAATTGGAAAAAACAATCTCACTGGGTCCTGAAAGAATAAGTGTGCCATAGAAACAATATGTTTCCTTTTGGCTTTCCAGGTAGGGAGACTGACCCAGCCTTCAGGAAGTTTCCTGCCATGCTGTATGGACAGACTCTGTCCCGAGTTTTCTGTGGGTCTAGAGGAAGGTGCCATCTCAGCTTGAAGCCTAGCCACAGAGCCCCACCTGCTACCCAGACCTGGCCGTGGGGGCCCTGTGTATTTTGAGGGCAGAGGGAGCCATGTTCAGTCACCCTCTGGCCTGGCTGCTTCTCCTGAGCTGACCTTGGGCCATCTTGAACAGTCGTGCCCTCCCTGGTCCTCTGACCACATCACCCTCCTGCCCTGATTCCACGCACTGAAGGGTCTTTCTGCTCTTAGTGGCTTTCCACTCTGTCCAGAGTGTGCTGGCAGTTCACAGCCTCTGGGTCCGTCCCAGCCAGGAATAATTCCCAGTCCCTGGGCCTGGCACTGGCGAGGAGCTGACCAAACAGACACCTGACCCTGCTTGTCTCCACCTTTCCCTCTGCCTGGGAGCCTTTCCCTTCTCATCAGAGCTCTTATTAACGCTTCCAGACCCAGGCCATCAGCCCCTCCTCTAGGAAGCACTCTCTGTGTTTCGCAATTAAAGCTGACCCTCCCTGGCCTGTACCTCTGCCATGGAGCCCATTCTGTCTTCACACACAGCCAGGCCTTGTTAGTAACCTCTGCTCTGCCTCTCTGTCAACCCACCATCTTCCCGACACCTGCCTGCATCCCCAGCAACTGGAAGCAGGGGTTATGGAGGGGTCCAGGCAATGTGCACCGTGAGTGAGTCACTGTCCTGCAGCCCCTTCTGTGACGCTTTCAACAGAGACAGCAGCAGCCTGGGGGCCTCTGTCGGTCTGGGTAAGCCCCACGACCATGGTCACAGTCTACGTGACCCAAGAGTGAGAGTGAAGGTGCTGGGAAGTTTCCACGTGTTGGATCATCTGCCTGTGCCCAGCACTCCTGTGGACTGTCCCCTGGCTCTGTGGGGATGAAGAGCATCCTGCTGCCTCCACGGGGTCTAGAACATCACAGGTGTGCAGTCAAGACCTGGCACATGAGAGAGTGAATAAGCAAAGTCAAAGGGCTTCGGAAAAACAGCCACCAATGAACATCAGGGAATTGAACGTCATCAACATCAAAACTCAAACCTTTGCCTGACAAAACCCTTCAAAATGAAAAGGCTAAAAGAACTATCCAAGACCTGTCACAGGTGTAGGATGTTCATCTAGATCACACGGACAGCTCTTAATACTGCTGAGGCAAACATTGCCATCGTTTAAAATAGGCCAGGATTGGAACACACACCTTATTAACAGAGAGGAATGGATAGCAAATATGCACATGAACATATCTCAGCATCCGCATTAAAGTCACAGCCCACAGGAATGATGTGACATGAAGGCTGGTGGCCCAGCTCTGGTGTCCGGGAGCAGCAAGTCCTCTGGCAGGCTGCCTGTGGGGTGTGCAAGGGTCTCCCTCATATGCTTCATCACATCTTGCTCATTACCCTTCCTCTGCAATGCTCCCGAATGTTCATTAACTAGTGCGGGGAAGGACTCACTGTGGGAGGTTTGTGGGGGGAGTGACCCTGAACGAGAGTGACTGCTGGGGACAGGGCTCCAGCTTCTTTCCCAGCCTCTGTGACCCACGAAAGACCCCTTGGAGAAGGTAGGGCATCTCCATGGCGACCCTCAGGACCCTGAGCAGTGTTTAATACCGTTGATTCCACTGTCACCTCTCTCAGGGCGATCATAATATGGTGACAACCATGACGAGATCCATGACCCAAGTAGACATCAGAGAGCCAGTGAAATGCCCTTCAGGCTCTCATGTGTGTCCCCTGAGCTGGAGGGACGCACAGGAGGTCACTGGCTGTGGGATTTTGGAGAGGCTGCTCCCCACTTTGGGGGAGGTGGGAAGCTGCTATCTGGAGGACCCAGCCACCAGGAACATGGAGACACCTTCACGTCTGTCTGTCTGTCTGTCTGTCTGTCGGCTAAGGAGCTCAGCCCGCAGCTTTGTGCAGAGACCCTGTTTCCCGTGTCTGTCCAGCACCTCACTCCTTCCCCACACCAGCAAGTATGGAAACCCCCAATGGCTGAGGAAGCAATCCCCAGGCCAGCCGCATGGGTGAGCGCATGACCAGCCTCAGCCAATCAGAGTCTCCCTGGGAGTTGCTGTGTGCGCACGTGACTGGAGCTCTCCCTCCGTGACATCACAGCTGGGAGGACCACACGCCTGGCTTGTGGGTTACAGTGAGGAGCAGCCTGTGTGGGGAGGAGGCAGAGCTGAGGGGCCGAGAACTAAGGCCAGGTGGGATGCCCTGTGGGGAGGAGGGCAGGGGACCGCCAGCAGGCTGGAGGGAGAGGGCCACTGGCATGCCTGTGGATAAGAGGGCCTGGTGACCAGCAAGGGCTTCCACTTGAGGAGTGGGCAGGCCGGAAGCAGAGGCCCTGGGTGCCCGTCTGCGAAGCACGCTTGCATCGAGTTTCACCATCACGCGTGCTTCCTTCAGTGTGGAGATGCTTGGGAAAAGTTACAATTTAAAATTCGAGGCTCCTACAGCCATCGAGTCTTAGACTCGTGTTCTTAAGCACTAGGAATTGGAGAATCTTAGATTTCACGACTTCCTTCAGGAACTATTTCCTGACCATCCCCCTGATCCCCGCCCTGTGCTGGATACTGAGGACGCAGGACTGAAGAAGACAGGAATGGTCTCTGTCTTCCTGGGTGGTACCTTCCGGAATCGTAGAGGCTCAAAGTTGAGGGGTTTGTGGAGAGCTTCTCAGCTTTCTTTTTCACCCTGCACCCCCAGAGTGAGGACAGAGGACAGTCTGTGGGCATCCTGACCAGAGGTTAGAAAGACAGTGGACCGGGGTAAATTGAGAAGAGAATAAAGAGTAGTCGCTCACCCACTCCAGCCTTGTGCTCCCTCCCCTTGGTAGTTACCCCCCTCCAACCATGGCCTCCTCACTGTACTAAAGTAGCTGCTATTGCCACAGCATATCTGCCCTAGTGTGAGTTTTCTACCCAGAAAGCTACAGTACAGGGATATACGAGTGGCTGTTCCCTGCTAGAGCCTGCCTAATGTTCCTTGAAAGGAGACCAGAGTCTTATTGAAGGCCCTGGCTACCTGACCCTGGTCCCTTGGGCCTGTAATGCCCACCATGGCCGCCTCCAGACAGCACAGTGTCTTGTGTGGCCCCTGTCTAGTGGCCAAGACCAGCCCCTGCTACCTAACTTTGGTCCTCTAAGGAAAGCCCTCCCTGGATAGTTCTGAGGACAGAGTCCACCTCTGTGCTAGTTGTTTTCTCCAAACACCAGACAGAAGGTTCTACTCTTGAGCTCTAATGAAGCAATCACTTCACCAAGATAAACGTGTGTGGCTGACAATGTTTAAAGTTCTTAGCTGTAAGTGTGAAGCATTATTTTTATAAAACAAAAAGTAAACGGGCTCTCTCAGCCAAGTTGACTTGAGAAACTAAAATTATATTAGGTGCCTAACCGATGAAGCTGCAAATTTCATTATGCAGAGTGGCTCATGACAATGGCTTGAAAACCAACAGGACAGAGAGACGGATAATGAAAGACAGGGGCCCCTTGTGTCCGTCTGTGCCTTGAGTTCCCTCCTCGGGGTCATTACTTGTAATTTTCGTGACTCTCCTGTTGTTCCCCATCGTTTTCCCCATGAAGCTCAATGATGTGTTTGCATGGCTGCCTCCCAGCTTCCTGCCATGATGGGTGAAACTTTGGCATGTTTCTACACCAGTCCATCTCCCTTCTGCCAGTGTTACTGTATTTATAGCTCTTTTGGTTACCATGGAAATGTGAATTAATGGACTCATGTATTTATTCCTATGAAAGTTATGTTATAAGTTTGAAGGTAGAGGGAGTCATCATTGATGCTGACAGTACAGAGGGAGGAGCTCTCTGTTTCTGGATGGATGGTGCTCTAGTCCCTTGCATGCATCTCTTCTCTTGCCTTTCCTTTGTGCCCATCTTATCCGCAGGCAGGTTTGCTTCATGCTTCAAGAAAGATGCTAATGATATTTGGCCACTGATCCTTGCAAAGAGGGGCTCTGTGTAAAATAAGCCCTCCATGGGGGGGACTAGGCCATGTTCCTTAAGGCATCTGTGCAGAGAACTGGGAGGTGAGGCCAAGCTCCTGAGTTGCCCAGCCGCTTAGCAAGAATTGATTAAAGTCTTATTTTGTGGGGACTGGGAACCATGTGATCCAGGCGCAGCAGTCGGTGGAGCAGACGGAGTTGGGCGGGCAGATGCTGAAGTATCCGGTGGACAAGTGGGGATCTCCATGAAGGCACACAGACAGGGATTTGACAGCATGGCTGAAGTGATATTAAAGGGTCAGAAGTAGGCTTAGGGAAGTGAGCAGAGAAAACAGCCATGCAAAGGCCCTGTGGCAGGAAGAAGGCTGTCAGAGGAGACTAGATATGCCTGCAGATCTGGAAAGCAGGGGCTAGGGAAGAGGTAAGCATGTTAGAGACCACCCCAGGAAGGAAGGAGGCCAGATCTGACTAAACATGGCTGAGCAGAACAGAATGTTGGTTTATTCCAGATCATAAGAGAAAGGGAGTTGTGGGTGTGGCAGGTAAGGTCAGGGAAAAGAAGAAAAAAGGCAGTTTTGTGCTGTAGAGGGATTTCTGGGATGCCACATTGGGAAGAGATGGCAATGGGAAATAGTGGGATCTTGGAGCTGCTGTCAGGCAGGCTCCTCAGCTAAGGAAAGATTCCCACCCCTCCCCCTGCCCTGACTGCACCTTCCCCTGAGCCTGAAGATAGATGGCCATTCTCTCTTTGGGTAGAAACCTACATCTCTATACTTAAAAAAAGAAACCCACCTTTTATAATGTTCAGTACAAAAATTGAAGCTACCAGAAATATGAACAATATGAAAAAGCGAGCTCAAATTATGAGAAGTCTATACCCATGAAGGACACCCTTGGAGTCATCTAGAAGTTAGCACTATGAGACACAGGAATAGTCACACTCACACTTGTAAAATATGCTATGAATAATGAACACAGGAATAATCATACTCACACTTGTAAAATATGACATGAATGATGAAGAAAGCTTTGGGAAATCACAGCAGTGAGATGAAACATACAAACAAACTAGGTGGGAATGATGGGGCTGAAAATTCACAATACAGGCTGAGCATCCCTAACAGGGAATCCAAAGTGAGAACACATTGAAAGTCGGAAACTTTGTGGGAACGCACATGATGTTATTAGTGCAAAACTCCATGCCATGCACCTTGTTTGATGCATACGATTAAGAAAAATATAAAATTGCCTTCCACGAGCAATGTGTATCAGGTATATATGAAATATAAATGAATCTTGTATTAAAACTTGAATCCCATCTCCAAGATAAGGAAGCAAGAAGTTATATCAATAGAAATTTCCAATTGAAGGCTTTAAAAGAAATAAAAAGTGTAAAGGGGGTGCTATGGAGAAGGCTCAATCGATAAAGCACTTGCCTTTTAACTCAAAGTACTTACATGTGGGTCCCCAGACCCCACATAAAAGCCAGAAGTTGTGGTGAGTTTCTGAAACCCTACTGTACCTGTGATGAGAAGGGAGCTGGTGACAAGAGAATTTCTTGGAAACATTTGCAGAACAGGAAACAGCAGTGAGAGATCCTGCCTCTGTTATGGGAAAATGCCACAGAAAACAGGTACCAGGGAATCAGAAGATTTATTCGTGCCAACACAGACTCAGGGGAATAATTTCAAGGCCTGGCCCTGAGCCACAGTCACCCAGGGCATTTATAGACAGTTGAGCATCATTTCTGACCTTTTCTGTTATCGGTGGGTTTGAATTTCTTTTCCATGTGACTGAGTGGGAGTCCCTTAGCTGTAAGCCGACTTTCAGAAGCCGAGAGGCATAGCATGAGATTATTTTGCAGGTAGCTGCATTGTGAGCCTTTAAAGGTCTTGAAACTGGTTTTATAGTTAAAGAGGCCCTGGGGGGCTTTGTTACTTATTTGGATCAAACTTCCTGGTTTAAATTTCTTGTCACATCTCAAGTGCCCTGGAAGGCAAGGACCTACCTGAAAATGGTCTTCTGACATCCACACACACACTGTGGCATGCATATGCCCATCCCCCTATCAAATACACAGAGGAGAGCTCAGGGCATGAACAGAGGAATGGAAGTTGGCGGTTGCTAGCAGAGGATCATGGTCTTCCTGGACTATAGACTCAATCAATGGTCACTCTCCAGCCTGCCCATGCAGTGACTCTGAAGGGCTTCCCACCCCATGGTCTTGTCCTATCCTGCCCTTGCAGTCACACTGGCACTTCTGGATGTGCCAGTTTTCTTGTCGCCCTCTGTTGCTCATTCTTTTTTCCCCTTGGAGTGTCTTTTCTTCTTTCCTACCCCTGTTCCACCAGGTCTCTCAATCTAAGCACCCTTTAGTTCAGCTCACATGCAACCCTCCTCCCAAACCTGCCCAGCTCCCCAAAAGTTGCACAGTGTCTCTCTTCTTCCTGGGGCAAGTTGAAAGATCACAGGGGTAAAGTCAGGCAGATGGGGGTTTAAACCCAACCCCATCCTGTCCCCAAGGATGACTTTCTGGAAACCTGAGACCTAAGCTGAGGTACCTTCTGTCTGAGCCCTATTCTCACATTACAGACGAGGAAACAGGTTCAGAGATAACATATCATTTGCCTCTGTGATCCTGGGCCAGTCTCCTCTCAGGTCCATTTCCACCCCTGGCTGCATTGTTGTCAGACACAATGGAAGGGATTTGGAATATGTGAATGTTAGTATTTTGCTTTCAATAATCTTTTTATTTGCTACTTTGAGCCTAAGATCTTTCTGGTTACAAAGAGAGCTCCAAAAATGTAAGCATCACTGTTATTTAAATGTCCTCATTAACACTGGTTTATTGCTTCCAGACAGAGGCACAAGGCCACCACCCCTTTCTTCTTATGCTGGGGCAGAAGAAGGAGAACATGAAGCCATGGACATCCTACATGGCAGAAGAGGGAACAAAGGTTTGTATGGTGTCCCGCAGGGGACATGGGCCAGTCCCTCACTGTCCTCAGATGGAGAAGGGGTTTCAGCTTCACCTGCCATGTTGTGTCCCTTGTCATGCCTCTCTGTGAGGCCTGGGTCTCATTGTAATGCTAAGTGTCTGCCTTGGGGTGGGATTTTTACTATTATAATGAGATAAACTATAGTCAAAAGTGATTAATGTACATACACATGCTTGCCACCATTGGGAGAGTATTTCTAATATTATTTTAAATCTAGCTAACAAGGGGTTTTGTTTTGTTTGTTTGTTTGTTTTTTGTTGCAGGGTCTCTACCTACCAGGCTGACCTAGTACTCACTCTGTAGCACAGACTGGTCTTGAACTCCCAGCAATTTTTTTTTTTTTTTTGAGGTAGGGTCTCATTCTAGCTCAGGCTAACCTGGAACTCACTCTGTATTCTCAGGGTGGCCTCGAACTCACGGTGATCCTCCCTACCTCTGCCTCCCGAGTGCTGGGATTAAAGGCATGCGCCACCACACCCAGCTCCAGCAATGTTTTTGCTTCAGTTTTCTGAGTGCTAGGATTAAAGGCTTGCACCACCTCCTCCTATAAACTAACAATGCTTTAATCTATTTTAAATCAATTACTAACTGTTTCACAATAAGTACTGTGTCACAGGGAAGTTAAGTTTCTTTAAAGGCATTGTTAGATTAATAATTTGTGTAAGAACTTTTCATTTCCTTTTTTTTTTTTTTTTTTTCCTGGCTCTATTTTCTGGCAAGCTTGTGGACCACATAGTTTCTTGAAGACTAACTTGGCTTTCTGGGCTAGAAAGATGGCTCTGTGGGTAAAGTGTTGCCATGCCAGCACCAGGACCTGAGTTCTACCCCCAGCCCCCATGTAAAAGCTGGGCATGGTGGCATGACTGTAACCCCAGCCCTGGGGAGGCAGAAATAGGATCCTAGGGGTTGCTGGCTAGCTATTCTAGCAGAATTGGGGAGCTCCAGGTTCAGTGAGAGACCCTGTCTTTAAAAATAAGGCAGAGAGTGATTGAGGAAGATGCCTGATATTGACCTCTGGTCTCCTACATGTATGTGCACACACATGCACACATACTTGCACACATATGAATATAAATATGCATACACATGTATGCCACACACATATACATGCCAATTTTTTTTTTTTTTTTTTGGTTTTCCTGTTTTCCACATCTAGAGTCCCCTGAGGCACCTCCTGATGCTCTTGGAGGACCTTGCAGATGCCCCAGGCCTCTTCACTGATGGGGTTTGGGCTGGATTGCAAGTGACCGCTGGGCTCAGAGCATTGTCTGTGGAGCGTCCTCTCTGGGGCAGCTGGGCCAGTCCCACCGCAGTGCGCTGATTCCTGGCAGGATACACACTGGCTTGGCTCCAGCCATCGTCAGATCCTGGTTGGCTTCTCAGTGGTGGCTTCTGAGGGGCCTCATGGTGGCTCCAAGGAGCACGGAGACCTGACTGCTGCATCCTTTAGAATCCCCAGCCTCCTCTGCCTTGCTTTGGTTATTATTTTCCTGAAAGGTCTCCTCTACTATAGTCAATAAGTGAGTCTGAGGGCTGCATACAGTGTTTGTCATTCTGTAAAATGCCGGGAGCTGCCTAGTGTTGAAACGTATGGGGGTATGTGCTCCTTCCTCCTGACTCAGGGTTTGTTGGGATATTTGTGGAAAGCTTACCACAGCAGATTTTAAAGAGCCAGATTCCTCGATCTTCCTGAGTTACTTCCTTCACTTGTCACAGTTTGCTAGCTTAAGCAAGCATCCTTTCATTCCCTCTGCCACATTTGTCACATTTAGCCGGCCCTTCCCTGAGCGTCTCACTTTCAGGGTTCCACTGGGGTCCTCGAGTGGGAGCAGCAGAGTGGCCAGGAGCAGCACGGTGCTCATCAGCTGTCTCGCCTCGCGGGGACGGATGCGCTCCCTCTGTCAGCAGCGGGAACAGCACTGGGAGCTGCCGTGCTTCATCCGTTTACAGCAGATGGGAGGCTTCGCTTTAGAGACTCGTGTCTGAGTCGATCAGGTCTTTCCCGACAAGCTTCTGCTTCTTCCCTTGCATTGTGCCCGGCCAGCAAGGGACAAGGAGGCCAGACGCATGGGCAGGATTTCTTCAGCTCTTGCCACTTGTCCTGTCGGGAGCAGTTCAGGCTCTGCGGTTATTATCCAGGTCACTGGCCTAAAAGCTCACAGGGTCAAGTCAGGAGTGTGAGTGAGTTTAGGGGGACACGAAACCCAAGAGGTAGGAAGTGGAAGTTAGTGCTCGAGGTACACAGTGCAGGGACCAAGAAGGAAGACTGTCCTGTTCTGAAGGCTTCGGCTCTGTTCTAGCATGGGTTTTCTTCCACGCAAGCCTAAATACACTGCAGTTTCCCCCGGTTTTCCTGTTTGGCAAAAGAGCTCTAGCTGGAGGATTGCATTACAACTAACAGACGCTCTCAAAGGCCATTGTTCTTGGTCCCCGACTTATACTGAGAGCAGGCACCATTGTCCCCCAAAGTCACTTTTTCCTTTTTTAACCCACCAAGCTTGAATGTATTATTATGCCAGTAACCACCCACAGGTGCTCTTTGGGTAAATTTTGTGTTTCCCATTTTGTATGTCCCAATGTCCCATGCCAGTGGACCCAGAGCAGGAGATGATGCTGACCTGCAGGTCCAGAAAACAAGTGAAACCAAACTTGTAATAAAGGCAAGGAGAACTGAATTAAATATAAGTCCCACAACATTCTTATGGAGCGTGTGAGGACAAGCTCTTGGCAGTAACATTAAGGAGGTACAATTCCTGAAGCAGTACAGAAATGTGGGCCTGGACTAGGATATTGAGAAGGCTGTGGAGGAGATCTCTGAGAAGAAGGAGCCAATGAAATTGACTGGCACAAACAAGACCGCAGGGCCAGGGGAGCAAAAGTGGCTCTATGTGAGTTACAAATTCTCACAGCCCCAGAGAGGAAGAAGCACTTCCCAGTATAAGCTAATCTGTTAGCAGGGGTAGCTACAGTTAATATCTAAAGGTTGAATTATGTAGAACCATTGGATAGTGTCAATGTTGTGAACACTGTTTTTGTCAGTATAGTTTATGACCAATTAGGATCAGATATTTCAGAAGTTGTCCCAGCATCAGGGAGAAATGGGAGGATTGCAGGAAGCCAGCAGAGAGAATGATACGAACACGGGTGCAGGGTGCATCCCATCTGTGAAGAGTCCAGTAGAGGGGTGTGACGTCCTTGATTTAAGAAGTTCTGTGGGTTAAGAGGTGCCGAAGGAGGTCTCCCCAGGTTGCAGGAAACACAGAATTGAGACACAGAATTAATTAACCAATAGTCAAGACAAGAATTAGTGCAGAGGGCATGAGTCTCAGGGAGACAGACTCAAGCAAGAAGTTTAAGTCCCCTGCTGTCTGCTATGGAAGAAATTATCTTGAACCTTCATGTGTGAGGACACTCAAACTCCCCCTTGCATGGGATCCTGAGAGCACAACCCCTGTTACCTGAGTGTGATCAGACCTCGTAGCCTGAACCTCAAGTTCTGCTCAGAGGCTGATCAGAGTCAGATTTGTCTTTTTCACTCTGAGAATGAATTTGCCACAAGAAGTTTAATAGTACATTACAAGGCAGTAAGATGGATGGGGCTATGCTCCTGCAGACTCTTGTTCCTGTGGGAGGACCACACAGTCTAGATCTTAGAAGGCAGAGACTCCAAATCAATCCTTCAGGTGACTTTCCAGTCAGCAAGTGGCAGGTTGACATCACCTACCTCTGGTGTTCACTAGCAAGGACTCCTTATGGGTCAGTCTCATCTGGGTCACCAAAAATTGGCACTGCCCCTGTGAATTCTGATGCTGCCTACAGAAGAATCAGACAGGGACACAGTTCATAGTAACAAAACCCTTATGCCCCAAGGCAGGGAGCATGGCAGGGAAGAAGATCCAAAGATGTCTCAAGGAGAGGAAAAAAGAACAAAGGTGCTATTGTGTTTTCCAGACAGGCAGGAACATGGTCCCAGAGCAATGCCCTTAACATTATTTTAGAAGCAGATAAGTTAATTAAGATAAGTTAATTAAGTATCTTAGTATATTTTAGTGATAACTACTATGTCACAGGGAGGTTAAACTATTTTACAACCATTACTAGATTAATGACCTTCTTAAGAACTTCGTTTTCTTATTTTTCTTTCTTTTCTTTCTTGGTTCCATTTCCTATTAAAGCTTGTGGACCAAATAGTTCTCAGGGACTGGTTTGAATATTAGGCTTTATTTCCTTCCTGGCATTTGCTGACTCTCTTAGTTCTGAAGCTGTACCGACTGTTGCACCAGGAATAAACTTCTAGATGTGTCCCAAGATCAGCATGCAAGTCTGTTCTCCAGCCCCTCTACCCTGCACCCACCTTCTTCACTGCATAGACCAGTTCATTCTGCTGGAGCCTCTGTTGTTCTTCTCACTACCGGTCCCATTGGTTCTGCTTCCACAAAGTTTTAGCCTATCTTACAAAGTCAGTCTTCTCTTCTAAGGGGAGAAGCTGAATGGGCAAAGATGAACATTTTCTTTGGGGCAGAGTAGAGAAGATGGCTGGGAATGCATCAGTGGCAGTAAGTCTGATCCCTGTCATAGCAGATTCTCAGCCAATGTCTAAGATAATGTCATTCTAAGAATATTGAAATTTAGGACTTGTGAGCTTTTTGTTTCTTTTTATATGGTGCTAAAGATACCCCTAAACTCACCAAATCTACATTCAGTCCCCAGACATCAGGACTTGCAGAAAGCCCCGTCTAAATTTCAGACTTCATAAAGGAGTTTCAGCTCAGATTCCACGCTGTGTGGTGCAGCCTGTGAGTGAGAATCTGGGGCTGTGTTTTCTTCTTCCCAGGTCAGAGGTTGGGCTCTGCATCTGGAGCAGAAGAGTATTCTCACAAACACAGCCATGTGGGCATGCACCTGCCAGCTCCTCCTGCAGCCTCTCCACTTACCCCTTGGGCCTCTGCTGCAGGGTCCACTGCTTCTCAGATGCTGTCTTCTACACTCCTGCAAAGTGCTTTGGTCCCAGGGTGACCAGAGTCTTAGGGAAAAAGCTTTGGCTTCCAACAAGCTAAGCACCATCATCCATCCATGTAAAATATTCCAAACTCAAGAGACAAGGAATGGTGAAAAGCAGAGGAAGGAGATTTAATCCATATGTTGGAAGAGGAACGAACTAAGGGGCCCAGTGACCCCAAGTTCCTCTTCAGGGTACTGACATGAAGTGTGGAGCTGGATTAGTTACTTTTCTTGTTGCTGTGACAAAATACCCGACAACAGCACCTTTAGGAAGAAAGGCTTTACTTGGACTCACAGTTGAAGGGTTCATGGTGGGGAAGGCATGGTGGCAGGAGCTTGAGGTCGCTGGTCACTGTATCCACACTCAGGAAACAGAGATGGACGCCAGTGCTCAGCTAGCTCTCTTCTCTTCCGTTCAGTCCAGGACCCCTGCTCTCAGTGACCTAACGGCCTCCCCAGGCTCCCCTCCTACAGGCTCCACCATCTTCCATAGCATCAAACGTGGGCTCAAGCTTTTAACACATGGGCCTTTGGGAGACACTTACAATCCAAACTGTGGCTCTCACCATGAACACGCTCTTCCAGTCTCCCCAGCAATGGTCTCCTCGGGCTCTCGGAACCCTCACTGCTCTTCCTCTTCCCCTTGCAATTTTACTTGCCCTCCCACAAAGCCCTCCTGCAGCACTGTGCCCAGGCAGATTAGCAAGCCCAAACATGGCCAAAGCCTTGCTGTGCAAGGGTCAAGCCACCAGTGCTCTAACAGCTGACTCACAAAGATCCCTAAACATGTAGGACTTGGTTCTCAGGCGGCTCTGAAGAGTCAGTGCACACTGGCTCCTGTGCACCCAGGGCCCGGCCAGGAAGCCAGCGCAACAGGCAAGAAGCCAAGCTGTGACTGCTCTTAGGTGAGCAGTGCCCTGCCCAGGATGGGGTGAGGATACAGGAGACCCCATATCAGGGGTCACAGATGCCAGCCACTGTTGGCTTCTTCTCACCTTCATTTTTTTCTTGCTATGGCATCAGCACTGCCATTCCCATCTTTCTGTCCTAGTCTAGCCAAACCACTGCATTCAAGAGTAGACTGGTTAATTCCAAGTCATCCTAGACTAGAGTGAGACCCTACCTTGCAAAACCAAAAAAAAAAAAAAAGAGTAGGCTGGTTAGTACCTGTGTGACCTCTGCGCCTAAGCTCCGTGACTGCAAGAGATGCCAGGCAGCCACATCCTCAGTAAGTGGCCTGAGTGTGTGTGGGGGGGGAGGGGCAGGACCCTAGCCTCTTCTTGCAGTGTTAGGTCCAGTGGTCATTTCCCAGCGGCACTCTGTGCCTCAATTGTCCCACTAGTGAAATGGGTCCAGACCCATTGATCCTGTGGGAAGCACAAGGAGTGGGATTGAAATTTTAAGATTGGGATGGCCTCCAATGCTAGGTTCACTTGGGGCTGAGAAAGGAAAGGTCTCTGCTGGGTCCCCAGATCCCCCTCCCTTCCTCATTGTTGAAGAGCTCAAAGGCTGCATGCTTAGATGGGTCAAAGCAGCCATCATCTCTTGTCACCAAGGACAGCGGTCTGGGTGTCACCTGACTTGCTGGAGTAAGTCAGAAGAGAAAGTGAACTTTATTTATTCCCTTGCTGAGATGTGGGGCTATTACTATAGGATAAGCCTGGAACCTTCTAATACACCTTTGAGGAACAGGAAGAGCTGTGGCCCTCCTCTTTAGGAAATGCTCCTGCCTGTGCCAGGCCCTGGTGTCCCTGAGATTTAGGAACAATGCTTTGCTTTCCTGCCCTGCAACATGACTTGTGGCAAAGTTGACATTTCCCTCTGTCACTCCTGGGCCTTCCTACCATCTTCTGAGCCCTGCAGTGTGTTCTCCAATGTTCCATCTTTGTCTCCACTTCCTTCTCTTTGCTGGGATACAGCACCTGACCAGAAGCAGCACAAGGGAAGTTTCATGATGGCAAGGAAAAGATGGTAGATCAAAGACTGAACATCACCTCCTGGCCATCATCAGGTGGACAACAGCTGGACAGTGAGCTTAGTTCTGGCAAGGGGAGCTGGATATAACACCCCAAAACCTGCTTCTAATAATACATCTACTCTTGCAAGCCTCCACTTCCCAAATTGCCATCAGCTGAGGACGAAGCATTCAAAACGCATGAGTTTGTGGGACACCAATTCAAACCACTACACTCCTCCTGCAGAACCATCCAGGTGTCTGGAACGGTCCTCCATGCCTCGGCAGACCGTGTGACCACAGTCTATTGACACAGTACACCTGTGTGTGTGACTTGAACTGTGGTGTCACTGACAGGCTCATACGGCTCCCATGGGCTCCTGGGAGATTCTCTAGGCCTTTGCCTGGTGGGAAATGCCGGCTCTGGGACCTGAGAGCCCTCTGGCAGAGTGTTCATGTGGCTCTGCTGAGTCCCAGTCTCACACATGAAGTTAGGTCTGCCCTTCAGCAGCTGTGTGTGAGTGTGTGTGTGTGTGTGTGTGTGTGTACTGCCTTCTCAGTATGCTCACAACCACCTCAGTGCCCATGTCTCTATTTCTCACTGGTCTCTCTTTCTCTCTCTCATTCTCTTCTTCCATCTTATTTTTGTCACTAACACCATCATGGATACCTGGGGACTCAGACAGATGGGCCTCAGGTGGCATATGCCAGTTTTGGGGACAGGCAGGAGGCTCTCAGCTGGTGCTCAGAAAGGAACATGCCACAAACCCTAGGGGGCCCAAGTCACCTTGCCTGAAACGAGGAGAAAAAATACTGGATGCAGAGCCAGAGCCACAAATCCCGGGTCCTGCCTCTTCCGCTTCCTGTGTGACCTTCCTGTGAGAAAAATTGCTTAACCTCTTCAGGCCGGTTTCCTCACTAGTAAGGGGGTGTTGTAAGGACAACACCAAAGCTGGTGCACAGCGTGTGTCGGAGTAAGTGGAGGAAGGAGTCAAGACCCACGGGCGCCCTCACGTGCGGTTGTCTGGAGGTCTGGAGGTCGGGGAGGGAACCGTGGCCATCACCGTAGGTCAAGTCAGGCGACAGCAGGGATGACAGCAGCTCCTTCCCTGGCTCTGGGCCCTCCTCCCTCAGAGTCGGGTGTTCTCAGGGCTCCTCACAAGGCCACCCTCAGCTCCACAGAGGCGAGTTCAGGGTCAGTGATTCCCTCAACCAGGCTCGAAGGTGCTACTGTCCCCACACCACAGATGGGCCCTGGACTCAATGCTGTAGTCTCAGGCCCCAGCCCTGGGAACTCAGTGTCCACCATAGACAGCGGGTGTCTCTCCCTTCCCCTTACCCGGGGTGCATGTCTGCTTCCCCCGCTCCTCTGTGCCTCTCTGCCTCTGCCCTCCTGTGGTGTCACCATGACCTGCCATGGTTCCAGCCTCTGTCCTCTCAACACCTTTTCCTCTGCTCCCCCTCTCTCTCATGCCATAAATATGTGTTTGTCTGTCTCTCTACATATCTGTTTGTTTAGTTGTTTTCTTTATCTCTGTCATTGTTTCTGTCTGACCTCTCTCTCTCTCTCTCTCTCACACACACACACACACACACACACACACACACACACACACACATCTTGGAAGCTCTCTGTCCACTGGCCTCCGTCCCAGTCACACTCCAGGCAGCAGCCTGCACTAGCCTGGCTCCATGTGTCCATTTTGCACTGCCTCAGGCACAGAAGCAAAGCCAGAGCCCAGCCAATAGGGTGGAGGCTGAGAGCCAGACTCTGCATGGCGGGCCTGGACTGAATCTGATCCTGGGAGGGAATATCTCAAAGCTCAAATATTCCAAACATTTCCCTGTCCTTTTCAGCTTCTCTGGATCCTTCTCCAGAGTGCCAGGCTCCTTTGCACCTGCGGACCCTCTGGCACAGGTGGTCCCTCACCATGCCATTCAGGAAGGTGAAGCAAGCAGGTGGACCACCCTGCACTTATAAGTGGGATAATAAAACAGAAAGAACACCTTGCTTAAGGCTGCTTGGAGTCATCTCATCTTTTAGGGGTCTTGAAACACCTCTGAGGGGCTGTGTTGTGGGAATGCACTGAGAGGGCAGGAGGGGTTAGTTAACCGCAGCAAGGGCTGGAGGTCACTATAGGTGAGCTCGTGGCTGTATCCTCTCCTGGCCTTGTCATCTACAAAGCCCATAACGACAGAAAACTGAGTGGACGGTCTCTCTCCAGTCAGCAGATGAAGGGTCCAAGGCCAGAGCAGAGCAGCAACGTGCTCAAGGCCATGCCAGGCTTCACAGCAGAAGGCAGTGCACAGCCTGGGGGCTCAGCTCCACGCCTCTCGTCCTTATGAGCAGAAAGGCTACCACCTCTCCTTTTCTTCCCAAGCTGCACCTGACAGATGAGCCCAGGGTTCTACACTGCAGGGAGATGAGCAGTAGCATAGAGCCCAGCGCTATCACAGCAGGCGCATGTCCCCACCACAGGAGGGATCTGGACTCGGCTGGGCTGAAGCTCCCGGAGTCCCAGGGGGACCTGTCCCTGGTCTACATTCCAGGTCTATCCCCAAGGCTCAGCCTGATTCCAGAAGAGAGACTTCTTAGGTGGGAGCACAGGGTGACTCTCCGCTCCCGAGAAGTATTCAAGTGCAAAGTTCAGGGAAGACTCCAGGCATGGCAAAGCCCAATCCACTTCCCATGTAAACAGGAAGCCATCGCCAGCTGCAGCCTCTGATCAAGCCCTCATCTGTACCTGCTGTGCTGGAGTCTTGGGTGGGACATGGGGCATGTGCTGTCCTGCCACACTGGCCCGTTGGAACAGATGCAGCATTACACCCACTCAACAGCTGAGAAGCCTGAGTCCTGACCAAAGTCTCAATCGGACTGTGAGAAGGTGACACAGCCTAGGTGACAGCCTGTGGTGCTTTGGATGCTATGTCACCTTACCCAGTCATCCTCACTCACAGAAACCAGTTGGAGCTCCCTGGGGAGGGGATGTCAGTTCCTGGGGAAGATGCCTGCTTTCTGAAGAGCTCTTGTGTCCTGAGAATGTGCGGAGAGGGCAGGCAGAGGCCAGGGTCCACCGCCCACCCCTTGCCCTCTCCCTCAGGAACTCCAGCTCCCTCCCTCTTTGAAGGGGAAGTCCCCTTGCTGCACACCTGAGTGACCTCTCCTCACTCTGCCCACGGGTGCAGGTGTGGCCCGTGGGGCAGGGCAGCCTTTTATGAGCATTGGCATGGAGTCCCGCGAAGCAGAGAGAGACCCAGTTCGTGACTCACAAGCTGTGTGTCCTTTAACAAGTTGGGATGTCTGCGATTTAGAGCTGTTTCAATAATTAAATAAGAGGATGTAAACACAGAGCAATGACATTATAAAAGGTGTGTTGGTGCCAGGCACTAAGGCTTCCAATTGAATTAGCCAGAGCTGAAGCCCAGACTCTGAAGCAGGTGGACCCAGACCCGGACAGTGTGTTCTGAGAACTGCCAACAGAAACGTGGATACAGCTGGCCCCTCTTTATCCCTGGGTCCCTGTGCCCCTGTGCACAGATTCACATAACGGCATATTAAAAATATTCAAAGGAAAAAGCGGTATCTGTCCTGAGCTTGTGCAGTTTGCTCCCTTGTCATCACCCCTGCGCGTCTGATAAAGCAACGGCTCACACAGCTGTGCACTGTGTCGGTATTAGAAGAAGCTGAGGTGAGTTACAGTATGCAGTGGTCACCCAAACACGGTGTCATTTTATATCAGGGACTTGTATGCACTAGTGTACACAGGGGACTCCTGGGACTCGTCCCACAGATGCTGAGGGATAACTGCCATTAGCACAGTGCCTCAAGCACTCTAGGGTGTCCCTAACTGTGATCTGCACCAACCTTTATCAGAGTCCTCTGGGGACATGTCTACTGAGGTTGCAGACTCTCAAGCCCTCTCAATTCCCCCTGAATGGGGGTCACCAAGCCTAAGACCAGCATTTTGCATAGAGATGGCCACTGAAAACATGGATCATGAAGTCAGTGGGGGACTGTGCAAAGGACTCTGTCTGTGAGCTACATCCTAATGTCTCTTTTAACATTTTATTTTGAGGTAGTCTCACTAAGTTGTCCAACTGACCTTGAACTCACTCTAGTTCAGGCTGACTTTAAGCTTGTGATCCTCCTGCCTTAGATTCCTGGCTAGCTATAGTCTTGTACCACCAGACCCAGAACTTTTGCTATATTTTAAAGTTATCTTGCTAGTGGTTGCCTTGGTGATTCTGATGAATACATTACTCTAAAACAATCTGGTTCATATTAGCATCAATTTAATTTGAATGGTATAAAAACATAGCTCCAGTTACCCCTTTGTCTCTCCTTTCTTTCATGCTATTGTTGTCCCACAAATTACCATTATACATTACATGTCTATCAGCGGATGTATAATTACTGCTTTGCAAGTTGTCTTTTAAGTCAGAAAGTAGGACAGAAGAATTCCAAAACATACTTCTTCACTGGCTTTCTCCTTACTCTTGTAGACACCTTTATGTCTTTACATGGATTTTTTTAAATTTTTTTTTTATTTTTATTGACTTTTAATCTTACATACCAAAAAAACCCCACCTAATATTTCCCTCCCCTCCCCCATTCCAATTTAGAACTCCGGTCTCCATCATATCCCCTCCCTTTCTCCATTAGTCTCTCTCCTAATTTGATGACATCATCTTTCTCTTCTATTTTGAGGGTCTTGCGATGGTATTGCTAGGCACTGCAAGATCATGGATATCGAGGCCAATTTCTGTCTGGGCAGCTGCATAGTAAGAGGTCATATCCTTCCTTTGGCTCTTCCATTCTATCCGCCCCTCTTCCGCAATGGTCCCTGAGCCACTGGAGGATGTGACAGAAGTGTTTCAGTGCTAGGCACTCCTCCATCCCTTCTTCTCAGCACTATGTTGCCTTTTGTGTCATCCCAGTGGTCATCACCATCTGAAAAGAGAAGCTTCTCTAGCCAGAAGTGAGAATAGCGTTAATATGTGGACATGAACATTTAGTGTAGTGTCCCCAGGGCAGCTTGGTGGGAATAATATATACATTTAGTCAGACATGAGCAGGCTTATACCCCCAAGGCTCATGACCTCACCTACCATAGACTTTTACTTAGGTTTTTCAGTACCGGGTATGTATTCCCTCCCGTAGAGAGGGCCTTCAGTCCAATTATGGAGCAGTTGGTTACCCCAAGAGTAGACACGCCACTATTGCACCCGTTCAGTCATTGGGCCTGTCTGGCCAAGCTTGAATATTCAGCATCCACTGTTTTCACTGTTGATGGCTTCTGTCTCCCATACGCTGCATGCAGTGCAGCTTTTCCAGCTTTCAGTTGGCTGGTCTACAGGGAGAAGGTTTTCTGCTCAGCACCAGCTTGCTTTCTCAGTGTCCTTGCCTCTCAGGCAAGAGATGTCTTCAGCAATAGGGTCTTACTATCTATTTCTCTAGGGAAACCAAGGGCTTTGGTAAAAGCCTTAATGTTTTGGAGGCTACCGGGACCTCCTTGGCCAACATCTCACTGGAAGGTATTCCATCCCAGGTACTGAAAATTTTCTAGTAACAGTCTACATCTTCTAGACGTGCCCTTATTCAAAAAAGTAATTTTACATATGTCTTATTGATAATATCTTGAGTTTAGATTGTCCCTCCCCCTGCCCTTTTTGTATGCATTCTCTTCCCATGGCCTCGCTTAGGCCATTCCCCTCCCTGTACTCAGTTCTTCTACTTACGTATGTGCATTACCATACACTTAAGTCCTTCCCTTTCTTCCCTCCCTTATAGCCTTTTACCCGCTTACTGGTTTCTGGTACCTATTTTTGGTTCCAGTTCATACACAAGTCTATACATTGGTAGCTAGGATCCACATATGAGAGAGAACATGTGACGATTGGCTTTCTGAGCCTGGGTTACCTCACTAAGTATAAATAATCCTTTCCAGATCCATCCATTTCCCTGCAAATTTCATAATTTCATTTTTCTTTACTGCTGAATAGAACTCCATTGTGTAAATGTACCACATCTTTATTATCCACTCATCTGTGGAGGGACATCTAGGCTGCTTCCATTTCCTAGCTATTGTGAATAGAGCAGCAATAAACATGGTTTTGCAAGTATCTCTAAGGTAGTGAGAAGAGTCCTCTGGATATATGCCTAGGAGTGCTATAGCTGGATCATATGGTAAATCTATTTCTAGCTGTCTCAAGAACCTCCACACTGATTTCCACAGTGGCTGGACCAGCTTACATTCCCACCAACAGTGTAGAAGTGTTCCTGTTTTTCCGCATCCACGCCAACACTTATTGTCATTTGTTTTCTTGATGGCAGCCATTCTGACAGGAGTGATATGGAATCTCAAAGTGGTTTTAATTTGCATTTCCCTGATGGCTAAGGATGTAGAACATTTTTTTAGATGTTTATATGCCATCTGTATTTCATCTTCCATGAATTCTCTATTTAGTTCCGTAGCCCATTTTTTAACTGGGTTGTTTGAATTCTTGTTATTCTGTTTTTTGAGTTCTTTGTATATTCTGGATATTAATCCTCTGTCAGATGTATAACTGGCAAAGATTTTCTCCCATTCTGTAGGTTGTCTTTTTGCTCTATTCACAGTGTCCTTTGCTGTACAAAAGCTTTGTAATTTCATAAGGTCCCAGTGGTTGATTAGTTGTTTTATTCTCTGAGCAATTGGAGTTATATTCAGAAAGTCCTTGCCTATTCCAATATGTTGAAGAGTTTCCCCTACTTTTTCCTCTAGCATTTTCAGAGTTTCAGGTCTGATATTAAGGTCCCTGATCCATTTGGACTTGATTCTTGTGCAAGGAGAGAGACAAGGATCTATGTTTATCCTTTTACAAACAGATGTCCAATTTTCCCAGCACCACTTGTTAAAGAGGCTATCTTTTCTCCAATGAGTATTTTTGGCGTTTTTGTCAAAAATCAGGTAGCTGTAGCTTTTACATGGACTTTAATTACTGTCTGGCATCTTTCATTTCAGTCGGAAGCCATCTCTCTGGTGTTCCTTGGAGGGTCATTCTGCAGGTGATAGATTCTCTTACCCTAGGCTTATTTGGGAATGTCCCAGTTTCGCCTTCAATTTTAAAGAATAGTTTTCCTACATGTAATTTTTTTTTTTTTTTTTTTAGTTTTTAGTTTTTAGTTTTTCAAGATAGGGTTTCATTCTGGTCCATGCTGACCTGGAATTCACTATGCATATTCTCAGGGTGGCCTCGAACTCACGGTGATTCTCCTACTTTGGCCTCCCGACTGCTGGGATTAAAGGATTGCATCACCACGCCCAGCTTGCATGTAAAATTTTTGACTGACCTTTTATTATTGAAGGAGCACATTGAAAACCTCACCCACTCTCCCATGGCCTCTTGTTTCTGAGGAGAAGTCAGAATTCCCAGAATTCCTCACACACAGGAGCCCTCTTCCTCTTGCTGCTTTTTTTTTAAATATTTTTTTTATTTTTATTTATTTATTAATTTGAGAGAGAGATACAGAAATAGGCAGGTAGAGAGAGAGAGAGAATGGGTGCGCCAGGGCCTCTAGCCACTGCAAATGAACTCCAGATGCATGTGCCCCCTTATGCATCTGGCTTACGTGGGTCCTGGAAAATCGAGCCTCAAACCGGGATCCTTAGGCTTCACAGGCAAGCGTTTAACCACTAAGCCATCTTTCCAGCCACTCTTGCTGCTTTTAAAGGATTCTCCTTGTGCTTGATTACGGGAAGGTTTGCCCACTAGCTGTCTCTTGTGATGTGCTGGCTCACAGGCATGATGTGGCTGCGGCCCTCTAGAACTATTAGCAGCTGGGATTATCCACACAACATTGCATCCATTAACTTTCTGTTATGGATGGGGAGGAGATCACTAGGCCACGCCCCTCTGCAAGGAAGTAAAGACAGTTAAAGATTGCTAAGCAGAGGGATCGTGAGGCCATGTCCCTCCTGGAGGATTTATAGACAGTTACCTGTTGGTAGGGGAAAGCAGCTCATAAGGCCATGCACTTCCCCAGCATTTATAGATCTTTAAGGTTGCTAGGGGAAGGAGTTAAGGGTTACTAAGGGGAGGAGCTCACAAGATCTTGTCCCTACCCAAGGGGATACAGACAATTAATTGTTGCTTGAGGAAAGGAGACATTTTCTTCAGTCAGGTAGCTGCCCATAACTTGCCTTTGCTCCCGTCAGGAACCACAGTTCAAGTCTACACTTGAACACTTGTGTGGAATCACTACCTTGTTTCTGTCGTCGGTGCCCTATCTGAGATGAGAGGACATTGGTTCTGTCTCCTCAAAGCTCACACACAACAGTGTCCCAAGAGCATCTCTTCCAGTTTATTGAGTATCTTAGATGTATAGATTCATGGTTTGCATCAAATCAGGGGTTTCTCAATCATTACTCCTTCAAACATTCTTTCTGTTCTTTTCTCTACTTTCAATTCCTTGGGTATTGTGCAGATGTGGACTTGCTGGATCATATTCTATATCTAACTTTTTGAGGCACCACCATGGTATTTAGCCCGTGACTAGGCCATTTTATCTGCCCCCCCCCAACTCCTTGTCCTTGTCAACACTTGTTTCTGTTTGCGTGTGTGCGTGTGTGTGCATGTGCCTTGTGTGTGGCAGCCATCCTGATGTGTGAAGAGGCATCTCACTGTAGTTTTGAATTGAATTTCCATGACATTTTAGTGATGTTGGACATGTTATGTGTTTACATGTCTGCTCTGGAGACAGGTTCGTCCAAGTCCTTTACTCATTTGTCATCTCACTACTGCTCAGTGATCTGGACATGAATTCCTTCTTAGACTTCATTTCCATTCTATTGATTGTGTCCTTGGATACACAATGGTTTCTTTTCAGGGGAAAAAATGAAGCCCCAGGTTTGGAGTTTTTTTTCTTCTGTTGCTTGTGCTTTTAGTATTCTTTCCAAGAAGTCATTATCAAGTCCAATGTGGTGAACCTTTTCTCATCATCTTCTAAGATATTGTTTTATTTTATTTTATTTTGAGAGAGAGAAAGGGGCAAAAAGTGAAAGAGAGAGAATAGGCATGCCAGGGTCTCCAGCCACTGCAAACAAATGCCAGACGCATGTGCCCCCTTGTGGCACATATGCCACATTGCTTGCTTTGCATCACTGGGTGTCTGGCAATGTGAGACCTGGAGATTTGAACATGAGTTCTTAGGCTTCACAGGCAAAGGCCTTAACTGTTAAGCCATCCCTCCCTCCAGCCCATAAGAGATTGTTTTTGATAGATTTTGGGTTTACTTGATAATAATGTTTATCTATGGCAATAAAATAAGAGTTAAACTTCACTATTTTGCATGTGGAGCTCCATAATTTGTTGAAAAGTCTGCTCTTTCCTCATGAAATGGTTTTGGCACCATTATCAAAAATAATTTGATCATGTGTGTGTGTGTCTGTGTGTGTGTGTGTGTGTGTGTGTGTGTATAGGCACTTATTTCTGGACTTTCCATTCTATTCTATTAAGCTTATATGTCTGTTTTAATGCAAATACTTCCATTTTATTGTTGTAACTTTGTAATATGGTTTGAAGTCAGGAAGTGTGAGAACTCCAACTTTGTCCTTCCACATACATATACATATACATGGGTAAATTACATGTATATATGTTTGGCTATTAGAGTCCCTTGAGATTGAATATTTATTTTAGAGTAAGAATTTTTGTGTGAAAAAACTGCCCTTGGGAGTTGGACAAGGATTGTGCTTAATCTGTAGTTTAAGTTGAGTGGTGCTGACACCTTAAAAATATTAAGTCTTCCAATCCATGAACATTTATTTAGAATGTTTAGCAGGGTGGACAGGGTCTCACGAGGTCCATGCTGGCCTGGAACTCGCTATGTTCTGAGGATGACCTTGATCCTCCTGCCTCTACCTCCTGAGTACTGGCATTACAGGTATGCACCACCGTGGCAGACTGCTTCCTCTTACAAGTTCTAATGTTTCTGGGCAATGTTTTCAAGTTTTCAGTGCACATGTCTTTTCCACCCTCATTTAATTGAATTTCTAAGTATATTTTCCTTTGGATGATATTTGAAATGAATTACTTTCTTAACTTCCTTCTGGATTGTTTATCACTGTCATAAAAATGCAAGTGACTGTGTGTTTTGATATTGTGTTCGGTAATTTAATGTATTTCTAAATTAGTTCTAACAGGTTCTGTGTGCCTAGGTGGAACTGTTAAGATTTTCTAGATATAAGATCATGTAACTTGTGAACAAAGACAATTTAATGTCTCCTTTCCACGTTTTATTTCTTTTTCTCATTTGATGATTGCTTGCCCTAGAACTCCCAGTGCTGGGCTGGACAGAAGTGATGGACTTGGAGTGTCCTTTATTCCTTCCTGATTTTAGAGGGAAACATGTCACTTTTTCATGATTATGAAGTTAGTTGTGAATTTGTTTTTCTTTATCTTTCTTTTTCTTTTTTAAAGCATTTTAACAATATTTTTATAGATTTGCAGAGAGAGAGAAAAAATGGTGAATGGGTCAACCAAGGCCTCCAGCCACTCCAAATACATTTCCAATGCATGTGCCACTGTGTATCTGGCTTTACATGGGTTCTGAGGCATTGAACCTGGGTCCTTTAGCTTTGCAGGCAAGCACCTTAACCACTGAGCTATTTCTCCATTCCCCTTTTTTTCTTTCTTTTCCTTCCTTCCTTTCTATTTTTTCTTCTTCCCTTCCTCCCTCCTTTCTTTCTTCCTTCCTTCCTCCCTTCCTTCCTCCCTTTCTTCCTCTCTTCCTCCCCTCCCTCCCCCCTCTCTCTCTTTCTTCCTTTCTCCCTTTCTTCTTTTCTTCCAAATCCTCAAATCCCCCCTGCTTCTGAGTTTCCTAAGCAAGCCCTAGAAGGGCCCTGCAGGCACTCCTGGAGTTAACAATATGCTAACCCAGTCTGCTTATATCTGAGTTCTGGTTCACATGAACTCTCTTGGAAACACAATCTACCCTAGTGTTCCGCTGTGAAATCCCTTCCATTTCCATGGTGCTAGTAATTAAGGAAACAAGTCTGGGGCAAGACATTTTGCATCCTGTGTGTGGGATTTCTCACCTTCACAGGAAATATGAAATTGATTTGTCAGTTAAGGAGATTCAACAGGACATGGTGGCACAGGCACACGCCTTTAATCCCAGCATTTGTGAGGATTGCTATGAGTTCAAGGCCAGACTGGGACTACAGAGTGAGATCCAGGTAAGCCTGGGCTAGAGTAAGACTCTGCCTTGGGAAAAGAAAAGAAGGGTGCTGATTCAATGCCCCAGAGAACTCTTTAGAGTTAAACAAAGAGCAGCTGATGGGATGGCGGGTGTCAGCCACAGCTCCAAGTGAAGATGTGTCTTCTGAGGGTCAGAGACACTGAGCCACTCTGGAGGCCAGGCTGTGGTCACAGGGTATAGACTGTGAGGGTACTAGGTCAGACCTGGGTTCATTTCTGGACTCCCAACTTCTATGGGGCTCAGGCAAGTGATTCAAATTTCTGTAAGCTTTGGTGTGTCTCTGTAGTAAGAGGTGACAATACAGGCCACAATGTTGTTTCGTTATTGAGAGTGGGGATGCTCCATCTCTCTTAGTTCCCTGGTCTGGAGCCTCCCTCTCCCCTAGACATGGGAGGTGGAGGAGAAGCAGAACACGCTTCCCACCACGGGGAATCCTGGATGCTCAAGCACTGTTCTGAGGAGGGCTCCCTCAGCTTGTCCTTGGGCCTTTGGAGTGTAAAGTATGCAGAGCTGAGCCTGGCCTCTAGCATCAATTATACCAGTGATGAAGGAGGTTTGTCCCCTTTCCAAATCCTTCCACTCCAGACCCCAAGGCTGGTTCAGAAGCAGAGGGAGGAGACTGCTGCTGTCATTCGCTTCCTACAAACCTGTCCTCACAGAGGCCCCTGCGCATCAGAGCAATTTCCTACTCACCACTAGAGACTGTATCCATCTGTCAAAGGAAGAAGCTGAGGCCCCAGGTGTGGAACCCCCAGGGATGGGGATCAGTGGTAGAGACGGGACTAGGGTCCAGCCTCAGGACTAAGGAGCATGGGAAAGAGGTTGAAGGCAGGACTCAGGCTCAGAGGAGCATCGTGAAGAGCTTCCCTCAAGAGGCAGCAGAGAAGCTTCTGTGAGTGGACTAACTGAACCAGCCCCAAGGGGCTTGGTGGGAAAGACGCTCAGGACCCAAGGATATGATGAGCTCAGAATCCAGAGTAAAGCTGTTTCTGTTGAGCATTACTAAACACGGGCTGGGACTGTGAGGGAGCTGGCCTGGGCTGTTGGACATGGCTGGGGACCTTGGGCTGTGGGGGTTACAGCTGGCATTATTGTCGGAAACCCACTCTGGCAATGGAGATTGGCTCTCCCTGCCCTTGGGCAAGGTTGTAGTATGCCCTGTCATCGCCCAGAGTGGCCAGAACTGGCGGGCCCTCCCCTCTATCCCAAACAGTATCTGACCATTCCATGGTCAAGCCTTGCCCCCCACAGTTCCTGACCTTGTGGCTAGCTGCCCCAAGTGACACTTATGGGGCTGAAGTCACATCGCTTTTCCCTCCTACTCATCCCTCAGAACTCTACGTACATATTGCATCCTTCACCAGCAGCCCTAAGGCTGATCATCTCCCCTCTGTGTCCCCCTCTCCCATCACCCAGTTCCTCCTGCCCTGAACGTCCATAGCTGACAACATCTGAAGCAGTTCCCTTCCCACTGCTCGGACAAAGCACCCAACCAAAAGCAGCTGATGGGAGGAAAGTTTTTGGTGTTGGCTTACACTCTCAAGAGGAAGCTCCATGATGGCAGTGGAAAGCACAGCATGAGTAGAGGTTACACATCACCTCTGCCACAGCAGGTAGAAAACAGCAGCAGGAGAGTGAGAGGAACTCTGGCAAGAGGGAGCTGGCTCTAACACCCTTAAGCCTGCCCTCAACAATACACCTCTGCCCGTAAGGCTCCACTTCCCAAATTGCTATCAGCCGAGGACCGCACCTTTAGAACACATGAGTTTATAGGGGACATCTGATTCAAACCACCACAATATCCAATCACAATTCCATGCCCCTGGGACCAGGAGGGGTTTCTCACTCATTTACATATTTGTTTACTGGTTCATTCATCTCATAGATGTCTCCCTGTCCTCATGGTCCTCCCTGTCCTCATGGTCAGAGGGAGACAAAAGCAGGAAGCAAGGTGCCTTTCTTTAAATCTTCCCCAGTAGAAAGGGTGGCTTGCCCCTCCTTGGGCCTCAATTACCCCATCTGCAAAATGAGGGTGTCCCAGCTCCTCATGAAATCAGCTTGCTCCTTCTACCCATAAGAGTAAGGCAATGAGAGGGCAAAGGGCCTGGGGTGAGCTGACCTCCAATGAGGTTCCAAGCAGGTCTTCCAGAAGGTCGGAGATCCCAGGGTTCCTCCTTGCTGCTTCTAGTGAGGACTGGAAGGGAGCTGCTGGGAGACCTCAAAAAAAGCCCCAGGGACTCTCTGCTAACCCACCTTGGATGAATTCAGTTTGTAAAATGAGATTTAAGCCAGAGATATAATTATCATTTCTGTGAAAACTGAACTGCACACTAAATTGAAAGTGTCAAGGGCCCTATTAAAGGGACTGATGGAGTGAGGTGGATGGCCGATGGCCTCTGAACTGGGCCATTTCACAGGCTTGAGAAATTAGGCAAATTTTTGTTCCTGTAATTGCAAGATTAAGAACCAGAGGTGACTGGGGAGAGACTGGAGGAGAGCAGTGTGCTGGAGTGGCTCAAACCAGCCATGGAGCTAAGAGGGAATGTTAGGGATTTCTTAGCCAGTGGTGAGACACTGTAGAAAGTGACATTATTCCAACTTGGGATGAGATAAATCACATTAAACACAGAGGTAATATGTGCTCTCAACCTAGCAATTCCCAACTATGATAGGTGAAGCCATGCTCACCCTTTGCCTCTGGGTGGGGGATATTTTGTTATGGGTGTGACTGCATCTCTTATGTTTGTCCTGTCCAGTGACAGCTCTTTGGTGGCGTGAAACTGACTGGAGTGGGCTCATTTACACAACAGACAGGAACAGACACACTGGCCAGAGGTTTATTCCTGAAGAGCAGGGAAGAAGGCATGAAGCAAAGCAGAGACAGAGGAGCCCCCAGCCTACAGCCTATAGCACTGGGCTCAGGCAGCGTCCACTGTCTTCCAGCCAGGTGCTCAGTCTGGGCCATGATGGGCCCAGGTCAGAGAACACCTATGGAGCCATCACTGGAAGCCACCTGAGGGGTGACACACAGATAAGGACCTAAGTAAAAGCATCCCCCAGCTAATTCCTGCTTCCTGCCTGTGCCAGTTTGAATGTGAAATGTGTCCCCCATAGACTCATGTGTTTGTGATTAAGCCTCATACTTATCCCCCAGCTGGGAGAGTGCTTGGGAGGTAAGCCTTGATGAAGGGCCTGGGCCATGCTAGGCAAGTGCTCTCTGACAGATTACCCCTCTCCGTACCTTGCTCTGCTTCAGTCCTCCTAACAGCTGTGCAAGAAGGGCAGGCACAGTCATTCTGTTCTGCAGGTGAGCCCATGACCCACAATTAACCTAGGCCCTGATTCCTGTCCAGTGTACAGAGTCCTGCCCCTCTGCCTTCTTTCCAGCTGCCCTGGCTCAGGGTCTTTCTGGACACCCCCACCTAGGCCTATCCTATTATACCATTCCCTCTACTTCCCCAAGCACTCCATTCAGGGCTGTTGCTGACTGGCAGCCCTTCCCTAGCTTGATTCCCAGAGTCCCAGGCCCTTTGCCCAGCTGCCCAACACAAATCAGGGAGCCACGGGATGTCTACCAGGACTCACAGGGATCCCAGGAAGTGTCTGGGCCAGCAGCCACACTGAGTACTTTCAACCCCAGAAATTCTCAAGGAGCTATCCTGGGTACTTCTCATCTTCACCCCAGAGTTTAAACAACAAACTGCCACCCTGGATTCACAGAATCTATGGGGGAGAAGAAAGGCAGGAAGCAGGGGAAAGACTCAGGAGGAGACCCACATCTCAAACTGGGGCCAAGATGCCTCTCAACAGGTGACAGGGCAGAGGAACAATGCAGTGGGGTTGGGTTTAGCTGTATAGCAGAGCAAGCTATTCACACACACACACACACACACACACACACACACACAGAGAGAGAGAGAGAGAGAGAGAGAGAGAAAATCTTGACCATTTAATCAAAAGGAGTAGACTTCCGGGTAAGATGGCAGCATAGGAGCCATGTCAAACCAGCCTAGGGAGGGATTGAAGAAAAACCACAGCAAAATACACTCTTCTTCTGAAAAGTGAAGGAGTATAGGTTATTCTTAGACACAGCAGAGAAGCAGGGGAGACCAAGATCCACCAGAAAGGAAGAAAATAGCCAGAATCCCATTGAGGCGCTTGTGGCCTGTAAATCCATGCAATCTGAGAGCCCAGCACCACCCACCAGGCCAGGCACACTGAGGGGCAGCAGCAGAGACCAAACAAGGGGATTTTTCAACCTCATTGACCTCCTTGCAAAGTCAAGAAATCTGAAGGAAAGATAGCTGAGATCAACTAATGAGCTACTGAAAGGGATACCAGTGGGACTGGGTGAGTAGCTCCAGGTTTCCTGCACTCTCCCATCTCCCAACCATCAGAACCAGCAGGAACCCTGGCATTCAGCCCTCAGTGGCAGCACATTCAGAACTCCATTTCCACAGCAAAACACAGAGGGATCAAGGTGGCAGCATTGGTGAGATTTGAAGCCACCCCAAAAGGTAATGAAGACGACTGACAAAACAACAACAACAACAACAACAACAACAACAACAACAAAACGGTACATACTGCATTGGAAGTGCTAATCTCTCTTTCATGTCAATGCAGGTTATGGGTTACATATTTTTGCTTGGCTTTACCATTTTCAAATAAGCTGTATTTGGGGGTTGGATATTGTTGCCTTTGATGCTTTCAGATTTATGGGGCCTTTGTCTTTTGCTTCTGTCATTACTGGGGGCAGGGTCTGATTCAGATCCAGGCTAACCTGGAACCTAATTCAGAACAGAATTTTCTACCTCCCAGCTGACTGGATTAAGGGTGTAGAACAACATATACCCATGGGGATTTTGGCTTTATAAGACTATCTGTTTGTTTTAATCCTCACACTTGCACACAGAGCACACTGTGCTGGTTTTTATTGAATGTGTATATTGCTCAGTTGAAGTTTAGAATTTGCCAGTAAATTGTTCCACCCAGTCCATAAAAATACTTACTTAGCAGGCAAACTGAACACCTAGGATTACTTCTGTGGTTGGATTGGGGTACAAGTGCTACACTTGGCACCTTAAACTCATATCCTGAAAGTATATAAAGGTGGATCACCACATCTAAGAACACTGCAGATAAGTAGAAAACCCAAGCATCAAATCAAGTCAGGATGCAAAAGTCACTACATTATAATATAAGAAACACAAAGAATCAAGACAATGCAATCCCACCAAAATTATAAATCCATCAGAAATTTTCGCTAATGAAACTATTTTAGATGAAATGTCTGACAAAAATTTCAAATAAATGATTTTTATCTATATTCAAAGAAGAAATCAAAGGAATCAAAGAAAAAAACAAAGGAATTAAAGAAGAAAACAAACTCCTGAAATATAACACAGGAAACCAGCTTAATGAAATAAGGTCATTACAAGACATGAGTAAGGAAATAGAAATACTGAAGAAAAACCAGGCTGAAATTCTAGCTTTGAAGAACAGTCAGTCAAATAAAAACTCTGTGGAAAGTCTCACCAGTGGAATGGATGAAGGAGAGAGCAGAATATCTAAACTAGAAGACCAGGTGGCAGACCTAATAGAGTCCAACAAAGAGAAAGACAAAGGAATAGGAAGATATGAATGGGAATTTCAAGATATCTGGGACAATATGAAAAGATCAAATATAAGAATTCAGGATAGGGCTGGAGAATGGCTTAGCAGTTACGCTAAAGGATCTCAGTTCAATTCTCCAGGACCCATGTAAGCCAGATGCACAAGGGGTACATGTGTCTGAAGTTCGTTTGCAGTAGCTGGATGCCCTGGCACACCTATCCTCTCTCTCCCTCTCTCTTTCTCTCTCTCTCTCTCTTTCTCTTTCTCTCCCATAAATAAATAAATAAATAAATAAACAAACAAACAAATAAATAAATAAAAATATTTTTTAAAAGAATTCAGGGTATAGTTGAAGGAGAAGAATTTCAATCCAGAGGCTTCATAGACAATTTCAACAAAACCATAGAAGAAAAATTTCCCCAAATTGGGAAAGAAATGCTCATGCAGATATAAGAAACTTTTAGAAGACCAAACAGACAAAACCCATAAAGAACCTCTCCTCACCATGTTATAATTAAACTACTAAACATGCAAACCAAAGAAAATATATTGAAAGCAGTTAGAGAGAAAAAGTAAGTCCCCTACAAAGGCAAGCCCATCAGAATCACAGCAGATTACTCAACACAAACTTTAAAAGAAGGGCTTGAAGTGATGTATTCCAGTTCTGAAAGATAACAACTGTCAACCAAGGTTACTTTATCCTATAATGCTATCTATCCAAATTAATGGAGAAATAAGGACATTCCACAACAAAAACAGGCTAAAGGAATTTATGACAACTAAACCAGCTCTACAGAAAATACTTGAAGGAATCCTTCATGCTGAAGAGAAAG
Source organism: Orientallactaga sibirica (assembly GCA_036365145.1). NCBI lineage: Eukaryota > Metazoa > Chordata > Mammalia > Rodentia > Dipodidae > Orientallactaga > Orientallactaga sibirica. The sequence continues at coordinate 53,894 of JAEOAD010001992.1, forward strand.
CAAAACACACCCAGGAAGAAATAAGAAAAAATAAGCCATACTCAAATAACAGTTAAAACAAGCAAATAAAGGGAAAAGGGGAAGTACTACAAAATAAGAAGAATGATGATAATAAATATATACCTTTCAATAATAACTCTTAATATCAATGGCCTCAATGCCCCAACCAAAAGACAGGCTTACAGACTGGATTAAAAGGCAGGATCCTGCTGTTTATTACCTCCAGGAAACCCATCTCTCAATAAAAGATAGACACTGTCTTAGGGTGAAAGGATGGAAAATGGTATTTCAAGCAAATGAGCTTAGGAAACAAGTTATCCTAGTATCTGATAGGATAGACTTCAAAAACCAACATTAGTGAGGAAAGATAAAGAAGGTCACTTTATACTGATTAAAGGAACACTCCAACAGTGGACATCACAATCTTAAATGTACATGCACCTAACATGGAGCCTCCCAGTTTCATCAAACAACCACTATTAGATGTAAGGTCATAGATAACACCAAACACAACTGTAGTGGCTGACTTCAATACCCCACTCTCATCAATTGACAGGTCCTCTTGGCAAAAAATAAACAGAGATATCTGGATTAAATGATGTTATGGAACAAATGGAACTAACAGATATATACAGAACATTCCATCCAAATGCTTCAGAATATACATTTTTCTCAGCAGCACATAGAACATTCTATAAAATAGATCATATATTAGGACACAAAGCAAATCTTAACACATATAGGAAAGCTGATATAATCCCTTGTACTCTATCTGACCTCAAAAGAATTAAACTGCAAATCAGCAACAAGAAAAACTACAGAGCATACATAAATTCATGGAAACTAAAGAGTACACTATTGAATGATGAATGGGTCATTCAAGAAATCAAAAAGGAAATCAATAAATTCATAGAATCAAATGATTATGAAAATACAACATACCCAAATGGAAAGAAATAATAAAGATTAGGGCAGAAATTAATGAAATAGAAAAAAAAAAACAATCCAAAGAATCAATGAAACAACGAGTTGGTTCTTTGAAAGGATAAACAAGATTGATAGACCTTTTGCATATCTGACCAGAAGAAAGAGAGAAGAGGCAAAAATTAATAAGGCACCATTACAACAAATACAAAAGAAATTTTCGTAAAATCATAAGGACATATTTTAAGAACATATATAAGAACCTCCAAGTTTGAAAATCTGAAAGAAATGGGTGATTTCCTTGATTCATATGACAAGGGTGTCCACCATTCCCATTTTTATTTAATATAGTACTGGAAGTCTTAGCTATAGCAATAAGGCAAGAGACACTCATAAAAAGGATACAAATTGGAAGGGTAGAGATCAAATTATCATTATTTGCAGATGATATGATTCTATACATAAAGGATCCTAAAGACTCTACCAGCAAACTGTTAGAGCTCATAAACACTTTTAGCAAAATATCAGGATGCAAAATAAACACACAGAAATCAGTAGCTTTCCTATATACTAATAACAAACATGTGGAGGATGAAATCAGTGAATCTCTCCCATTCACAACTGCCTCAAAATAAATAAATAAAGTACGTTGGAATAAGCTTAACCAAAGAAGTGAAGGATCTCTACAATGAGAACTTTAAAACACTCAAGTGAGAAATTGCAGAAGACACAAGGGAAAGGAAAGAAATCCTATGTTCTTGGATTGGAAGAATCAATATTGTGAAAATGTCAATCTTACTAAAAGCGATCTACACATTTAATGCAATCCCCATTAAAATTCCAATGGCATTCTTCACAGAAATAGAAAGAACAATCGCAAAATTCATTTGGAAGCACAAAAAAACCTCAAAAAAAATTTTGAGAAACAAAAACAAGGCCGGTGGTACCACCATGCCTGATTTTAAGCTATATTACAAAGCCATAGTAACAAAAACAGCATGGTACTGGCACAAAGACAGACATGTAGATCAATGGAACTGGATAGAGGACCCAGGTGTTAATCCAAGAAACTACAGCCATCTGATTTATTTATTTATTTATTTTTTACAGAGAGAGAGATAGAGAATGGGCGAGCCAGCAACCTCTCAGCCACTATGAACAAATTCCAGATGTGTGTGCCTCCTTGTGGGCAAGTGTGGCATTGTGCCCTTCCATCATTTTCTATCTGGCTAACTGTGGGACCTGGAGAATCAAACGGGCATTCTTAGGCTTAGCAGGCAGATGCCTTAACTGCTAAGCCATCTCTCCAGCCAAGCCATCTGATTTTTGACAAAAATGCCAAAAATATTCATTGGAGAAAAGATAGCCTCTTCAACAAATGGTGCTGGGAACTCTGGATATCTATATGTAGAAGGATGAAAATAGATCCTTGTCTTTCTCCATGTACAAGAGTCAAGTCCAAGTAGATCAGAGACCTTAATATTAGACCTGAAACTCAGAAATTGCTAGAGGAAAAGGTATGGGAAACCCTTCAACATATTGGCAATAGGCAAAGACTTTCTGAAAATCACCCCAGTTGCTCAGGAAATAAAACAACTAATCAACCACTTGGATCTCATGAAATTACAAAGCTTTTGTATAGCAAAGGACACTGTGAATAGAGCAAAGAGACAACCTACAGAATGGGAGAAAAATCTTTGCCATTTACACATCTGATAGAAGATTAATATCCAGAATATACAACGAACTCAAAAAAAAGAACAATAATAAATCAAACAACCCAATTAAAAATGGGATATGGAACTAAATAGAGAGTTCTCAGAAGATGAAATACAGATGGCATGTAAACATCTAAAAAAGTTTTCTACATCCTTAACCATTAGGGGAATGCAAATTAAAACTACTTTGAGATTCTATCTGACTCCTGTCAGAATGGCTACAATCAAGACAACAAATGACAATAAATGTTGGTGAGGATGTGGAAAAGGGAGAACCCTTCTACACTGTTGGTGGGAATGTAGTCTGGCACAGCCATTGTGGAAATCAGTGTAGAGGTTCTTGAGACAGCTAAAAATAGGCTTACCATATGATCCAGCTATACCAGGCATATATCCTAATGACTCGTCTCACTACCTTAGAGATACTTGCACAACCATGTTTATTGCTGCTCTATTCACAATAGCTAAGAAATGGAACCAGCCTAGATGTCCCTCAACTGATGAGTGGATAATGAAGATATGGTACATTTACACAATGGAGCTCTATTCCAAATTATGAAATTTGCAGGGAAATGGATGGATATGGAAAGGATTATACTAAGTGAGTTAACCCAGGTCTAGAAAGCTAAATATCACATACTCTCTTTCATATATGGCTTGTAGCTACAAATGTATAGACTTGTATGTGAAATGCAACCAAAAATTGGTAGCAGAGGTCAGTAAGATAGAAAAAGGCTATAAGGAGGGAGGAGAGGGAAGGATCTAAGTATTGTATATAGGTAAGTAGAAGTACAGATTACAATGATGGGAAAGGCCTAAGTGAGGCCAGGAGAAGAGACTGTGTAAAAGAAGGGCAGGGAGAGGGGAGTCAATCAAAATTCAAGATATTCTGAATAAGACATATGAAAACCTGCTTTTTTGAATAATGAAACATCCAGAAGCCATAAATTGTTACTAGAAAATTTTCAGTGCCAGGGATGGCATACCTTCCAGTGACTTGTTGGCCAAGGAGGTCCCTATTGCCTCCAAAACATGACAGACTATTGCAAAGACCCTTGGTTTCCCTTGAGAAACATATGGTAAGAACCTATTGCTGAAGACATCTCTTGCCTGAGAGGCAAGGTCACTGAGAAAGCAAGCTGGTGCTGAATAGAAACCTTCTCCCTGTAGACCAGCCAACTGAAAGCTGGAAAAAGCTGCACTGCGTGCAGCCCTATGGGAGACAGAAGTCATCAATGGTGAAAACAGTGGACATTGAAAGCCTCAAGTTTGGCCAGACAGGCCAAATGACTGAAAGGGTGCAATAGTGGCATGTCCACTCTGGGGGAAATCAACTGCTCCCTAATTGGACTAAAGGCCCGTTCTATGGGAGGGAATACATGCCTGGTACTGAAAAAATAATCAAAAGTCTATGGCAGGGGAGGTCATGAGCCTTAGGGGTATAAAGCGTGCTCTTGTCTGGCTACAGGTATATATTATTCTCACCAAACTGCCCTGAAAGCACTACATTAATGTTCATATTCACATATTAATGCTACTCTCACTTCTGATTAGAGAAGCTTCTCTTTTCAGATGGCAGTGTTCAGTGAGATGACTCAAAAGGCAACATTGTGCTGGGAAGAAGTGACAGAGGAGTTCCAGCATTGAAACATATCTATCACACCCTCCAAGGCTCAGGGTTCATTGTGGAAGAGGGGGCAGAAAGAATGTAAGAGCCAAAGAAACAGTAGGACTGCTTACAATGCAATTGTCCAGGCAAAAATTGGCCTCAATATGATATCCATGACCTCACAGTGCCTAGCAATACCTTCATAAGACCCTCATAATAGGAGAAAAAGACAATGACATCAAAATAAAAGAGAGACTAATGGAGAGAGGGAGGGGATATGATGCAGACTGGAGTTGTGAAGGGGTAAGTGGGGAGGGGAGGGAAATATCATGGTTTATTGCCTGTGAGTATAAAAGTTATCAATAAAAAATAAATAAAAATTAAAAAAGGAGTAATAAACTGTGGTACTTAACACATGCAGAAGTCAATCCAATGCGCAATAGCACCCACAGGAGGAGAGAACTGGAAATGCCCTTGGTGGCATTCTGATAATACTGGGGCCATTCAGGCTGTGCTAAGCTCATATTCTATACTATGAACCCTGGAGCAGCTACTAGTGTAGAAAACAAAGTTATGGTTAACAATGGAACCACAAACGACACGTGCTCCCACAGAGGCAGAGGAAGGGGGCAGGGACACAGGATAAACTGGACAGGAGAAAGAAAGCAAAATGATCCATTTAAACCCAGAAAGCTGGCTCCTAGGACTTCCTCATTCCAGGGAGGTAAACCTAGATGCAGAGATGGGAGGAGCCTGTCCCAGGTGATGGAGGCAGAAAAGGGCCTGGGTCCTCTGCTCCACCCAGGGTCTGCACTCACACCTCCCAGGATGGGCCTCTGCCCACCGCCCCTGCCATAGACCAGGAAGCTTTGGTTCCCCAGCATGTTGCCTCCTGCCTGCTCCCCTGTCTGTGTGGGCATAGGGCTGGCCAGGATCCAGGGATAATCCTATTTCATTGTGGGAAATTATGGCCTTGAGAAGCTAAGGAGCCCATCCAAGGTCACCCTCTGAAAAAGGGGCACAGTTGACGTCGTCTCTTCCCTCCTCCTACTGTCTGCTCCCAGCTACCTCAGCGTTCCCAGCCTGCTGGCTGCACCTGTCCCTAAGTTTCTCTGGCAGCCCAGCAGATGTTAACCACATATGCTCATCATTGCATTTTAGTCACCAGGTAAATGCTGTGAGGTGCATTCCAGGAGACACGTGTTTGCATTTTTTTCTCCATATGATGATGTTCAGCGCCATCCATCTTCTGGAAGCAGAAGCCCTGGGCCCAGCCTCTTGGCGTCTTCTCACTTTTCAGTCATCCTGGTCCAGTGCCTGCAGCTAGGAAGTCCATTAGGGATCACTAGTGCAACCTGGGGAAACTGAGGCTCTGAGCACAGGGACTTTCTCAAGGCCACTCTGAAGCAGGAACTGAGGCACAGCATGCTCTGTAGAGGTCAGCCAAGACAACAGAGCACAGGCTATGGAAAGCTCAGAGTCCTTTTCTTTCTCTGTCTCGTTTTTTCCTTTTTTTGGCAAGTGAGTTCGGGTGTGGCTCCAGGCCCCTGCTTCTTCTCTGCACCTGTTTGCGCCTGCTGAGACTTGGGTCAGACTCGGAGAATTCATTTGGCTCTTGGGTCAGTCCAAGTACCATCCCTGAGACGCAATGCCAGAGATCACCTTACAAGGAGGAAAGGTTTGTTTGGATTCACAGTGTCCGCAGCCACGGGCATTCCGCGCTTGCTTTGGTCTGAGGTGATACCGGCAGCGAGCTATGGTGGCTGGGAAGCGGAAAGAGAGGCACGAAGGTGCTGGGCCCTGATATCCCCTATAGCCTATATGCCCCACCTCTCTGTGGCAGCACAGGCGGAGGCCAAGCCTTTTGACACATGAGCCTTTGAGGGACATTGAAGATACAAAGAACAGAGCCATCTCTGGCTTTTTTCTTTTTTTTTCTCTGCCCTCTGCCATCCCCTCCGGCCTGCCCAGCTCTGCCTCAGCAAAGACTGCATGCAAGGCTTTAGCCCAAGAGCTTCTGCTGGGCTCTTCCTGGGGAAATGCTGCCAGGAGGGCAGAGTGTGAGCACAGGGAAGTTGGGGTACTTTCCTTTTTTCTCTTTTCTCATATGTTTTTGCAAGTAATTTGTGTGTTCTGTGCATGTGTGTGTGTGTGTGTGTGTGTGTGTGTGTGTGTAGTGTGTGGGTGCACATGTGTGGAGGTCAGAGGTCGACCTCAGGTGTCCTCAGTGGCTCTCCGTCTTTCTCTTTGAAACTCGCTGTCTTGCTGAACCGAGAGCTCACCAGTGTGCAATTCAGTGAGCTGCAGGGATTCCCGTGTCTGCCTTCCCAAGGCTGGGATTACAGGCGTGAGCCACCACATGTGGGCTCGGGGCTTCCAAACTCAGGTCCCATGCTTGCACGGCAGCACTTCACCCTCTGAGCCATCTCCCCAGTCACCAGAGTGCTTCTTCTGGCTCCACTCTGGACCAATTCTGCATCTGCACCTCTTGAGCCTGCGGGGACAAGGGGAGAGACGCAGGCAGTTCCCAAAACTGTTGTCTCCGAGGAGCCCAGGCTAACCTGCTGCTGCCCAGACCCTGCCTGTAGCACAGATCGCCCTCTGCTTCCTCACTCCTCCACCCACCTTGCCCCATCTGGGCCCAGCTCTGGTACTGTCCGCGGCTCCTCTGCCCCCATTGCCCTTGGGGTATTAATTCCTTCTACAACTCTCATCAGAGCCCAGGCAAAAGGCAGGGTCGTGGTGGAGGGAGGGATGCCAAAAATGGGGTTACCTTCACTCCCCAGTGCCTCTCCAACCTTCCAGCCTCTCCCTTCACTGTGTGATATTTTTCAGACGCCCCCCAGGAGCTGGCATTGTGCAACCCCATTGGGACAGAGTATTCTGGTCACACTTGTCTCCCAAGTGCTTAGAATGATGCCTGTAGCTGTCTAATGGGAGAGGTACAGTGAATGGCATAAACAGAAGATGTTCAGAGAGACTGAGTCAGTGAGCAGCTCCAGCCAGGAAGGAGGACCACACTGTTCATGTAAATCAGCCCTAAGGTCACTGGGGTCATTTGCAGACTCCATGGAGAAGGGGCCTGAGCTGGACTTAGAGAAGTGAGGAGGAAGAAAACTGGCCATTCACCCCTCCTTATACATCCCATTTCCTGGGCACCCTCTGCCCAAGGCCCGGAGACTATAGGCCTCAAATGCCGAATGCACTGGTACCTCTCAGCTTAGTTGGCTCAAAAGACATGCCCACAGGTATCTGTTGTCATAGTAATGCCAGCCATGGTAGAACACACAGTGAGTCCAGCTAGAGGGAAAACCAGCATCTATTAAGCTACTAAATCTTGTGTTTGCTTAAAGCTTTGGCATTTTTCACCTTAGAAAGATGGGCTGCTTTAGTCCTGGGCTGGGGATGGCACTGAGGAATGTAGCGATCTGTAGGTCTGGGCAGCTGCAGGCCCAGTTGGATCCAGGGGCTTCAATGGCATCACTGGCTGCCCTGCGCTCTCCTCCTCAGTTTGCTTCTGGCGGTGTAGGGACAGTCCTTCTCTTGGTTTCTAGATTTCTTCACCAGGCAGGACAGGGAAGGGACAGAGGACCTGTAGATAGGTAGACCCACCATCTCACCTAGTGTCTCCAGAGGGGTAGGCGATGACAGCCCTGTAGAAAAGCCCATGTGAGGGTGCTGAGAGGTCTGGTTTTTGGTCACATGCTCTACTTGGACCATTGGACCCTTCCCAGCAAAACCAGAAAGCTATAGTTGGTTCATTCTAAGCAGGTACCAGTTTCTACAGGGTTCGGATAGAGTACTTGTCTGGGCACCAGCCCCGAATATCAGGGTGTCTCAGCTCAAAAGGCTTAGTTTCTGGAAGGAAAGGTGGAGTATGAGGGTGCTGGATTGCCTCAAATACTAAATGTGCCCATTAGAGTCAATATTCTTTTTTTTTTTATTTATTTTTTTATTTTTTGATTTTTTGAGGTAGGGTCTCACTCTGGCTCAGGCTGACCTGGAATTAACCATGTAGTCTCAGGGTGGCCTTGAACTCACGGCGATCCTCCTACCTCTGCCTCCCAAGTGCTGGGATTAAAGGCGTGCACCACCACGCCCGGCCTTAGAGTGGATATTCTTATATATAAAACAGAGGCACTGAGGCTCAGGGGAGGTGACTAGTTGGCAGAATGGGGCAGCACTGTGCTGGACAAGAACACTGCATGCTAGGGGCTGGGGAGGTGGCCCAGCAGGTAAGAGCACTTACTGCAAGCAAGAGGGCCTGAGAGAGTTTGAGACTGTCTGAGTTTGATTCTCAGAACCCATGTCAAATGCTGGACGTGCTCACACCTACTTGTAACCCCAGTCCTGTGGGGAGTGGGAACAGGAGAGTTACAGGGACTCACTAGTCAGTGAGTCAGGCCAAAGCTAGCAGCTCTGGGCTCAGCTCTGGACTCCACCTCAAAGAAACATGTGGATGAGTGATAGAGAGGACTGCCTGAAGGCCTCCTCTGGCCTCTGCCCACGTGCACACAGGACACATGCATCTGTACAATACAGGTACACAAACAACACCATACACAACACACATGCCACACCACATACACTACACCACACCATACACACCACACACCACACACCATACCACACACACTATACCACACCACATACACCATACCACACCATACACACCACACACAGCACACTACACATAGACACAGACACACACAGACACACACACACACACACAGGAAAAAAAAAAGATTTTTAGATAAGAATTCCTCACGCTCTTAGGCACCAGACTTCAGCAGGATGGGAGGGCCTGAGTTCCTGTGGCTTTGAATTCATCATTGCAGTCCAAATGGGGGGGGGATTTCTCAAGCTTGGGCATTCAGGCTCATCACAGGCCCCAGCTTACAAACCTATCTCCATGGCTGATTTACACAGATGCCCCCTTCCTTCTAAGACCTCAGGAGCAGAGAGTGCTGCTCCTCAGTGCCCGAGCAGGGTGGAGCTCACGCACCCCGAAGAGAGTAGAGAACAGGGTGGTATGGCCCAAGACAGAAGCATCTGTCTGGAGATGAGGAAGGCAAGGGGGTGGAGCTGGGATCCTCTTGGCAGGTGAGCTGGAAACTGCCCTGCCAAGTCTATTTTGTTCTCTGAGCTCTTTCCTCACAGGCGCCTCGTTAAGTCCCCTCTGTCTGCATTTCCCAGGGAAGTTTCTGCTCTCAGAGTGGATGCTGAGTACCACACTTCGCAGACCAGCAGTGCTACCAGGAAGGAGACTCTCGAGTGATGGGATCTGGAGATATGCACCATCTAACTTGATTAACCTGGAGCCCAGCCGGGACCTCATAGCCAGGAGAAAACATGACCTTGAACCTCCCTGGCAGGAGGGACATTAAATCACCTGTGTTTGCCTGGAACGAACCCCTGCTGGGCATCAACTTTCTCAGCTGAGTGGCTTCTAAGGTGGCCATCATGACCATTAAACAAGGAGAAAGGTGACCACTTAGGACAGCCTAGAGAGTTTGTAGAAAGAAAATGACCAGCTCTGTGCTGACTCTGCGCAAGGCTGAGACAGCTCAGTGAAGACCTCCCGCCTTGTGAGAAGCACTCGGGCAGCTCCTAAAGAGAACAGCATCTCAGATTTCACCCTGTGGCCTGGAAAATTGTCACAGGAGTTGAATTTATAAGCTCAGGACCTCACTGCCTCAAACGTGGCCATAAGAGCCTTGATTGGGCAAATGGATGCCTCTAAGGACAGCATAGCAAACCATTTTTCTGAGTAGCACATCAAGCTGAGTGGGGCTTCCAGCCAGGAAGGGCATTAAGCAAGCTTGGCATGGGGCAGTGTTGAACCCTGAGCCTCACGTCCCAGCCTGGCACACTGTGCAGGGATGGGCACAGAGACACCACACCGAGGAAAACAGCAGCACCAATGGCGTTATCTGTCACCAGCCATGACAGTGTCCTGCGGCTGTTGCTACAGATGACTACAGACTTGGTTTAAAACAAAAGACGGGACTGGGGCTGGGGAAATAGCTCAGCAATCCTCAGGCTTATGAAACATTAGGCTTGCAGGAGTATCCAGCTGTACCCAACCAGCCTCCCTTCTTCTTTTTATCCCTCTCTCCCTCATCCCCTCCTTCCCTTCTTTACTCCCTCCTTCTCCTGGTTCCAGCTCCAAAGATGAAAGAAGTCAGGGGAGAGCCAAGCCCCACAAGGTCACAGGCAGGATGCAGACAAGGACCCAGGCTGCAACTCCCATCTGAGAGGCTTTAGTGCCGCAGTCTGTCCCTCATGACCTGACGCTGGTGGCCCAGACAGCCTCTCACAGAGATCCTGCGTGGATCTCACTCACTGAGTGATGTCTAGCGTCTATGTAGATGACTAAAAAGGGTCACGTGAGATTGCCACCTGCGCAGGAAGGGGATGGTCCCGGATGAGCCACTCCCCTCCCCTCCTGCCGCCATCCCTCCTGGCTCTTAATCCCAACATGGGGTAATTACGTCTTACCCAGCTTTCTTGTTTAATACCTCAATAAATATTGCCTATGAAAACCAATTGACATCTCCTGCACTTCAGGCATAATAACTGATCTTATAAATTTAAATGAGCCCTATAAATCTAGAATTAAATATACAGGTTTTAATGCCTTTTTGGACACTTAATTAATGAAGTACTGACACATAAACACTCCTCGTCTGTTTACTCCAAGCCTCCTTTGATTTTCCCAGGATATATTCTTCTGTGCTGTAGATAGGGACAAAGAATGAGGGAGCCAGAGTCCTGAGAAGCTTGCCCGCTGGACACTGTCCACCTTCTTAGCAGCTTTCACCCCCTAAGTTGATGGTCTCCCCTTGTCTGTCTCCTCTGTCCTGTGGTCACTTCTCTGCAGGTCCTCAAAGAGAAGGTGCTGAGCGCTACCCCAGTGGAGGCCCCTGGGCAAGAATCACAGGCTTGGCTCAGCCACTATCAGCATGTCATGTGACCTTGGGCAAGTTGCTTGTTCTGTCTGAACCTCAGCTTCCGTCTGCACAGGAAGAGAAGGATGAGGTCATCAGTGAGCGGGGGGAGGGGCAGGGCATGAAGAGGTTGGTCCATGACCTATAACCTTGTGACCTTGGACAGGTAACTTACTTCTTTGGACCCCGGTTTCCTCTCTTGTACACCGGAGGTGGTCACAGCCCCTAATCATAGGGCTACATGAGCCTGAGATGAGGCCAGGAGTGTGGGGCGCTTGGTCTAGTGCCCTGCAGATGTCGCACTGACAGCCTCCCGGCCTGCTGTCTCCAGGGGGGAGGGGGGTGTTCCCAAAAGGTGGTGAAGAAGAGCTGGGAGGAAGTGGTGTGAAGGCAGAGGGAACAAAGGGCAGACAGTTGGCCCCGGGAGAGTCTTTCCTGATCTCACTCCGCTCCTCAAGGCTGTGGGACTTGTCATGTCCACTGCTCCAGGCGGGCAGCCCAAGGACGGATCTGAGGACCGATTTCCTCCAGTATCTGTGGGAGGGAAATGTGGGTGCAGAGATGGGGAGGCACAAGGGAGACCGCATGGCTCTTGGCTGAAACAGGAGGCACAGGCTGTCTGGGGAGCGCAGGGAAGGAACAGGGCACGACCCCATGTCAGCCACCCCAGCAGTGGGCAGGTGACAGTGTAGTCAGGAGCTGCTGACCCCATGTGAGTGGCTGCGAGTAGGCGAGGGCAGAGGCCTATCTATCACTCACCACTGTAGCCCCGGACCTGCTGCAAGCCCAGTCAAGGTCATCAGTGCCCGTCACCCAAGGGGGAGGGAAACTTGGGCTGGCATGTCCTCGTGTGACATGGTGCGGCCAGCACCATGTGTCACACCTCATCCTTACTCTCTTGTTCTCGCTGAGGACCAGCACCTCATTTGCCCACATGATCTCATGTCCAGTAAGTGTTGGCCAGTGACTGGTCCAGGGTGAGGTGCAGACCTGGATGGAATAATCCTGTGATCTTTTGCCCTCCTCCTTCTTCCCAGCCAGTACTTGGTCAGAGCTGCGGCGGCCATCTTGTGACCATAAGGAAACACACACAAAACGGAGCCACCCATGCCAAGAATGGCCAAGCTGGAAGCAGAAGGACCCCCCGGACTCCTGTGACATCCTGAGTACCCACTACAGCAGCTGCCCTGGGGACCACATTGCAGGAGAGAAAAATAAACCTGCACTTGGCAATGATACTACTAGCCAAGCTCTTGGTCACCTGAGCCAGACGCAGTGTATTAGATCCGGATGGACCCCTGTCCTATTGCAGCTGCCCGGTGACCGTGGGCAGAACACTTAGCATATGAACCACGATTTCCTCATGCAGTAGTGGATGTGACGTCTGAGGGATCTGCTCACACCTGCCTTGTTTCCTGCAGCTCAGACACGATCTAACACATGCTTGTTCTCATACGGAGCTCGCGTCACATGGATTATCTACCTTCGTTCTCACCAAAGCACTGGAGATGCAAATTCTCATGAGATTCTACAGAGGAGACAGTGGAGCATAGAGAGGTTACGTAACTCAGCCCAGGACACACGGCAGCGAGAGAGGCAGGACAGCCCAGGTAGTCACTCTCAGCCGGTATGTGTCTACTGTGCTGCGGGTTTAGTCCCCACACAGCAGGCCTCGGGAACAGTTGTAGAGCTGAGCTGAGCAGGCATGTCGCAGGGACCATCCAGGAATGTGGGGACTCTTGGCCCATCTCAGACGGTGACAGTGTGCTGGGTGGGGTCTCTGAGTGCACTCCTCCCCTCCCCCTCTTCCTGGCTGCATGGCTGGCCTCCACTCACTGGACCCTCAGAACCTCTGTGATGGAGACGGCGGGTTTGCTGTCCTGTCAGCTGTGCTTCCTACACAGTGATCTTTGCAGCCTGCTGACACTGGGGGATTTTTTTTTTTTTTAATTTAAAGTAATAGGTGTGCTGCACATGGTGGCTCATGCCTTCAACCCCAGTACTTAGAGGATTGTCATGAGTTTGAGGCCACCCTGAGATTACATAGTGAATTCCAGATCAGCCTGAGCTACAGCGAAACCTTACCTCAAAAAATAAAAATAAGGGCTGGAGGGATGGCTTAGTGGTTAAGGCACTTGCCTATAAAACCAAAGGACCCAGGTTTGATTCCCCAGGACCCATGTAAGCCAGATGCCCAACGTGGCGCATGCATCTGGAGTTCGTTTGCAGTGGCTAGAGGTCCTGGCGTGCCATTCTCTCTCTCTCTATCTCAAATAAATAAATAAAAATATTTTTAAAAAATAAAAATAAAATAAAGTAATAGATGTGACTTACAGGGAGAGTCAGGATGTGCAATCCCATGATGACAGCCGGAGACATTCATCCATATTAACAGGCCATCGCTTTGGGCAAGAGAGGGGACCTGCCTGTCACCCTGGCCATACCCAGTAGTTCAGAGAATCAGAGGTGGGGGCAGGGCTTTCTCTCTTTTTCTGGCAGGGGTGGTGTGAGGGTCCTGGGTGGGGGGAGCACAAGTCAGTGTCTGGGTGGAGGCAAAGGGAAGAACAGCAAGGAGGACCCAGTAGGACAGCAGAGGGTCTTCCAGTCAGGTAGATGGACAGCCCCCCACACTCTGCTTCCCTGGTTGATTTCACTGTCTCGTGTCACCTTCGTGACTTTGGTATAGAAACAGACTTTTCTCTCCCTAGATTTCAGTGCACGGTATCCACCGCTGTGCCTGGCTGGGCTCTCAGAACACGTGTGCTCACACATCTGTCTCACTGTGATTCTGGGTCAGTCATTTTGTTGTCACCTAACTCCTCCTGCGGGGCAGTTGCTGGAGTGCTGGTCCTCTTAGAACTTGGCCTTCAGCATGGCTTGGCAGTGAGTGTACTAAGCAGGGAGTGTGCCGATCTGGCGAGGTGCAGCTGAGGCAGAATGTGTTCCCAAGCAGGAACAGAGAGACCCGAGACCAGCTGAGCAGTGTGCTGGAGCCCACGGAGCAGGGACAGGGTGGCAAGCAAGGAACCCACTTCCTTCTGGCTGGACAAAGTCACCGCTGCTGCCTGGGCCCCAGTCCTGGACAACAGATCCTGCTCCTCCCTGCTCTCCAGCCACCAGCACCAACCCCGTTCCCACAGCCAACCCAGGGGTCCTCGTTCTCACCCTCCTTTATTTTCATTGATGCATCCCATTTGACATAGAAGCAACATTGAAGCATAGCTCTGGGAGAAGACAGAACCTTGGCCCATGAATGAGAATATGTGACTCACGACTCCAACCCCAGCGATGTGGAACCAATCATTCCTCATTGGGCCTCAATTTCCTGGTCTCCAGAACGGGACTGGGTGATACTTCACTATAAGAGAGCATCCAGAACTAATGTCAGGTTCGGTAGGCAGGCCAGGTCATGTCAGTGAGCCATGGTGAGGTAAGGTCCATGTGTAAAAGAGAACATTTATTGAGCACCTGCTGGATACCTTTGTCATCTCAGCCCCCACAATAGTCCTGTCCTGGGGTGGGCTTCCTGTGCCCCATTTTCCAGATGGGGGTTTCAGAGTTTGAAAAATGACCCCAGGTAGCAAGGTGTTCAAACCAGGAGCCAAACTTCAGGCACACCACGCACCAGCTTGGAGGCTTTGGGCCAACCAAGTTGTATGTGCAGCGGCTGAGTAACTGTGTCTCCAGCTCTGAGCTGGTTTGGGAAAGCCCTAACGAGCCAGGTGAATGGACTATGTGGACGGACTTCTTACAATTGATGCCCAGCAATGCAGCCGGTACTGGCATCTGTTAGGTGAATGAATAAATGAGTGAATGAAGAAAACAAACTAGCCTGAGGAAGGATGGGGCCCAGGTGAGTACCAACTGGTCGGAACAGCATGTTAAAGGGCCATGCGGGTCCCCTGCTGTAGGATTTCTTTCTGGAAGAATGTCCCGCCCCCATCTCCCTCAATGAGATCAGACTTTTCTCTCCCTGAAGAGCTTAATGAGGGGCTTGGCTATGCACCAAGCTCAGAATGAACGCTCAACATTGCCCACTGGCCCTGTGCTCCCAAGAAGCCCCTAGGGGCTGTGGAGACCCTCCTCTAAGCCACGGTAAGTAGAGAACAGCCAGTGAGCTGGTCGTGTGGGAGCTCCCTCCAGCCTGCACTGTGAACTCTGTGTCCCAGATCTTGAGGTAAATCTTGCTTAAAGACCAAACCAAGCCCTGCTGCTTGCTTCAGTCTCAGCCTTGGCTCTCCCTGAGCAGGACGGGGAGGGGCACGGTGGACACTCACGGCCCCTCTAACACCCTGTTCAGACTGGAGCTCTGCCCCCTTGCTGACCAGTTTGTTCCTTTCCTCCATCCATCAGTCCCTCCCTCCTATTCTTTATCCCTCCCTCCCTTCCTTCCTTCCTCTATCCCTCCTTCTTTCCCCCCTCTTTGTGCCTGGTGCTCCCTGTTGGACATGGTGTGTGCATGGACAGCTGAACAGGAAGCTGCAAAGCTCAGATGGAGTCCGTCTCCTGTCCTTGGGGTGCCCAAGCTGGCCCCGTGCTCACACATGAGATCCCTGAATTCTGCTCTGGGGGTGTCAGAATGGCCCAAAGGCCTCCACAGAACCGATCCCTGCAAACCTCTGGCCCAAGCCTGGCTGAATCCACAAGGACTGGTCATAAGACAAGGGTGGGTAATAAGAAGGATTCCTGTCACCAGCGCTCCGTCCCCTTTCCCCAGGGCTCAGCTGTCCTGAGGCCAGGCCCTTGCTTCCCAGCAGGACCTGAAGGTGTGACTGGGAGTCCAGGCAGGTCCAGTGCTGGCCTGGCCTCAGCTCCATGCCTTGACATTTTCAGACATTATATCATGCTTAATTTCACCTCTGGGTTTTCCACGCTTAGCCAGGCAGATTTTGCCTCATTAATCTGAATTTGGACTTAGAGACAGTTGACCCAAATCCAGCCCCTTTGACTTAGATGAATGAAGATGCAAAGGCCAAGAGATGTTTTGATAATTAGAGCGTGCCCCCTTTTCTCTCTCTCCCCAGCTTCTCAGCCTTCCTCCCATTCTTCCAGGTCTTTCTCTTCTGCCCCCTCTCACCCCATGACTAAATCCCCAAGGAAGGGAAGAGAGCTGCTGGTGGTGAAGGGGAGGAGAGGCAGGTGACTGAGTTGTCCAGACCCAGGCTTCAGTGGGACTGGCTCAACTTGGAGTTGGTTCAGCCATGGAGTCAGGAGGCAGGAGTTCTGAGCCCATCTGGGTCTTGCTCAGAGTGAGGTATGTAGCTCTGAAGGAAAGGGTCTGTTTAGAGCTGGAAGACTCCATCCATAGGAGTCAATCACGTAACAGGAAAGGGAAGTCTGTAGACATGGCTCCTAGAAGGGGCACAGCGGGCCATTGTCTTAACTGCATCCAGCAAACATGGGGACCCCTGGATCCTAGGAGCCAAAAGGAACTCTGAAAGTATTTTAAACCTACTCAAATGCTGTAAGAAATGATGCGTTTAACAAGGTTTCATGACATAAAATTCACACACACAAACCAGTCCTATTGATGCACATTAGCAGGAAAGACCATTGTAGCAGACAGCTTCAGGTTCGCTGAGATGAACTTCCAGACCAGGCACAGTTATGGAGGAAGGGATATTATTTATTGAAGCTTACAGATCCAGGGGAAGTTCCATAATGGCAAGAGAAGCGGCCTGCTCTCCACAGGGCCAAGCAGAGAGAGAGAGAGAAACCAACCAGCCACCACAGCACACAGAGCAAAACTACAGCCAACAGGTCACACAACACACTTCAGGAACTCCTGCTAGGCACATTTGCATATCTTTACAATGGAATCTCAAACCCATACCTTAAGACCTTAAGACCGGGCCCCCAGTGACATTGCCTCTAGCAAGGTGATTGCAGATGCAAACTATAACTAATAAAACACTGAATATATTGGGGGACATATATTCAAACTACCACAACCATCATCAGAAAGCCCCTTGTGCAAAAGGCTTATTCCTCTGGGTGGCACTATGGGAGGGTGGTGGAGCTATAAGAAGTGAGGCCTTATGGGAGACTTTTAAGTCACTGGGGGATGCACAACCCCAGTCTCTTCTTCTTCTTTGTTTCCTGGCCAGTGAAGTGAGCGTTTTTTCCTCTTTCACGGGCTCCTGTCTTACTATGCTGCCCAGCCACAGGCCCAGAGCAACAACCCATCAATCACAGACTGGAACCTCCGAACCTTCACAGCCAAATCGACCTGTTCTGGATTGGATGGCCTGAGACATTTTGTCATAGTGGCAGAAAGCTTCCTAGCACAGGAAACTCCTTCATTCGCTCTGTTTAAAGCTTTGCCTGGCAGTGTGGGGAAGGACAGGAAAATGCCATTTAGGAAGAAGACAGGCATAGATGCCAAGTCTGCTTTTCTCTCACTGGCTGAGAGGCCTTAAGTAGGTCCCCTTAAGGTAGCTCCAGGTTCCTCATCTGCACAGGGGGACAGTGCTCTCTGCAGCCTGTGGACCTGCTGTAAGGACCAAGTGGAGCCACAGATGAGGAAGAGCTTTGCAAGCAGCTGACAGTGAGCTACAAACGCTGCCTTTCTTTCTTTTTTTTTAAAAAGATTTTCTTATTTTTATTTATTTACTTATTTACTTATTTATTTATTAGAGACTGAGAGAGGGAAAGAGAGAGAGAGGGAGAGGAGAAGGAGAATGGGCGCGCCAGGGCCTCTAGCCACTGCAAATGACCTCCAGACGTGTGCGCCCCCTTGTGCATCTGGCTTCTGTGGGACCTGGAGAATCGAACCGGGATCCTTAGGCTTTGCAGGCAAATGCCTTAACTGCTAAGCCATCTCTCCAGCCCTGGCTTTCTTCTTGTTCTCTCCCATCCCTCTGCTTGGGCCTGCTTGCTTACTTTGGTCTGCTGGGAGCCCACTGTTCCTAAGGAAGCATTGCCCATCAAATGTGGGGTTCAGACAGATGGTCCTGATGCAGTCAGTTCTCCCCATGGCCTGCCCCATCCACTGACTCTGTCCACTGACTCCTAGCCTCCTGGCCTCACATCTCTTTTCCCTCTGACCAGTTACTCTACTCAGCTGCAGCCCCCAGAACCGCTTTGCTCCTCTGTACACAGCTTAGCTCCTTCTACATGTGACTCCCTCTGCACATGACCCCCTCTGCACTCCCTTTGTCTGGAACACACATCAGCCCTTCCACTCACACTCCTTTCTCAGGTAACTTGTCTTGACCCCCATGACTCAGACTACATAACCCACACGTAATTAGCAGCCGCTGTCTCACCTTAGTGTGCGGAACCTAGGAGGCAGGGGACTGTCTAGCTTGTCTGCAGGGCTGAGAGCTGTGCAGTGCTTGGAATTCTGGGAATTCCTTCCCTCCTTAATAGCACAAGCCATACTGCAGTTTGCCAGGCATAGCAAGGTCTGTGTGTAGCCATCTCTGGAGTCCTGTTCCCTGGGCAGTTCGATGAAGGGGACAAGGACTTGTGTGTCCAGGAGCCTCTGTTGCTTGTTGCCTTGGCTGCACAGTGGTAGCACTTGTATGTACAGAGAGAGTTCCTGACCACAGTGTGGCAATGTGGAAAGGCAGGCTTTGGGATCCCGCGCCACACTCGACCTGACCTGGAAGCGGCTATCTCACAGCACTGTACTCAGTGCACAGGGGGTGAAGGTCTGAGTGGAAGCATCACCCTGGCAGTAAGCCACTGGCCCACCTGGGGAGGAACATGGAAGGCCATTTAGGTCACCACACCAGGCAGGAGCTGCAACTGTCCATCACTGGGGACCTGAGAGTAGACGTCATAGGCCGCTGTGAGATTTCACTTGTCTTCAGATCACTCAAAAGATGTGGAAAGGGGACTTGGCTGCAAGAGTCTCCTATTGGGAGAACCATGGTAGAGTGGCCCTAGGCTCACCCTCCCGAGCTCAGCCTAGTTACTGCATGGATGGTCTGGGGACTCACCGAGCTCTCAGCCTCCACAGATGTGGTGAGCGCCCGGCCCTGCAACTGAGGAGTCCTTGTGTGAGACAGCCAAAGGAGAAAACTGGAATGGCTGGACCCCTCCCAGGCCACATGTCCACACTGGCCCCCTTCTTCCCTGTCTGAGGAGATGACGAGGGGACAAAGCCAGCCACACTTCACAGAGGCGGCTCCCAGGACCAGATGCGTCAGGTGTGGCTTCGTGATGGTGGGACTCAGCACCGAGGCGGCCTGGACAGCTGTTTGGTGGCTCTGTGACAGTGCTGAGACTCACCAACCCAGATCTCTACCGCTGCTCCTCAAAGCCACCTATTCCTAGCTACAGTCCTGAGCCCAGGTAGGAAGTAGGACGTGACTCATCCTTTTCTCAGAGGGAAATTATTTATTTATTATGTGTGTGGGAGCTACTCCAAAGACCTGAATGACAAAGAGATCGCAAGGAGGGTAGGTATGAAGGGAAGGCAGCCTCCCTTCCAGATACTGTGGGCTGCCTAAAATTGCCTGATCTCAGCAGGAAATGGGAACCCCTCCAGCTCAGTGGTGCCAAAGCTGAGATGGGAGACCCAGGGTGGCCTGCCCCTGGAAATGAGGTCCAGGCAGTGTGTGTGTGGGGGGGGGAGGGGGGTTGGAATTCTGGAAGGAGGTGTGTTTGTGCTGAAACCTGAAGGAGTAATATGGGAGCCAGGGAAGGACTGGGGAGCAAGGGGTTAACAACCAGCACACCTGGGGCCAGGTGTTCCTCCAGAACCCCCTGTCACCTCCAGGTCCGGCTGCCAAGTCCAGCTTTACTATGAAGAGCAGGTATTGCCACCTATAGGCCAGAACCAGTCTATAGAGGGTGTCACCCAGCAAGAGGAAAAGGCTAGCTCCAGCGTCTTCTCTGTCTCCTAGACACATGATGTCCCTCACTTTGACCAGCTTGAGACCCAGCTTGAGGCACGCTGCTCCTGGCCAGTATGACACCTGCCTCATCAGCTGCACAAAGGACCAGGCCAACACTGAGCAGACCAGAGACCCCCTTCCCTCCTCTGCCTGCCCCTGGCTGCACAAGGGTGCCAGGTTCTTCTGTTCCAGAGCGTGGCCCCAGGGACCATGGCTCTATCTTGCAGATGTAAACGAGGAAAAGGTCAGCTCAGGATGTTCAGCAGCTCCCAGTATACCTACACAGTGCCAAATAATACAAATTAGTATTGTCACTGTCATAGCCACTAATACGTATTGGGGGCTTTCTACCTGCCAGGTGTAGTCACAAGCATTTAAATTTACTGATGAAGCTTTTTTTTGTTGTTGTTGTTATTTTTTTCAAGGTAGGATCTTGTTCTAGCTCAGGCTGACTTGGAATTCACCATGCAGTCTCGGGGTAGCCTCAAACTCACATCAATCCTCCTACCTCTGCCTCCCAGTTGCTGAGATTAAAGGTGTGTGCTACCATGCCCAACTGAAAGCAACTTTTTTTTTGAGAGAGAGAGAGAGAGAGAGAGAGAGACAGAGATAGGGACAGAGAGACAGAGAGAGAATGGGAGCACCAGCGGCCTCTCAGCCACTGTGAACAAACTCCAGACGAGTGCACCCCCTTGTGGGCATGTGCAATATTGCACGCTTGAGTCACTTGCATCTGGCTAAACATGCGACTTGGAGAATCGAATGGGCATTCTTAGGCTTCGCAGGCAAGTGCCTTAACTGCTAAGCCATCTCTCCAGCCCAATTTTTTTTTTTTTGAAGACTGGTGAGGTAGGCCTGATTGGAGACATAGGCACAGAGAGCTTAAGCAATTTGTCTGCTGTCATTCATTTGCCTCTCTGCTTTCTTTGTACTCTCTGCCTGCCTGAATAGCTTTTCTTGTTGCTGTGAGGAAATACCTGATAGAAGGCACTTAACCAGGGGAGGGGTTACTGTGGCTCACAGTTCAGAGAAATACCGTCGTGGTGGTGTTAAGGGCATGGCAACTTGGTCCGTGGCACCGCGCAGGAAGCAGAGAAAGGGAAGAAGGCCAGTGCTGAGCTTGCTTAGCGCTCGCTTTTCCGCTCTCTATTCACTGTGGGATTCTAGCCCATGGGATGGCGCTGCCCACATTCAGGGTGGGTCTTCCCTCCTCAGTTCAGCCTCTCTGGAAATGTCCTCACGGATACACCAAGACAGTGTGGCTCACAGGTGACTCGAAGTCCAGTCAAGTTGACAATGGAGACGAACCATCACCACTCCTCTCGTGGCAGGGAGCTCCTGACATACTTGCTTTCACATTCTGCCTCCCACAGACAAGAGCACTCACTGGCCCACAGGTCAGCAGCAGTTTGCGGTTTGGAGGAAGAGTCCAGCGGGACTGGAAAATGTGACTTATCACCTAAGGCTGGGAGGGGATCCTTGCCCAGTGAGCTTGTGCAGTTTGGAAAAGGGGAGTCAAAGCCCAGCTACGGCCTGCCTGGTGGAGGTCTGGGGAGGTCTGCCCAAAAGATGGTGTGTGTGTGTGTTTTCCAGCCCCATCAAGCCCCAGGTTGCAAAGAGTGCCCTGGGTTTCAGAGGGGGCAAGCAGGGGTTTCTTGGTCCTTTGCCAGCCTGGAGGCTTCTTCTGGCTGCTCAGAGAATAGGTGCCATCTTCTGGTTAGGTTTGTAACCACACCCCTTTCCCTAAGTGCCTCCAGGGATGTTTTATCCCAATGGCTGGGCCAGGAGATAGACAATTGGGCTGTTAGCAGAAATGGCTTCAGAAGCATGTGGACTCTCTCTGTGGTTTTGGATTATTATTATTTTTTTTCTCCCTGGCCTCTACACTTGTGTTTTATGCTGACAGGTCACGTGAGTGGAAGGGGACCTCATAGGACCAGGAGCCACAGGAACCTGGGAGTCAGTACAGGGACCTGGAGCCTCTGCTGGACCAGGAGGGAGCTGGCTTTCTTAATAGTGAAGAAAGGTTCTGGAAGCCTGTGGCACAGTCCCACCCCTTTCTAACCACACCCACTTCTTACCTGAGGCTGGCATGGTGCCTCAGGAGCCACCATGTCCTGCTCCTTGTGCTGCCGTTCCTCCTGCCAGGACTGCCCTCCTGCCTCTGCTGAAAGCCGCTTCATGGCATCCTTCCAGACTCCTGTGTAGTGAGCTGTTCCCTTACCTTCCCCCCTCCACTCTTTAAGCCCTGCCCAGCTGCAGACATTCACTCTCACACCCTCCTCCCCCATCAGATCAAACGCATTAAGATGCCCCAAGAGCCCACATAAAACTCATATTATATGTAACTATGCAAAGCTGCCTTGGAGTGCACAGTGACCATTTGATAGTGTTATATTTGTAGACATTTGATTAAACATTCATCAGTTTCAACTCCACACTTTCTCTTTTTATTTTGAAAACAAATAAATTGTTTTCATGGCCTTAAACATTGTGCTAGGCCCTTAAGAGCTCTGACACCTTGGCACCATGCCCAGAACAGAGCAGGGCTGCTGTGAGGAAATGCCCTCTGCTTGGGCAGGGCTGAATGCCAAGCATCAAGCCCCTTAAAGCCTGGCTTTTCCTCCTGCATTCCTCTCTCTTGAGATTGGAACGCTGGGTCAGATAGAAAAATTAACTACTGTCTATTGAAGGAAGAGAGGAGGAGGGAGAGGGGAAGAGGAGGGAGAGAGAGAATGGGAAAGGGAAAGAGAGAAAGACAGGGAAGGAAAGAGAGAATGTGGGGGAAGAGGGGAGGAAGGAAGAAGTGAATGGGGAGAAGGAGAGAAGGTGAGAGGGAGGAGAAAATTCCCCCCACAGCCAGTGTCACAGACAGGCTGCTGTGGGCTCTGGGATCTGAGATAGGTGCTGGGCTGGGGCAGCCTCAGTGTCTCCCACAGGCACCTCAGGGAGCCCTGTTCTTCCCCAGGAGCTTCTTGGTTGGCATGTTACACTGCTCAGGCCCCCTCTCCCCTGTGCACGTGGAGAAGGTTCCTTCATATCTGAACAGTGCAGGGCGGCCCAGGGTCTGCTCTGGGATGTCCTCTCCCAGCCAGGACCTCCTTTGGCCTCTCTTGCATATCAGGATGGTAGTGGAAGCAGGTGCAGGCAGAGGACAGGGCGTCTCTGAAGGGCCTCCCAGCCCCTCTGCAAGCATGGGCACGCCAGCAGCAGCAGCCCCACTGGTTAGGTCTGGATTGGATGTACTGTGAAGGGATGAGTCCCCATCCTCACCAGTGTCTGCCTTTCCTGGTCTGGCCTTACTCACCTCTCCATCCCCATTTTAGACCCTGCACATCCCCTGACACTCTATAGCAGAAATCTGGGTTCGAATAAGCAAGAAAGCCAAGTGCCCCCGAGAGGAGTGGAGAACTCAAGACCCTTCTCTCTCCTTCCTTCCTTCCTTCCTTCCTTCCTTCCTTCCTTCCTTCCTTCCTTCCTCCCTCCCTCCCTCCCTCCCTTCCTCCTTCTCTCTCTCTTTCTCTCTTTCTCTTTCTCCTTTTCTTTTCTTTTCTTTTCTTTTCTTTTCTTTTCTTTTCTTTCTTTCTTTCTTTCTTTCTTTCTTTCTTTCTTTCTTTCTTTCTTTCTTTCTTTCTTTCTTTCTTTCTTTCTTAGGTAGAGTCTCACTCTAGCCAGGCTGACCTGGAATTCACTCTATTCTCAGGGTGGCCTCAAACTCATGGTGATCCAGCTACCTCTGCCTCCTGAGTGCTGGGATTAAAGGCGTGCACCACCACGCCTGGCTTCAAGACTCTTTATTATGCCCGGTGGGCTGAAGAGAAGCTTGTGCTTCAGAAATACCTCCAGCACACTGAGCCCACCCCCTCGCCACTTCTGTAGCCAGTTTTACAGAACTGCATACCTAAGAACACGTAGGGAACAGAAGACAATACACTCATAAAAGGGGGATGGAGTTGTGTGGACCTTACATACCGCATCAACAATTAATGTATACACAATTGCACAAGGAGGAATGCCCAGAGACAGGTTACCTCTAGTGGTTACCTCTAGTATGGATTGACACAATAGCAGACTGACACAAGTCAGGATCTGTCTTCTTGCTAATCCCCTTACAGCTCTTAAGGCTGGTCCCAGCAGCATGGGAATAGGAGGGAGCAGCAACAGCTTTCTCACTGTCCTTAGCTCACAGCATCCGGTGGGGAAGAAAAGTATAAACAAGACCTGAGTCAGGTTTCTGACTTCAAATGTACACGCAGGTTTTAATTTTTCATCAACTCCATCCAGCCAGGCTTTTTCTTTATCTTTTTTCTTTTTTTTTTTAATGGTTAATTTTAATTCTTTTTGTTTGTTTTTCTTTCCTTTTTTATATATAATTATTAATTTTTTATTGACACCTTCTATACTTACATACAAAAAGGATATTTCCTTCCCCTCCCCCATTCCACTTTAGAACACCAATCTCCATCATATCCCCTCCCTCTCTCCATTAGTCTTTCTTTTAATTTGATGTCATCATCTTTTTCTTCTATTTTGAGGGTCTTGGGATGGTATTGCTAGGCACTGCAAGGTCATGGATATCAAGACCAATTTCTGTCTGGGCAGTTGCATTGTAAGAAGTCATACCCTTCCTTTGGCTCTTCCATTCTATCCGCCCCCTCTTCCGCAATGGTCCCTGAGCCTTGGAGGGTGTGACAGAGGTGTTTCAGTGCTGGGCACTCCTCCATCCCTTCTTCTCAGCACTATGTTGCCTTTTGGGTCATCCCAGTGGTCATTGCCATCTGAAAAGAGAAGCTTCTCTAACCAGAAGTGAGAGTAGTGTTAATATGTGAACATGAACATTAAGTGTAGTGCCCCCAGGGCAGCTTGGTGGGAATATACATTTAGTCAGACAAGAGCAGGCTTTATGCCCCTAAGGCTCATGACCTCACCTGCCATAGACTTTTGCTTAGGTTTTTCAGTACCAGGCATGTATTCCCTCCTATAGAGAGGGCCTTCAGTCCAATTATGGAGCAGTTAGTTACCCCAAGAGTAGACATGCCACTATTGCACCCGTTCAGTCATTGGGCCTGTCTGGCCAAACTGGAATGTTCAGTGTCCACTGTTTTCACTGCTGATGACTTCTGTCTCCCATAGGGCTGCATGCAGTGCAGCTTTTTCCAGCTTTCAGTTGGCTGGTCTACAGGGAGAAGGTTTCTGCTCCGCACCAGCTTGCTTTCTCAGTGACCTTGCCTCTCAGGCAAGAGATGTCTTCAGCAATAGGGTCTTACTATCTGTTTCTCAAGGGAAACCAAGGGCTTTGGCAATAGCCTTTAATGTTTTGGAGGTGACTGGGACCTCCTTGGCCAACAACTCACTGGAAGGTATCCCATCCCAGGCACTGAAAATTTTCTAGTAACACTCTACAGCTTCTAGATGTGCCATTATTCAAAAATGTAGGTTTATATAAGTCTTATTCACAATATCTTGAATTTAGATTGACCCTCCCCCTGTCCTTCTTTTACGCATTCTCTTCCCATGGCCTCGCTTAGGCCATTCCCCTCCCTGTCCTTGAACACTCTAAGCACGTGCTAACCTCAGAGCCTGTGCACAGGCTATTTCTGGTGCCTGGAAGGGGATCCCCTAGGTGTCCCTGGGCATCACTTTGATAAGGGAGTTTGGGACATACTTGAGAGCTACAAAGCCATTCTCAGCTCTTGCTTGGGCTTTTAACTCGGGAGTTAGGGTGCTGGGCACATGCAGTCACAGAGTCACAGAAAACTGAGTTAGCGTTCTTGTCCTGTGAAATCAGAGAATGAACTCAGACCATAGAGGGTGAGGTTGAGAAAGATGTTATTACAGAGTTCAAGGGAAGGAATGAAAGCAGGGCTCCTCTACGTCAGGAGGGTCCTGAGTAGGTAACATGCCTAGTGACTCTCATTCTTTTTTTTGTAAACAGGGATAAGAATTTACTGGATGGGGGGGGGTGGTGTTTGTCAAGCTAGTTTCCATGCCAGGAGTCTTGCAGACTTACCTCTGCTTCCCAGTGAAGGTGAAGGAGAAACAGGAGGAAGCTAGCTTCTTTTAGGCTGTTTCGGTAAGAATATAAAGTCTAGAAAAAACCTATGCCACCTCACCCTGGCATCAGTGGAACTCTTGGCAGGAATGGAGCTCATGTCTGATTGAGACTGATCTACAACATCAACAGTGCCCCCTGATGCCCACAGTCTAGCTGGGCGGCCTTCACTACCCAGGTAGCCTGGCCCTGAAGCCTGCCCCTTAAAACCTATAAACCAATCAGGCCTTCCCTTTGCATCCCTGAATTTCATGAATGGATCCATTTTCAATCAATTATCAAGGCCTATCCGCACTGTTTTCATCCCCGCCTCCTCCTCTCCTTGTTCTTGTCACAGAGGTACAAATGAGCCTGGCACCCACCCACCCAGTTAAGAGTACTGTTTCTTGGTCTGGGTAATTTTCTGCTTGCCTCTGCTTTATAGTTTGGGGTAACTTCTCATTTTAATTACATGTATGATTTTCCTCTGGTCTCTGAATCTACCACATGCATATTCCCCTTACACTCCAGATCTACCATTGGGGTCCTGGGGGGCTTTCTGGAACCCCAAGCCCTGAGTGAATATCTATAAACTAACCAAAGAATTGTCAATCCTAGGTTCAAGAAAATGATTTTTAAAATACCATTTTGCATTCCAATCTTACAAAGGGGATGGGGAAGGGAGAAAACTGGGAAGTAAGAGAAGATAAAATGGGGAGAAGAGAAGTACACCACGTGGAGCCCCAAAGCCCATGTAGGCCATGTGGAGCCGAGAACATGGATCTTAGGAAAAAAAAATAAGAAGGGATTAAAAAAAAAAAAAGTGGGCTGGGGAAATCGCTTGGCCGTTAAGGCGTTTGTTTGCCTGGGAAGCCTAAGGACCCTGGTTTGATTCCCCAGGACTCATGTAAGCCATATGTTCAAGGGGGCACATGTGTCTGGAGTTCATTTGCAGTGGCTAGAGGCCCTGGCATGCCTATTCTCCTTTCTCTCAATCTGCCTCTTTCTTTCTCTCTCTTAAACAAACAAAAACAAACAAACAAATAAATAAATAAATATTTTTTTAAAGTGCACTTCCAAGAAGGATCAAAAGTGAAGATAGTAATAAAAGGAAAAAAGTGTTTCTTTCCACCCTGGCACGGCTGTCAGGGTGGGAGAGAGCTCTTACCCGCCCAAAGACCCAGAAAACATTGCTGTTAGTTCCAAGAGAGAGGAAAACAATGGCCCACTCACCCCGTGCATCCAGGGGGACATAGGATTTGTGCCATCCCACCTGGGCACATCTATACCAGGTATCCCAGCCAACTGGCCTGGGCTTGAAGGAGAAATCCCCTCCATACCTAGGCAGGGTGCACACTTGAGAGAGAGATCTAATTGGGTGAGATGGGCAAACACTAAATCCAATGACTGGCGCAGGCAGGAAAAGCTGAGATGGGTGTGACGTCCTAAGGCCCCTTCCTTCAAGGGCCACCCTGGTCTTGCCTAATAAATCTAACTGCCTACTCTGGCGCCCCTCACACCATGTGGGTGCTTTCACTAACTCTGGGCCTGTGGCCTATGTGACTTCTCTAAACTCGGGGTGACCATGGGTGTAACTCTCATTTTCTCATCTGAACTTCTTGGACTCTTCCCTGTTATTCTTCCTTTCTTCCACGGGAAGCTCGGGGCAGATGCTGTTCATGTTCCTTCTACATCTCCCTGCATAAGCACCTAGGCTCCGTCTTCCACAGGGCTAGGGCTCTGCACCATAAGAGGTTCTCTTAGAAGAACCTCGCAGACTATGCTGGGCCTTGCACACGCACACTCGTCTCTCACCTTCCACGTGCCTGTGACTCTGCTGTAGTCTCCCTAGATCCCAATTTCCCTTAAACAAACCCACAATTCGCGATTCCTCCCTAAGTCAACTTAATAATTCATAATTGATCCTTCTTGGGTGTTTTTTTTTTTTTTTTGTAAATCAACTCTTTGTTAAAAAATAGGACAAGACCCCAAATTTGGAGTTCTTTAGAAGAAAAAGAGAAGGAGAAACTACATTCAAGGACATTTCTTGATTTTAGAACCCCTGATAACCTGAACTCCAAAATCTTGAAACAGAAGGGAACTCTTTTAGGGAAAAAAAAAAAAAAAGTTAAGACTAGACACTTCTGACATTTCTGGCCTCCAGCAAGGTAGAGGCTAGGAGGCCCAAAGAGGGACTAGACTCCAACCTGATTCAGGGTAATCCAAGATGGCTGGGAGCTCCAGTAGCAGCTTCCTGATTCTTTTTGAACGCCCCAGTATCCTGAGTCAGCACCCAGTCAAGGCTCATTCACTGGATGCCCTGAAAGGCCCCCTGGCAAGTGTGGCATTGCACCCTTGCATCACTTTTGCATCTCTCCAACCGTGGGACCTGGAGATTGGGGGTTCTTAGCCTTAGCAGGCAGGCCCCTTAACCGCTAAGCCATCTCTCCACCCCATTTTTTAATATATACGCAGTTACCGCCTGGGACTGGCCCAAAGAAACAGGGACTAGACTCCAACCTCAGGGTAATTAGAAGGTCAGCACCCATCAACCAAAAAGGAGAAGGAACAAGAAACTGGATTCTAAAAAGCCTCCAAAATTTACTCATAGCCGGTGCTTTTTCAAGTCTTCGATAAACTTGATCAAGGGTCCGAGGCTTGGGAATCATGAACCTGGGGGCTCAAGGACATTTCTTGATTTTCTAGAGCTCTAATCCCCTAAAACTCTGCCCGGGCTGGCCTTCACCTGGTCAGAGCTGCATGTGTGAGCTTCCTGACCACCACAGCTGCCCAGTGAGGGAGGAAAGTACAACTTTATCACTGATGAGAACTGAGGCTCAGGAAGGTGAAACCCACTAAGGCCACATAAGGGCGACTCCATAGGGCCGCTCTAGGACATGGGATGGGAGTGACAACTCCCCGGGAGTCTTGGCTGCTTTCCTGCCTTCAAGGAGGCCACACGGGGGCTTTGGAGAACTGTCTTCCCTCCCCCACTCTCTGGAGGTCCCCGTAGCTGGGAGGAGGGAACTAGCAGGAACTGCCTGGCTTGTTAGAGAGAAGCTCAGTCTCCCCTCCTCCCTCCTCAGCCCCTGGCTGCCTGAAGCTGCTTTGCTCATCTAATTAGAATGGCTGAGAATTAAACCCCACACTTAGCAACTGCTCCCCAGGGTGCCCAGCTCTGACTAGCTCAATAGGAAAAGCTTCCTGCCCTGGGGGCCAAGCCAAAAAGACACAGACCAGAAATGGGAGCTGTAATTACCAGCTCTGATTAAATGGAGTGTTATAAAAATAAAAACAGGCATAGTTCCCCCGCAAAAAAAAGTTAGCCCTTCTCCCAATGGTTTCTGATCTGTTTATGAACATGCTGCCTAATACTATTCATTTCTTTTCAGTTCCCAGGCTCCACTGGTCACACAGGTCCTTTCCTGAGTACCTACTGTGTGACAGTGTATACTGACTGGGTGTATGGATTGTCAGACGAGAGTCAGGACAGAGACCAACTAGGGCCATGGAGAAATAAAGAGAGAATATACGGTCTCAACAGAAGCTCTTTATTGGAGAACAAGCGGATGAATAAGGAAGGACGGGGAGCCCCATTCCGTGGGTTTGACACTGCCGTACTCAGATGCAGCCGAGCTGGATATTTAAAGGGAAAGGGCAAACGGCATAGAATGGGGGAAAAAGAAAAAAAGTGCATTTGGAACAGAGCTATTTCTTCTGCATACTTGTCTTAGGTTTGACTGGACTAGTTCTTAATCATAGGCCTGTTTGCTTAGTTTGGGACAATGGTTCCTGTGCAGCAGGTGACCTTAATCAGGATGTGGTTTGAAAAGTTGTTTACAACCCAAAAGAATTGCCTCTGTTGTTAAAGCCTGTTCCAGGGTCAGCATGTCCCAGTACCTTCTGTGGCTCATTCAATGCTTGCTGGAACCCCTAGTCTCATCAACCCTTTCATATATGACATACACATCTGTGGCCATACCACCCCAACTGTCCCCATCTCATCTGATCTTGGAAGCTAAGCAGGGTCAGGCCTGGTTAGGTCTTGAAGGAAGAGATGAGATGCAAGCAGGTGAGACAATGTGGCCCCAGCATTGGAGCTCCAAGTCAACAGAAAACAAAGCCCTTCAAAGAAAAATCTCACAAACCCATCTCAGGACAGGGCCAAGCATGCCATGCAGGGGAGCCTGTGTGGGAGGATAACAAAGAGGGCTGACTCAGAAATAGGTTCTTGGGAGCTGATATTGAGACATGAAGGGGCCAGGAAGGTGTTATGTGGGGACAGGCTCCTGAAATGGAGTCACCAAGCACAGCAGGATGGTGACAGGCTTAAGGAAGCGGATTATCCACGTTCCTCAAGAAACTGCCCAGCCATTATACCTTCCTTGCCTAACAATACCCCCAGGTCATGGTTTCCTGCCCCCTTATCTCTTTAGTTGATCAAGGGTCACTGTTCTGGTGTCACACCATGGCTATTTTAGATCTACCCTAAAGGAACCGTTTTTTAAAAAAAAAAAATTATTATTTATTTATTTTTTGGAGAGAGACACAGAGAAAGAAGGAGAGGGAGACAGATACAGAATGGGTGCACCAGCAGTCTCTTAGCTGCTGTGAATGAAATCCAGATGCATGCATCCCCTTGTGGGCAAGTGCGGCATTGTGCTCTTGCGTCACTTTGCATCTGGCTAAATGTGGGACCTAGAGATTGGAACCGGGTTCTTAGGCTTAGCAGGCAGGCGCCTTAACCGCTAAGCCATCTCTCCAGCCCAGGAACCATTTTTTATTAAACTTTTCCCTTCCTTACCTTCCCCCAACTGAAGAAGCCCTATAAAGCCCACTACCTGAAAAACTCAGGTGGGCTGTGCTCCTTCCTCTCTTGAGGGTCATCCCTGGCAGCTTGTGCTTTTCTCGAATAAAAGCTTTCATCTTTGCTTCAGAGTGGTCTGCGTGGTCTTGGTCACTTCCAAGCCTTACAGAGGGGAGTAAAGAGCTCTAGGGAGCTGGAAAGTTTATTCAAGGACCCTGGGGTGGGAAGGAATGGTAGGAGGTCTAAAGAAGTACTCTGGAGCGGGTTGGGAAGGGTGTGGGAAGCACAGATGGGGGAGCAGTCAGCCAGGCAGTGCTAGATGATTCCAGAGTTCTTGAGAGGAGATGCAAGGTTAGAAGCCAGCAGTCTACAGGACACCTTAGTTTCTGGCTGGCTGGAAATACTATTTTCAGTGGAGCTGTGAGAAAGGCCTAATTGCAGGGGTGGTGAGCTCAGGCTTCAGGACTGGTCTCAACACATCCCAGAGAAGGAACAGGTGGCAGACCTCCAGCGGGACATAGATCCTGCATGGGTAAAATCAGCCGATGGTGCTTCCTGTCGGAGGTGGGGATAGGTATGGGGAAAGGTCAGAAGGAGGGAAAAGCCAGTCCTTCCCCTCCCATTCTTCTCTTCTATGTCCTTAGCTGTAAATCCCTGCGGTGCTGAGGTGGTCCGGGCAGGAGCTCAGTGGTGGGCACTGCCGTGGCTTTGTTCAATCCCAGTCTGGCCAGGTGGCTGCCCCTTCATGGGTGGTCAAGGCTGTGGCCTGGGCTCTGGCTGCCCGACTCCCAGGATCATCAGGATGAGTCTTCTCAGCCTACCAGGGAGGACAGCTGGTTACTGGCTCCTGTGACCTGCAACCAGGACCCTGGGTGCTCCTGTCCCCATTCCTAACAGGAATTTATTGACTTTTAAAATAGCTCTCTTGGCTCCTTTCCACGCTTGTAACATGCCACACCCCAAAGTGCCCAGGGCTGTGATTTACGAGTCCCTAGTGATACAGGGATCTTGGGAAGCTTTGAGAGTGATAGAGCTTTACCCAACTCTTGGTTGGGATATAACTTACACGTCAGGGTGTCAGACACTGACAATCACATAACTTCCGCTAAGGCGATGGCCTCTAAGTTCTTGTCTTGTGAAGTCAAAGAATGAAATTCACAGACCACAGAGGGTGAGGCTTAGAAAGACTTTAGAGCTTAAGAGAAGGAAAGAAGGCAGAGCTCCTGCTATAAGCGGGAGGGGCTTCCCAGATATGGGGAAAGTGCTCCCACTCTCCCACAGCATCAACTTTCTTAGCCATTATCTAATGCAGCCATGATAAACATCTCATCTGCACATCACGTGTCTGCTGGCATGTGAGTCCCAGGAGGCACTGAGCACATCTCTCTTGGGTCTCTGATTGTTGTACCCCAGTAGCGTGTGGTTATAATCATGAATCAGTAAGTGTTTGTTGAATGGTTGTGAATGAAGGGCTGATAATTCAAGCCAAGCATAGGAGACAGGTCTGTTAGTCCAAAGGCCAGAAACTAGATATTAAAAGTCACAATTAAAACTTGTTAAATCATGTTGTAGACAGATCCATGTTACTGGGATAAACATCCAAATATGACACAGTTTGGGGGAGAAAGCAATTTATTTCAAACTTACAAATCCAGGGAAAGTTCCATCAATGGTGGAAGAATCTGGATCCCATTCATAAATTCAAACAGAATTTTTTTAATTTCAAACAGAATTTTAAAAACAACAACACACCACCAGCCAGCAAACACCAACAAGCAGCAAAGACCTGCCAGAGCTCATAACTTTGGGCTGAAATTCAGATCTGCCCCTACCCCAAAAACAAGCCTTTGGGCTAGACCCCAGGATCTGCCCCCAGTGATTCCTCCTCCAGCCAGGTGGCTACAGACCCAAGTTACAAATTACTTTAACACCTGAGTCTATGGGCAACATATATTCAAACTGCCACAAATTTCAAATACTCCATTCTTCAATCTGGTCAGATGCATTTTCATAAAGCCATGGAAAGCCAGGTCTCTGATTCAGGTGAGCAGGTGCTCAGGCAATGCGGACACCATGGGGTCAGTGCTGAGGGGCAGGTTGAGGGGAGATGAAGGCTAGGCTTTGAACATGTCTGGTGGAGATGCCATGGCCCCACAGAGGGCAGTGGCTGCAGATGCCCTGGACCATCCACCTCAGCTCTGTGAGTCCTGCTCTGGGGACACACGGGGCACACCAGAGGCCCTGATAATGAATCACAGCTCAGGAGAAGGACTGAGGAGACAGAAACGCTGGACTGGGGCGTGGATGTTGACTGCTCCCATGGGGTGGGTGAGCTCGGGCTGGAGGCATGGATCACAACACAACACTGCAGACCAGACGCTGGAGGTGGATGGGAGTCTTGTGGTTCTGGAAGTTGGCAGTGTGAGTAGAGCAGGCTCGGGGCAGTGGGGCAAAGCTTCTCACGTGGTGGGCAGAGGGCAAAGGGGCCTGAGCCAGTTCCCTCCTGCCTCTCTCTCTCCTTCCCTCCTTCCTTCCTTCCTTCCTTCCTTCCTGTGTGTGTGTGCACATGTGCATGTTTATGGTCAGATTCGTGTGTACACATATGTATGGAGGCCAGAGGTTGACTCCCGGTATCTTCCTTGATTGCTCTCCACTTTACTGGCTGGGGCAGGGTCTCTCACATGAGCCCAGAGCTTGCTGATTTGGATAATCCAGCCAGCCCCCTCGCCCCAGGGGATCCTGTCTCCACCTCCTGAGTGCTGGAATTACAAGCCCACCCAGCATTCATGTGGGTGCTGGGTATCCGATCTCATTTCTCAAGCTTATGTGGCCAGTGCATTCTACACTGAGCCATCTCCCAGCCCTCTTTGAAGATACTCATCCCTTCAAGACTTCATCACTTCCGCAAATACCACCCCCAGGGGCATTGTGACCATGAATTATGGAGGGGACATGGACATTCAAACCACAATGACCTTGTCATAGCTCTCACCTCAAAGGGGATAAGAGACAGTTTATTCTGGAGCCAAATATGAATGACTATGGCCTAGGAACAAAGATTTAGGTTACTTCAATTCCATGTTCCAAGGCATTAACAATTTCACGATGGTCTTATAGTTACAGAATAGAAGAAAGTCATAAATCAAGGCGCTTTTCAAGTACATTGGCTGACCATCAGGTAGGTGGGTTATAGTAAAGTGTGTGTGTGGCAGGAGAGCCTCTACCATAGGCCTCAGATGCTGTATGATGACATTCTTAGCCCTTGGGTTGGTGGAAGCTGGGGTCTTTTCTTGCATTTTAAAAAGGATTACACTTGATGACAACTTATAGTCACCAGAATGTTAGTTCAGACATAGAGGTGGGCCATAAATGGCTATTGAGGGGGCTAAGGGTAGCTTAAGGTAATTTGGCTCTGATCCTGCAAGATTCCATTACTACAGGAGATCTGTTGATCCATTACGCCTTATCTGAGGCAGATGTAGCGTTCTCTTAGAACTTCATTTCACAGCCTAGATCTACAAACATCATGACATAGGCTGCCAGGGTTTCCTTTAGGGTGGGCACTCGAATGCCAGGTATCATGTAGCGTGGGAAGTAGACATCTCTTCTCTTGGTAGCTGGATCACCAGGCTGGGCTAAGCTGTACCCACAGCCAAGTCATGCGTGCTACAGCAGAACTGGGCATTCATTCACTGGGTGGAGCAGGAAGCCTCATGGGAGTTCTACTTCTGACCTTGACCTTGAAGATGGGTTTAGAACCCAGAATACAGAGCTGGGCAATGGGCTGGGTGAGATGGTGAGGGGTGCAGGGTCCAGTGCAGGAGCCTGAGGAATCAGGGGGTTGAAGGCAGACAAGGCTGGACTGGGGCAAAAGGGACAAGGGGAGTCCTCAAATTGCTGTGAATCGAGAGGACTAGGGAGCAAAGTGCATGCTGGGGCACAAGGATAGCCCAGGTGGAATAGTACTGCTGAGAACATGAGGGGACTGAAAAACCCATGGCTCCGGGTCCTTGCAGAGCCTCAGGCCTGGAGCATAGAGGGACCCAGAGCCTATGAAGTCAGCACAAAAGACACAGCTCTCACCTCAAAGGGGATAAGAGATAGCTTATTCTGGAGCCAAATATGAGTGACCATGGCCCAGGAACACAGACTTAGGTTGCCCCAGATTCCATGTTCCAACGTGTAAACAATTTCATGAAGGTTTTATAGTTACAGAACAAAAGCAAGTCATGAATCAAAGCACTTTTCAAATACATTGGCTGACCATCAGGCAGGCGGGTTATAGCAGAAATCTCTACCATAGGCCTCAGATGCTATCTGAGGACATGTTTAGCCCTTGGGTTGGAGGAAGCTGAGGGTCTGTTCTTGCATTCCAAAAAGGATTCCACCTGATCCACTGATAGTCACCAGGATGGTAGTTCAGACACAGAGGTGGGCAATAAATGGCTCTTAAGGGGCTAAAGGTAGCCCAAGGTAATTTGGCTGTGACTTGCAACATTCCATCTCTCTGTGGTCACAGGAGCTTTATCAGTCCATTCAGCCTTGCTGGAAATAGGTGCAGCAGATTCAGCCATTTACTTGGAACTTTACTTCACACTTATCTTCCCAGTAAGATTGGATCATTGAATCTGAGGCTTCAGTTATCAAAATCACAGAAATTTGGGTCTTCAATTGCCTGAGTGTCAAAATCTAGGCTGTCTCCTCTGCCTGCATATGGTAATGTGCACCCTGCATTCAGGGCTGAGCACACATTCTGTCCTTTTGTCTCCATGACAACCTCAGAAAATAGAGACTGTTATTTTGCCTGATTTTCTAGATGAAAAATCCCAGGCGCAGTGAGTGGGAACAGGTTGCTAAAGGTCAGGGCTCTGCCCAGATCACCCAGCCTCTCTGGCACTCCTGTGAGACTTGTATGCTTCCGGGCTGGGACCAGGGGGAGAGGGGGGTAGTTCCACCTTGTGAGGTTGGTGCCTAGGCTGGGCTCTGGTGGGAGACAGGTGTCCCCCTGGACTGCTTCGGGAGATGATGGGGCAACTTCTGGGAAACCAGTTGGGTGATCAAGGCCTTTACCCATGGTATCATCCCACCTGTGGACTTGGGCGGGAATGCAGTCAGACTAAGCGCAGAACATTCAGGGGTGTTGGGAATGCTGATGATCTAATGGCAAAGAGCACGCATGGATACTGTCCCCATTGTGTAACATCCCAGTGTGTGCAGAGAGAAAGATGATGACTGTGGTGATGGTGGTGGCAGTGCTGATGAAACATGGCCCACCCAAGTCCGTACTATGTGCCTGGGGGGCACCCGGGAGTTCATGTAGCTTCATAACCGTTTGCAGTGCAAAACCTCTCACTCCCTGCTATACAGATGAGGAAAACAGAGCACAGAGAGGTGAAGAGACTTGCCCGGGAGCACATCATGGAGAGAAGTCTTGAGCCCAGGTCTGGAAACCTCTGAAATCATGTGGAGGCTCTCTCTTGTTCCATGTCTGCATGGCTAGAGAAAAGGTGGGCTGGGATGGGGAGGGGAGGGGAGGAGTGCAGTGAAAGAATGCCCAGGACCTTTGTTGAGAATGTGGGTTCAGGATAATTCCCGTCCCCCACTTGCTGTCTGGACCAGTTAGACCAGGTCTGCGGACTGGACTGAGCCTTCTGTGTTCCTCCTTGGACTGTCAATGGTTGGATGGGGCTGGAGACTGGCAAGTCCAGCCTTGAGACCCACTCTAAGGCCTCTGCACATTTGACAGAGCTGCTGGGCATATACTGGAAGAATAGAGCTCTCAGGAAGTTCTTGGCTCAGGCCCGCTCAGTCCCTCTGGAGGCTCCCACTGGCCTGAGTCTGTCCCTGCAGAGTCCTGGATTCCTGCGGGTACCTCCTCTTCTGAGGCAGCATGAGGCAGGCAGCTAGCCAGCGGCTGCCTGTCACAACTCTAAGCTCATTAGAGCTACCTGTCCATCACCTTCAGAGGCAGGCAGACACCAGGCTAGAGGGATCCAGGCTCCATCACCCAAGCACTCTCAGAAGGTGAGCTTTGCACTGCCTTCCAAGGTCACCTAGGCATTGGTGACTTGTTTGCAAAGCACAGATAGCTGATGCCCACCCTCTCCACAGCCCACCTTTCTCCTGACTTATAGGAGTGACAGGTGGGTGGTGGGCAGGCCCTCTACCAGGTCTTCCTGAATGTAAATCACACAGGCACCTGAGTGTCACCCTCCTGCCTGGAAGGTGCTGACAACCAGCTGCTTGTATTGTAGATTCAACATATTCTGTGAATCACCTGCCACAGGGCAGCAGAGGAGGAGGCTTCTCGAAGGAGGAACAGGAATTCACGTCTCTCCTCCCCTCTTCCTTGTGCCTGGTGCTGGCCTTTTGCTTCTGGGCCATGCTGGCACCCTGAGTTCAGAGATACCAACCAGGCTGGCACCTCTGTTCCAGCAGCACTCTTGGGTACTAGCCTCTTCTCCTTCTTGTGGCTGCCAGCCAGCCCCTGGTGTACCCATGGTCTGTGGAGCCAGTGTTGTCAGTGGACACCATGTGTGACACACCCTTGATAAACCTGTGTCCTCCCCATTCTCCACACTCCGGAACCTCAGGAAATGAGAAAACCAAGTGATAAGGAGATGAGCTGCTTGTCGGGGAGTTCTGGCCACCAGCTTCACCCTGTGCCTGCGTGACAGACACCACTGGGGTTGTCCCCTGAGAAAGCAAGCTCAGCTCCCCGCCACGAGGGTGCCTGTTTGAAATTCTTAGAACAATGCCTGGGCCAAGCTGGACACTTGGGGAGCAGTGAGCTGGCGGGACACCAGCTTTGCCCCTTCTCAGTGTTTTCCAGCATCTGGCCTGGGCAGTGACCAGCTACCTGCTCTGCACTACTCATGCCACGTGGGCAGCTTTGGCTCTGGGACCTGAACTCTGCCATACATGGAGCCGAAATCCATCCATCCATCCCTCCACCCATCCACTTGGTCATTTGTCCTTCTCACTCATTCACACTGAGTACCTGCCCTGTGTCAGGTGCCATTCTAGGCCCTGGGAACACAGTGGTAGTCATGATAGAACTGCCCTTGTGGAGTGTATGAATTGTTGAGAAGAAAGAAAATGAGGAGAGATCTATCCCCACCAGTCAAGGGCCAGACTTTGATGATGCAGCACAGGGCCGGAGCGTGTGAGGTGTTAATACTGGGTCACTTCTAATATCATCTCTGACCACTCTTCTACCTGGCCCATGGACTAGGCACACTTGCGCTTGGAGGCTACAGCCCAGACCCTACCGGGACCCACCTCTTGGAAAGATGCACCCATCTCCTGAGTACATGTCTCGTCCCACAGGGGGCCCTTGGCCAGCAGGTGAGAACTGCTGGGATTGCTGTGGGCCACCGTGGGAGACAGGGCCTGTGAAGCCAGACTGGGCCTTGTCGTCCCTTTCTTGGCCACAGCTGAGTGGTTTAAGGTTAATTGGCTTTGCAATTAAAGGATGCAGAGAACAGCTGAGGCAATTAATTTTACATAAATGTGTTGGGCAATGAAGTGCTCCTGCCCCACCCCAAGTCCCTACTGGGGGGCCTGTGTTCACTCCACGCAGGCACTTCTGGTTGTGGATCTCAGGCGCTGGTGAGAGTGACAGGAGAAATCCTTGTCCTGTCTTGGTATGGGGGGGGGCGGGGGTGAAGCTTGCTCAGCCCTACATAGGTCTGGTTTAGGAGAAAGCAAAGTGTTCCTGTCTTCCAGAGGGTCAGGCAGGTACTGTAGATCACCCAGGGTACAAGCCTCGGCCAGCTACCCTGGCACACAAGCTGTGCCCTCAATTCTCCTTGCCACCTTCAGGGGCGCTTTGCTCCAGTCTACCAGGGGAGGAAACTGAGGTGCTGGAGGTACAGTGGAAGGCTGAACAGTAGGGATTGCAGTCTGGGCAGGGAGACAGCCTTCCCCTCAATCCCTGGGGCTGAGAAGAAACTTCTGAACTGTATCTGGGGGTGAGCCTGTCCTCCCTTGTATGGGACACACCTTTGCACCCCATGGCCCGGAGAACATGTGGAAATGTCTAACCGCACTCACTCCTTCCTTTCATCCTTCCCTTATTTGACAACACAAAAGCCTCTGAGGCAGAGGTCATTGCTCCCATTTTATAGAGGAAGAAACTGAGGCACAGGACTGCAGGAATCATCTGACTCTCCGCAAGGCAGGGGAGGAGGCAGAATTCAGACCATGTCCACCCACTCAAAGACCAAATAGGTACACCTACTCTGTGGTTCTGTGGTGGGTGACATGCCCTCTGAGAAAACCTTGTCTTTAGAGAGGGGCGTGGGGAGCTGACCAGCCACAGGCTGTCCCGTCTCCCCTGAGAAAGGTAGCTGCCTCGGCCTTGGTGTCATCAGCTGTGAATGGGACCTTGGCATGGGAGGCTCATGGGGCTGAGGGACAAGGCAAAGTTCTCTCCCAATGCATGTTGGTTTTCTTCATGGCCTGAACCTCATTGCACACTGTTGTGCGTTATTACGGTTTATCATTACTCCCACCCCACCTTCTTCTGAATGACAGCCCCACAAACATGGGAACCTCACCTGCCTTTACTGTTCTTCTGCCTCACAGCATAGAGTCAGGCACACAGTAGGTACTGAGTAAATGAATAACTATGTATGATGGCTACACACATTAGGTGTTCAGTGCTCAGTGAATGGCTATGTGAGCTGGTGGCTGCACACAGTAGGTGCTCAATGAATAAATGACTGTATACTGGCTACACACAGTAGGTACTGAGTGAATGAATGACTATGTGAGCTGGCTGCACATAGTAGGTGCCTAGTGAATGAATGGCCGTTTTGTCCACGTGATCGCTGTGGAGGAAGAAACTGCATCCCCGAGGTTTGGTTTTCTTACTCACCTGCAGCACAGACAGGGCTGGTAGGTGACAGTCCAGGGTCTTCTGGGTGGTGGGAGTGGGTGGAGGAGCCGCAGGGCAGCTGCAGCTGAAGAGGTCTCCACCACTGATGTCAATTACACCTTCCTCCTCCCTGATGTCACGCAAGCTCATCATTCACCCAGAATCAGGCCACAGTGTTAATTCAACGCAGATTTATTATAAAGGGATGTGTGTAAGTACCATGTAATCAACTCGTAACAACACAGGAGGGAACCGGCTTCTTATCAGGACAACAACCTCACAAGCTTCCTGGGAACTTCTTTTTGCCTCCTGCACTTGGAGTCTGAAGAGGCACTGGCCAGTTTGTATGGTTTTGTAAACCATTACAAATGACAGAAATTTAAAATCAATTGGCCACAATAAGTGGTAAAGTGGGCCCGGAACAAGGGTCTACAGCAGAGTTGAGGCAGAATCTTGCAGTGGGGAAAATTCTGGAAAGGAGGCGTCAGTTGTGGTAGTTGTCCTCTGGCATCTTCTACCCTCTAATGGCTCTCATGGGGTCTCCTTCTGGGCAGGGCTCAGTGCCAGCCTGGCTTAGCTGCATGGTGGCCAGCGCCAATCCTCCCTCCACTTGCTCTCTAGACAGCTCATGCTCAAAGCTCCCTTTCATTGCTACCTGTCCTGACCCCCTGCATCCTGGCTCCCTGCCCGAGCCTGGCATTCAAGAGCCCTGGGATGTGGGCTGGACTTTGCCTGGAACCTCCCTCCATGTGCCACGCTGGGCCACCCTGTAGGTTGGTGTGAGCTCCTGACTGTGAACTCCCCAGGGCTGCAGGCTTGTGCTCCCCTGCTCTGCCGTGAGCCCCACACGGCTCCTCTGGTGCCTACTCTTTCAGCTAAAACCCAGTGTGTGGGTCCTAGCTCATTCCCTTCATTGCGGAAGCATTTCACTGTATGACCTATCAAGTCTTAGAGATTCAGTCATCCATTACAGGCTAGTCTGATTGATTCCAGTTTATAGTTATTGTAAAGTTGCCAGGACCATGTGTGCATGAGCCTCTGTAGGGAAGGCCACACCCTGTCCTCTCTGCTGGGTCAGTGGTGATGGACATACAGGTTAGCTGGTGATGCTGAACTTTATAGAAAGGTACAACACTGTCCCCTCAAGCATCTCTGCAGTCTGCAAGCAGTGGAGAGCTCTGTGGTTGTTATTCCCCCTTACCAGCACATGGCATTGTCCCTTATGTACCCCTCCTGGGGGAGGGCATGAAGTGGCATGCCATTTCGGCTTAATTTTGCACTTCCTTAATACCTAACAATGTTGAATATTTCTTTGTGGGCTTGTCACCCCCTCTCCTCCATGTGAAATGTCTATTCAAAGAAGACCTTTTTAAAAAAATTTATTTATTTATTTGCAAGCAGAGATAGAGATAAAAGAGAGGCAGACAGAGAGAGAATGGGCAAGCCAGGTCCTCTAGCCACTGCAAACAAACTCCAGATGCATGTGCCACCCTGTGCATCTGGCTTACGTGAGTCCTGGAGAATCAAACCAGGATCCTTAGGCTTCACAGGCAAACACCTTAACCACTAAGCCATTTCTCCAGCCCCTTAAAGTTTTAATTAATTAATTGATTGATTGATTGATTTATTAGAGATAGAGGGAGAGAAGGGAGAGAACGAGAGAGAGAGAGAGAGAAAGTGTGAGAGTGAGAGAATGGGCACACCAGGGCTTCTAGCCACTGCAAATGAACACCAGACACATGGGCCACCATATGCATCTGGCTTACGTGGGACCTGGAGAATCAAATCTGGGTCCTTAGGCTTCACAGGCAAGCGCCTTAACAGCTAAGCCATCTCTCTAGCCCAAGAAGACCTTTTATACTGAACTTTATTTTATTGTTACTGATTTCTGGGGGCTCTTTCTATATCCTAGAGATTATACCCTTATCAGAGGTATAGCCTTTTCTTTAAGCTGCAGCGTGCCATGGGTGGAGTTTTGAAACACATCAATCAACTTGCCCCAACCATCACCAGTGTGGCTGGGAAGTCAGGGGCTGACCCATCCCTTCCCTAAGAACAAAGCAACGGCCAAAACATAACCCGGGAGGCAGCTTAGGAAACCCTGTCAAGCTAGCTTTCTGTCCCAGGTGATCCTGATTTTATAGGGTTGTTATCCTGAAAATCATGGTCACCGTGGGGCTGTTAGTGGCAGGGAGGGGGCCTAGGTCCAGAAGCACTACCCATTCGCTGCCCCTCAGCCTCCAGTGCCTCAGAGCACACTTTGCTGATCCAAGGTCGCCCCCTAATGGCTGAATTCCTAGAACCTCAGAGCTGGATGCCCAGGGGCTCCCCAAGGCTCTGAAGGAGAGGAAAATAGAACCATCCACTGCAGTTCCCAACGTTTGCATAAATGTGGCTGTTTTCATCTTCCTCCTTCCTTCCTTCCTTCCTTCCTTCCTTCCTTCCTTCCTTCCTTCCTTCCTTCCTTCCTTCCTTCCTTCCTTCCTTCCTTCTTTTCTCTCTTCCTTCCTTCCTTTCTCTCTTTTTTTCTTTCTTTCTTTCTTTCTTTCTTTCTTTCTTTCTTTCTTTCTTTCTTTCTTTCTTTCTTTCTTTCTTGTTCTTTTGAGGTAAGGTCTTGCTCTAGCCCAGGCTGACCTGGAATTCAGTATGTAGTCTCAGGGTGACCTTGAACTCATGCCTATCCTCCTACCTCTGCCTCCAGAGTGCTGGGGCTAAAGGCATGTGCTACCACACCTGCCTTCTTATTTTTGCTTGTGTGTGCACACATGTGTTTGATGTAATGTGTGTGTGTTGTATGTGCATGAATGTGTGTGTGACTGTGTGTATCTAAGTGTCTATCTGTGTGTGTATCTGTATGTGTATTAGTGTGTGTATATGTGTGTGGTGTATGCCTGTGTATGTGCCCTCTCAGTGCCCTGTATGCTCACTTGTGGTGGTCATCACTTGCCTATGATGGCCTGAGTGGACATGGGGTGTCCTACTCCATTGCTCTTCCACCTCATCTAGGTTTGAACCAGAGTCTTTCTTTATACTTTGGGAGCTGGTGGGGCTCTGAGGATCCTCCTCTCCCCAGCTGGACAGGGGTTAGAGGTGCATGTGCACCTACCTGTTTTACATGGGTCCTGGAGACTTGAACTCAGGCAGTCTCAGGTTTCCCAGGCCCTCATGCTTGTGAAGGAAGCACACTTAGCTCCCTGCGCCATCTCCCCTGCCTCTGTCTCCCTCCTCTCCTCTCACCACCAGTGTTCTCCTTCGCTGGAGCAATCTCTCCGTGGAGGTGATGGAAGGAGAACAATGTCCCCAGGAGCAATATTCTGCTGCTCAGGCTTGCATGCCTCCAGGTGCAGCCAGGGAGGAGCAAGGAGAGAATCCGCTGCACACACTGACTCCAGGTCCCGTGGCTTCCTGAGCTGTCCACCCTGCACTTTGCTCAGCCTGTAGTTATGGGTGCTGAGCAGTGTGTCCGCACACCTAGTTGTCCAAGATTCAGAGTAGCTGCCATCCTTCCGGTGCCTCCTGTGTGACTCAAGCGAGTGTTCACCTGCCCCCTCCAAACCCACTCCTGTATGGCCAGCCTACGGCAGCCCTGTCACATCTCTACACCTGTTGCCCAAGTCTAGGAACCAAGCCAGCCTCTTCCCCTTCCTGCCTGACCACAGACCACACAAAAGACCTTCACCTGCCCCTGGTATTCCAGAAGTGAGGACACCATGCGGAGATCACAGCAGGGGAAGGATGCCCGAGACACCCCTAGCTGACATGTTCCTCCTGTGACTTCCTGGCTTGCTGCCTGGAGTTGACCACCTAGGATCCCTCTACCAATCCCCAAGATGACAAAGTCCGTCCAAGTCCCTGCCCTGATGGGGCTCAGACTGTGACCTTTGGCGGGGCAGGGTGGGGGGGGGCCACCAAGGACAGCTTGTGAGGTGTGAGTGTGGAGGTGATTCCGTGGTGGGTGGTGGGAGGAGAGGAGGGAGGGACACGGAAACAGGGGGGTGAGGGGGGATAGGCAGGGAGTCCCTCACCTGGAACTGTCTTTGGAAGGTTTGAGTCTCTGCAGAGTCCACAGAGCTCTGGAAATAACCACGATTAATGTGGAGGGTGGAGAGAGAGCTCAGTGGTTAAGAACTTTGCCTGCAAATTCTAAAGATCTGAGTTCAGTTCCCCAGTACTGATGCGCAGTGGTGCATGCATCAGGAGTTCATGACCCTGGCACATCCATTCACTCTGTCTGTCTCTCTTCTATCTCTCTCTGCTCACAAATAAATAGTTAAAAATATGTTTAAAAATTAATGTGGAGAGTAACTGAGCAAGGCATCCAGTGTTGACCTGGCCTCCACATGCATTCACACCTGTACACACACATTCTCCCACGTGCATATAAATACCCATGCATGTACACATACACACTGCACACACCTACAC
This sequence comes from Orientallactaga sibirica, assembly GCA_036365145.1. Classification (NCBI taxonomy): domain Eukaryota; kingdom Metazoa; phylum Chordata; class Mammalia; order Rodentia; family Dipodidae; genus Orientallactaga; species Orientallactaga sibirica. Next base: position 98,085 of record JAEOAD010001992.1, read on the forward strand.
AAGCAGATAAGTAAATTGCAAAGGGAGAAGCCTGGGAACACTTGGGACACATGACTTCCCTAGCCTTGCTGGGAACAGGAGAACAGGAGGCTCCAGCATCCCCACCCTATGCTGAGATGCTTAGTGATTGACACCCCATGTCTCAGCTCCGTGCACAGCTCACACCTCATGAGGCTGGTGCCAAGCACAGCATCCACCCTTGGCTGGGACCTCCATGACAAATCGTGCTGTTTTAAAGGCCAGTGTTTCCCAAATAGGATTCAAGGGTCACAAATCCTGGTGGTTCAGGAACAAAGATTACATAAGCAAGTTGGAGGGGCACCCCAAGAACCCTGCAATTCTGACAAGCCAACTGTGGCCAGCAGAGTTCCAAGGCAGCAACTACAGTCTGCTCTCACAAAGCCTTCCGGAGAGAAAGGAAAATTGAAACAACAGTAAGAACTGCATGGTTTCATAGTAAAAGGCCTTGTCGAGAGCTATTGACAACATCCTGCTTGCAGGCTCCACTGATATTTCTCTCATTTCACTGGGAGCCTGACACAGTTCCACCGCGGGATCGGGGCTGTGGTCCCAATCAGGACCCAGGAAAGCTCACTTCTGGCCCTCCAAAAGGAAGGGTCCATTCTGAAGGAGCCCAGCGGGCAGGGGGAGCCGCGTCCCAAGTACCTGCGGGCTTCAGTTCCCTCCTGTTTGGGCAGACGTTCTCACTCTCTCCTTTGTACGTTGTGTTTGCATTTTATTATCAAATTATTACTGATAATCATATTACGTATGAGGACCGTTTGAGAGCCTCTCTTCCCGAGTAGTCAAAACGATTCTTAAAATTATTTAGATTTTATTTTGCTTTCAAAAATGTAGGTATATGGCATTTTTCAAGTACAATTTGTTTTTGTTTACTCCCACCCTTCCCTCATATCCCTCCTCTCCCTCTTGCCCCCACTTTCACTCTTGCCCATATCACACCCATTCTTTTGCCCTTCCCACTCCACTCTTCCAGCTCATCTCTTTGTAGTCACCTGTGCTTATTGTTCTATCTTTAAGGGTTCATTCCCATTTGCCCCCACCCCAGGTATACATACTTGCAGAGGTTACACTAAGACCTGCATATCACAGTGAAGAAGTTTTTTTTTTTTTTTTTTTGGTGGTGCAAGCCTTTAATCCCAGCTCGTGGGAGGTAGAGGGAGGGGGATCACCATGAGTTCAAGGCTAGCCTGGGGCTACAGAGTGAGTTCCAGGTCAGCCTGGGCTTGAGTGAGACCCTACCTTGAAAAAAAAGTAAAACTGGAAGTAGGAGGTTTAGGCAGACCTAAAGAGCCTTAATCCCCCTAACTTCCTGGGAGGAGTCTTTTCTGCTCTTGGCAATTTTCTTTTTTTTTTAATTATTATTTTTTTTATTGACAACTTCTATACTTACATACAAAAACACATGATATTTCCCTCCCCTCCCCCCATTCCACTTTAGAACTCCAATCTCCATCATATCCCCTCCCTCTCTCCATTAGTCTCTCTTTTAATTTGATGTCATCATCTTTTTCTACTATTTTGAGGGTCTTGTGAAGGTATTGCTAGGCACTGAGAAGTGAGGTTTTTTTTGTCTTTCTGAGTTTGAGTGAGTCAGTTTACTTAATATGATTCTTTCTATATCCCTCCATTTTCTTACAAATTTCATAATTTCATTTTTCCATAGTGCTGCATAGAATTCCATTGTGCCTATGTGCCATGTTTTCATGATCCACATATCTGTCAGTGGCCATCTGGCTGACACAAATTATTAGCTATTGAAAAATAGAGCCTCAATAAACATGGATGTACAAGTATCTCTGTAGTGGACTGTGTAGTCCTTAGGGTATATGCCCAGGAGTGGCATAGCTGGGTCCATTCCTAACTTTTTGATTTCCCTCCATGCCAATTTTCATGATGGTTGTGCTAGTTTATTATCACTTTTTGTGTGCACGTGCATGTGTGTATGTTCAGGTGTGTACATATGCTCAGATGTGACATGCATGGTGTATGTGGAGGCCTGAAGACAACCTGAATAACTTCGAGTGATGTTCCTCAGGCACTATCCACCTTTTTGAGACAGGGTCTCTCACTGGCCTGGAACTTGCCAAGAAGGCTAGACTGGCTGGCCAGCAAGCCCCCAGGATCCTCCTGTCTCTGTCTCCTCAGCGCAAGCATTATGAGCCTGCACCAGCCACGGCCAGGACTGAACCGAGGACCTCATGCTTATGGGGGGAGCGCTTTACCAACGGAGCTCTCTCCCCTCCCCAGCCCACATGACCACTTTCCTCAGAAAGCTTCTCCGCCTCTTCGCTGTGGGTTGTAGGAACAGGGTCTGGCTGCTGGGGGTTTGGAAGGTGTGAGTCTCCAGGGAGAACCCTCTGGGTGGAGATCATGGGGCACAGTCCCTGAGGCCTGGGTTCCAGGCAACTGTAGGATCACTTCACTGCCAGGGAGCACGCAGTAGGTGGCAATGATCGTGGTGCTGGTGAATCCAGTAGCTGAGGCAGATGACTTCTTTTCTCTTTTCCTGAAACAATGTCCCTCACATTTCTGTCTGCAGTTCACAGCCCGGCTTCAGAGAACTTCTGAGAGTGAGATAAAAGGGAAAGTGGCCTCGGCTGGCTGCCAAAGGCAGAGGCAGAGTGTCATTCAGGAGGCTGCCTGCTGTGAGCCTCTTCATGCCAGCGAGCCTGGGGTCAGCCCGAGCCGAGCCCAGCGTTGAGCAGGTGTCTGAAAAGCTCGGCCGATGCTCCCTGTGGGTCTCTGTTCTTCACAGCAATGCTCTGTCCTCAGGGCTGCTGAGTGCTCTGCTGCCATCAGCATGCGGCTGCTTTACCGGGGACTCCACTCCCTCTGCTGTGGAGTCACCACAGGGCCTGCTTTTTTATATCTTATATTTTATTTATTAAATACAGAAAAGAGAGACAGGGGGAAGAGAGATAGAGAGGGAGAGAGAATAGGCATGCCAGGGCCTCTAGCCTTTGCAAATGAACTCCAGATTCGTGTGCCACCTTATGCATCTGATTTACTTGGGACCTGGAGAATCGAACCCTGGTCCTTAATTTTCTCAGGCAAGCGCCTTAATCCTTAAAACACCTCTCCAGTCCTCAGGGTCTGTTTTTAAAGTCCCCAAACTAGCCCAGTTGAGTCTTGTTCCCACCCATGTCCCATTGTGCGTTGTATGGTTTTTACCTGCTCAGACCACCCTCCCTATTCCTTCATTAGCTCTCAGAGCTGTACCCCTCACCCACCATTCCATGCATGAAGTTGCTCTGACCAGGGCCCAGCCTCCTCTTCACTATTGGCTCTAAGATTAAACATGTGACTCAGTGCTGGCCAATCAGCACTTGCCGGACTTAGGACTTGGCTCAGAGTTTGCCTTTTTTTTTTTTTTTTTTTTTTTTTTTTTTTTTTTTTTTTTTTTTTGATTTTCAAGGTAGGGTCTCATTCTGGCCCAGGCTGACCTGGAATTAACTATGTAGCCTCAGGGTGGCCTCGAAGTTATGGCGATCCTCCTAGCTCTGCCTCCCGAGTGCTGGGATTAAAGGCGTGCGCCACCACGCCCAGCTGAGTTTGCCTTTTGAAAGCAGTTGAGCATAAAGGTACCAAGACCTCAGGATCTGGAGCCCAGAGCTGTCCAGGGTCCTTTGAGTGGGCCTCCTGTGGTGGACAAAGCTTCTCACAGCAGAAGGATGGAGCCCTTGTCTCATAACTGCTACGTGGGTAGCAATTAGAACCTGCGCCAAAGGTGAGCCTGAATGAAATCCACTCACCCACAGCCAGGGAAAATACTTCTTTTCTAGCTGCTCCAACCCCAGCCTGGGTGTGTTCCTTCAGCTGTTCTCTCTTTCTTCTAGAAAGTCATTTGACTGCCCCTGTTCTGGACTCAGGCCAGCTGGGCTCAAATTGACTCTGTCTTAGACCCAGATATTTCCCTGTGACAGCCTCAGCCAAATCACCTCTGAACCCCCAACCCTTGGGCCTGGAAGGAGCCGAACTCTGTGCTTAAACCAGCATCAAGGGTGTTGTGCAGGCACATTTAGGTGAAGCAACCTGGCCTGGCAGAAGGGGCAGCCACAAGAGTCCTACCCTATAGGTAGTCAAAAAGGGCAATGACCTTTCCTCCGAGGGTCCAGCATTTACCAAGGTTACTCTGACCCTCACAGACATGTCACACACAGGAAAGAACAGCCAGCAGACATGTTTCTAGAGGCCAGGGTAGGCCCTTTCTTTACATGCTGGGATGATGTGATGGTTGCCTAAGGCTGGGAGCAGGTGGCCTCAGGCTCAAGGGCTGCTTCTCTGCCCTCCATGGGCTCCTTCTCCTGTCCCGCATCTCCTTAGGATCTTCCCACACGACCCCTCACACTTGACATCCATCCTCCTTCACCCTGCCTTGTTCCTTCGCAGCCTTTTTACATGTCAAAATTTTTATTTGCTCATTGTTCATTTGGCTTGGCAGTTTCCCCAACTTCATCAAGAGCACCTTGCAGTCAGGACCTTGTGTGTCTCTGTCATGACTGGTCCTCTTCTCAGCATGGAGCCTGGCACAGAGAAGCCAAGGCACACACCCGCCAGGTGGAGGGGAGGATGAAAAGTGGGTTTGGGCTGTATTGGTTGGTGGGAGGTGCTGTAACAAATAGCCCCTCATCCCATTGGCTTCACCCAGGAAGCCTTGATTTCTCTACCAGGCAAAGCCTAGGTTGTTTGCAGCATTTCCTGCAAGGTTATCTCCTTCAGGTGTGATGCAGGGAACAAGGCTCCTCCATCTGTGGTGATGTCATTTGCATTGTGGTCCCTGGCGTTTGGAGGAGAAGTGAGCCCTGGGGCAGGTAGCCAGATGGTTAACTACCATGTTCAGAAGGTCCACCTCATTGCCAACTGTATCCCATTGGCCAGGTGTGTGTCCAGGGCCCACTCAGATGCTAGGGAACCGGAAATAGCTCTAGATTAGAAGATACTTCCCAGCCCCAGCAGTCTTCAAAAGAAGTGTACCCAGGACAGGCTGGCCTTTGCCCTTCCTCAGAGGTGATGGGAACTCCTCTCTCCATCACTCTGACCCTGACTCTGACTTTGTGGACTTGTACCCAGGATATCTCTGGGCTCTGGATGAGCCTAGGTCAGAAGTGTGGGGCTGGGGCTCCCAGTGCTGCCCCCACCATGGCTCCACGAGGTGAAGATCTGGGCTGTGTGAGTAGATGGCACCATGGCTACCAGGATGTGATTGTGGAGCAAAGACCCGGTGACCGCCTTCCCAGCGCCACTGCTGCAATAACCTCAGGTTTCCTTTCTGATGGTCTTACAGGATATCTAGGTAGTGGGCTGGGAGGAGAGGGGAGGCCTGGGACCTCAGGGCTCAGTGCCCTGAGGAGGTGGCACTGTTCGGAGGTAGGAGTGTGTCATGTACACCTTAGTCCTGCTAAGTGACCTGGGACAGAGTTATCTTATGTCCAAATGCCCAGCCTTGGCCTGGCACACAGCTGGAGCCCGCAGAAAGAATGAATGAAGAGGTTATGAGAGGCAGGAGAGGCCACATGTTCCTTTGGTCCCAGGCTTTAGTGAACTATACAAGGGCAGAGAAGCTTCTGGAATGGTCTGAGTGGTGATAGACTCCCTGAGCAGCAGGATAGACAGAACCTGTATATTTTGTTTCTAACCAACAGAATGCAGCAAAGGTCATGGATGCCCCTTTTGTGATCTGATTACTAAACATGGTTGGGTTTTGTCTAGCTGGGTGACTATTTCTATTGCCTTCTTGTCTTGCATGATTTGATGAAGGCTGTCACTGTGCGGGAGACACTCTATGGCCAGCCATTGAAGGGGGCCTCTAGCCAGGAGCTACTGAGGAGTCCAGGGCCTGAGCTATCCCAGCCCTGCTGCCTCAGTGGAGCACTCAAATAAATCCTCTGCATCAGTGGACACTTTGATTGGAGGCTTGCGAAGTGGAGGCATGCCTGAGATAAATGGATGTTACTGTGAGCCACTAAATTTCAGGCCAATTTGTTGCACAGCAATAGATAACTAATGCATAGCATGTCTACTCCTCCCAGAAACTCCATGCAGTGTGTACTTATGATCCTCGTCAGTGTGGGGAAACTGAGGTTCAGGTGATGAAGTGCCCCAGAGCGATGTGTGTTATAGCTTGATTCAAAGTTGGGCTTGTCTGACCTGAGACCGGTGCTGGCTACTTTTTCTCTCTTCACCAAGGCCTCCCAGGATCATCTAAGGAAGACCTATGACTCACCGAGCAATCAACACAGAAAAGGAAAATGGAAAGTGTTGTAGGCAGCTCCATGTTGCTGGCATGAACATCCAAACCAGGCACAGTTTATGGGAGGAAGGGGTTTATTTCATCAAGCTTACAGATCCAGGGCAAGTTCTATCAATGGCAGAAGAAACTGCTTCCATACATCCAAGCACAGAGAAACAACACAAACAGCCAGCACCAGAAGCAAGCACAGCCAGAACTCAGACCTTCCTGCGTGCCCTTGGGCTGGAATTTAAATTAGCCCCGAAGCACACCTTAGGAAAGGGCCCCAGGATCCACCCCCAGTGACACCTCTTCCAGCTTTAGTAAAACACCTGAGTCTATGGGGCACATACATTCACCCTACTATAGCAAGTTTGCAGAGTTGCGTAAATGTGCCAGTGTCTGCTGTGTCTTGCAGATCTTCCCACTTTGTGTCTACAACCTGCACTCTGAGCCACTCGGAGCTGCCTATGATCATGTGGGAAGCCACATATTGAAATACCTTTGAGCTGGCATTCCTGTCATTCTGCTGGGGAACTTTGTAGGTGAATGTTGGCCCGGGTCCCCATTCCCAACCCATTGTCAGAGTGGAGGAAGCTTCCACAGGACTTTGACCATACTGTTTCCAAACCAGGGCATCTCGGGGACATACTGGTGGGAGATGCTTGGACCGTGAGTACCCTTGGTACTTTTGCAGGGCATTGCTAAGGAGGAGGCTTTTAGCCACTCCCTGCAGATGGACTATAGTGGAAGAACCTTGGATTTAGAATTTGGCAGTACCCATAGTGGTGTCATTGACTCCTTAGGGTATAATACAGAACCCACCTGATCACAATTTCAGTGTCCCTAAGTGCACATTGCAAGGTGAGCTTTGAGGATGTGCCACTCCTGGAGACCAGCAAGTAAGAACAGTCTTAAAACACCATCCAACTCTCATCACCCTGCCTTCAACTCCCTGGGAGGAAGAGAGCAGTGAAAGATAACCCAGTCTCCCCCAGTAGGAGATATGTCCCTTCACTCTACCACACTCAGCCCTGTGCCCCTGGATGACTCTTCAGGCACGATTACACAGGGGTCTCTGCAATGTGCCTTCCTAGGGTGGCCTCTAGAGAGCCAGGCCCCAGCCCACTTGTCTATATCCTAGTTGAAGCCTCTACCCACACACAAGACATGCCATCCCACCTCTCAGCCTGAGCCTGCTGCTGTGCAGATGGGGAGCTGAGTACATGGATGTGGGGGTGGTGACCTCTGATCCTACCACAGGCTTCAGGATGGAGATCCAGAGAGCCCTTTGACCCTCACTGATGACACCCAGAGCAGGCCACCAGTCCAATTAGAGAGCAGTTGGTTTCCACCAGAGCAGACATGCCACTATTGCACTTGTTCAGTCATTTGGCCTGTCTGGCCAAACTTGAGGTTTCCAGTGTCCACTGTTTTCACCACTGATGACATCTGTCTCCCATAGGGCTACATGCAGTGCAGCTTTTTCCAGCTTTCAGTTGGCTGGTCTACAGGGAGAAGGTTTTCAACCTTGATTTCAGCTTGATTTCTCAGTGACCTTGCAGCCCAGGCATGTGAAGTCTTTAGCAATAGGGTCTTACCATCTGTTTCTTGTGGGAAACAAAGGGTCTTGGCAATATCCTGTAATATTTTGGAGGCAACAGGGACCTCCCTGGCCAACAACTCACTGGAATGTATCCCATACTTGACACTGAAAATTTTCTAGTAAGAATCTATGGCTTCTGGATGTGCCATGATCCAAAAAAGTAGGTTTTCATGGGTCTTATTCAGAATATGTTGAATTTTGATTGACACCCCCATGCTTTTACTCAATCTCTTCCCCTGGACTTTCTTAGGCAATTCCACTCCCTGAAATCTGTTCTTTTAGTTACATATATACAATACCATCCTCTTAAGTTCGTCCCTCTCCTCCCTCCCCTATAGACTTTTTCTATCTTACTGGCCTCTGCTACCAATTTTTGGTTGCAGTTCACACACAAGTCTACACATTTGTAGCTAGGATCCACATATGACAGAGAGCATGCAATGTTTGGCTTTTTGGACATGGGTTACCTCACTTAGTACAATCCTTTCCAGATCCATCCATTTCCCTGCAAATTTCATTTTTCTTTACCACTGAATAGAACTCCATTGTGTAAATACACCAAATCTTTATTATCCATTCATTTGTTGAGGGACATCTAGACTGATTCCATTTGTAGCTCTTGTGAATAGAGCAGCAATAAACATGGTTGTGCAATTATCTCTAAGGTAGTGAGAAGAGTCCTTCGGATACATGCCTAAGAGTGCTATACTTGGATCATATGTAAAATCTATTTTTAGCTGTCTCAAGAATCTCCAAACTGATTTCCACAATGGCTGTACCACACTACATTTCCACCAATAGTGTAGAAGTGTTCCTCTTTTCTGCATCCTTGTCAACATTTATTGTCATTTGTTTTCATAATGATAGCCATTCTGACAGGAGTGAGATGGACTCTCAAAGTAGTTTTAATTTGCATTTCCCTGATGGCTAACTATGTAGAATACGTTTTTAGATGTTTATATGCCATCTGTATTTGTTTTAATTAATTTATTTTTTATTGACAACTTCTATACTTACATACAAAAAATGCGTATTTCCCCCCCCCATTCCCCTTTAGAACTCCAATCCCTGTCATATCCCTTCCCTCTCTCCATTAGTCTCTCTTTTATTTTGATGTCATCGTCTTTTTCTTCTATTATGAGGGTCTTGCAAAGGTTTTGCTAGGCACTGCAAGGTCATGAATATCAAGGCCAATTTCTGTTTGGACAGTTGCATTGTGAGAACTCTCTATTTAGTTCCATAGCCCATTTTTAATACAGTTATTTGATTTCTTATTGTTTTATAAAATACCAGGTTTATTTATGTATCTATTTATTATTTTTGTTTTTCAAAATCAATCATATGGAAATCTTATTGTTTTGTTTTTTGAGTTCTTTGTATATTCTGAATATTAATCCTCTGTCAGATGTATAGCTGGCAAAGATTTTCTCCCATTCTGTAGATTGTCTCTTTGCTTTATTCACAGTGTCCTTTTCTGTGCAAAAGTTTTGTAATTTCATGAGATCCCAGTGGTTGATTAGTGGTTTTATTTCCTGAGCAATGAGGGGGTTATATTCAGAAAGTCATTGCCTATGCCAATATGTTGAAGAGTTTCCCCTACTTTTTCTTCTAGCAGTTTCAGAGTTTCAGGTCTTATATTAAGGTCCCTGATCCATTTGAACTTGATTCTTGTGGATGGAGAAAGACAAGGATCTATTTTCATCCTTCTACATATAGATAACCAGTTTTCCCAGCAACACTTGTTGAAGAGGCTGTCTTTCCTCCAATGAATACTTTTGGATTTTTTGTCAAAAATCAGATGGCTGTAGCTTCCCAGATAAACATTTGGGTCCTCTATTCTGTTGCATTGATCTATGTGTCTGTCTTTGTGTCAGTGCCATGCTGTTTTTGTTATTATAGCTTTGTGATATAGCTTAAAAGATACCACCATCGTTATATTTGTTGCTCAAAATTGTTTTGGCTATGCTAGGCTTTTTGTGCTTCTAAATGAATTCTAGGATTGCCTTTTATATTTCTGAGAAGAACACCATTGGAATTTTAATGGGTATTGCATTAAATGTGTAGATTGTGTTTGGTGAGATAGACATTTTCACAATATTGATTCTTCCAATCCAAGAACATGGGATGTCTTTCCATTTCCTAGTGTCTTCTGCAATTTCTCACTTGACTGTTTTAAAAATTCTCATTGTAAAGATCCTTCACTTCCTTGGTTAGGTTTATTCCAAGGTACTTTTTTTTTTTTTTTTTTTTTTTTTTTTGAGGCAATTATGAATGGGAGAGATTCCCTGATTTCATCCTCCACATGTTTTTTGTTAGTATACAGGAAAGCTACTGATTTCTGTGTGTTTATTTTGTATCCTGCTGTGCTGCTAAAAGTGGTTATCAGCTCTAAGTTTGTTGGTAGAGTCTTTAGGGTACTTTATGTATAGAATCATATCATCTGCAAATAATGATAATTTGATCTTTTCTTTCCAATTTGTATTCCTTTTATGATTGTTTCTTGCCTTATTGCTATAGCTAGGACTTCCAGTACTATTTGTCTTGTTCTTCAATTTAGCAGAAAAGCATCAGGTTTTTTTCCCTATTTAGTATTATGTTGGCTGTATGTTTGTCATAAATAGCTTTTATTATGTTGAGATATGTTTCTTCTATTCCCAGTTTCTGTAGGACTTTTACCATGAAGGGATATTGGATTGTGTTGAGAGAGAGTTTCCTGGATGCACAAAACAGCAGGATCTTGCCTTTTAATCCAGTCTGCAAGCCTGTCTCTTTTGGTTGGGGCATTGGGGCCATTTATATTAAGAGTTATTATTTAAAGTTATATATTTATTCTCACCATTCTTCTTGTTTTGCAGTGCTTCCTGTTTTCCCTTTATTCACTTGTTTTAATTGTTATTTGAGTAAATTCCTTTAGCCTGTGCTGTGTAATGTCCTTATTTCTCCATCAATTTGGATAGATAGCTTTGCAGGATAAAGTAATCTTGGTTGACAGTTGTTATCTTTCAGAACTTGGATAGATCATTCCAAGCCCTCCTGGCTTGTACAGTTTGTGTTTTGCAATCTGCTGTGATCCTGCTGGGCTTCTTTTTATATATGACTTGCTTCTTCTCTCTTACTGCTTTCAATATATTTTCTTTGGTTTGCATGTTTAGTAGTTTAATGATAACATGGCAAGGAGAGGTTCTTTCCAGGTTTTGTCTGTTTGGTGTTCTAAAAGCTTCTTGTATCTGTATTGGCATTTCTTTCCCAACTTGGGGGAAATTTTCTACCAAGTTTTTGTTGAAAATGCCTACTATGGCTTTGGATTGAGATTCTTCTCCTTATACATTACCCTGAATTTTTATGTTTGATCTTTTCATAGTATCCTGAATATCTTGAAATTCCCACTCATACCTTCCTATTAGTGTATCGTTCTCTTTGTTGGACTGTAATAGATCTGCCACCTGGTCTTCTACTTTAGATATTCTGGTTTCTCATTCATCCATTCTACTGGTGAGACTTTCCACAGAGTTTTATATTTGACTGTGTTTTTCAGTGCTAGAATTTCTGCCTGGTTTTTCTTCAGTATTTCAATTTCCTTACTTATGTCTTGTAATGACCTCCTTATTTCATTAACCTGGTTTCCTTTGTTTTCTTGGAATTACTTCAAGAGTTTGTTTTCTTCTTTAATTCCTTTGTTTTCTTTGGTGATTCCTTTGATTTCTTCTTTGATTTCTTTGAGTATAGATAAAATCATTTTTTAAATCCTTGTCAGGCATTTCATCTAAAACAGTCTCATTGGCAGTCATTTATGATGAATTCATAATTTTTGGTGGGATTGTATTGTTTTGATTCTTTGTGTTTCTTGTATTATAATGTAGTGATTTTTGTGTCCTGAATTGAATTTATGCTTGGGCTTTCTAATTATCTGAGGTGCTCTTGGACTTGGAAGTCCAATTTTATGTACCTTCAGAGTTGGAGTTTAAGGTGCCAAGTGTAGCTCTTGTACTCCAACCCAGCCACAGAAATAATCCTACTGTTGAATTTGCCTGCTATTCAAGTGTTCTAGTGGGCTGGGTGGAGCAATTTACTGGCAAAATTGTAAAATTCAACTGAGCCATGTAAACATTCAATAAAAACCAGCACAGAGCATGCAAGTGTGGAGACTGAAACAAACAGATAACCTTATAATGTCCAAATCCCCAAGGGTGTGTGTTGCTCTACACCATTAATCCTGTCTGCTGAGAGGCTGACAGTTCTGTTCTGAAATGGGTTCCAGCCTGGGTCTGAATCAGACCTTGCCCCCAATAATGACAGAACAAAAAGACAAAGGCCCTATAAATCTCAAAGAATCAGAGGCAACAATAGTCAACCCCCAAATACACCTTAATTGAGAATGGTAAAGCCAACCACATATATGTAACCCATAACCTGTCCTGACATGGAAAGAGAGATTAACACTTCTAGGCAGGCCTATGTACCTGCTCTTTTGTCAGTTGGCCTCGTTACCTTTTGGGGTGGCTTCCAATCTCGCCAATGCTGACTGCCTGCCTCTATCCCTCCACGTTGTGTTGTGGAGCTGGTTCTCTGATCAGCTGTGCTGGATACTCTGCTGCTGCAGGCTGAATGCATTCTCCAGAGCTTCCTGGTTCTGATGATTGGGGGATGGGAGAGTGCAGGAAGCCTGGAGTTGCACTGGAACTGCTCAGCTGGTCCCACTTGTATCCTTTCCAGCAGCTCTGTAGCTGATCTCTGCTGTCTTCCCTTCAGGTTTGATGAGGTTGGAAAATCCCCTTGTTTGGTCTTTGCTCCTGACCTGGGTGCCAGGCCGGGTTGTTGTGTGGCTCTGCACAGGCTGCAAGCGTCTCTACGGGTTTCCTCCTTTCTTGTAGATCTTGGTCTCTCCTACTTCTCTGCTGTAGTTGATAAATACCTATACACCTTCATTTTTTAGAAGAAAAGTGTATTTTGCTGTGATTTTTGCTTAAATCCCTCCCTAGGCTGGTTTGGTGTGATTCCTATGCAGCCATCTTACCCGGAAGTCCAAGTGTCCCTTATCTTCCATGAGGGCTCCAGGCAAGAGGACTCCAGCCCCACCACAGCCTCAGGCCATCTGGGAAATGGGATGCTGCCTGCCTCACAGGATTGGTGGAGTCCTGAGTCAGAGGAAGCATGCTGAAGGTACCTTCTATGCTGGGTCTCAGCAGGATTTCTCCATGGGTGGCCACTGTGCAAGGTTCAGTGCTGACAATTTCTGACACCCCCAGCATGCTGCCGTTCACATTCCTGCACTTGCACTGATCCTCAGTGACCAGGTCAAGACTTTGGAGGGCCAGCCATCAAGGCCTTTTTCAATGTGAACAATGGGGAGTTACTTCCCCATAGCCTTGAATTCTACAGCATCTCGAGGCTCCATGACCAAATGTCCAGGAGCCCAGGACCCTCCTCTGCTGGTTCTCAGCACTGTGGTGGGACGAAGGCCATTGCAGATTAAGAACTTGCTACAGAGCCAGGGAGATAGCTCAGCAGATAAGAACTCTTGCTGCACATGCATAATGTGCATGAATTGCATAATGTGCATGAATAACATGCATGGGGGCCTGAATTCAATTCCCCAGCACCCACAGAGACAGCTGAGTATGGCATACACGCCTGTAAGCCCAGTCCTGTGAGGAAGGAAAATTGCTGGAGATTGCAAAAGCAGCGTGGGTAGGTTGAGGAGAGATTCTGTCTCTGTTGCAGTTGAGCAATAGAGGAGGGCACCCAATGTTCTGCCGTGACCTCCACAGGGCGTACATGTGCATATACCACATACAGCACATACACTGGTCCTAACACACACACACACACACACACACACACACACGAATCCATGCACAAAAACAAAACAAAAAGAACTTGTGTCTGGCCCCTGGTGCCCTGCCCCTCTCCCCTCCAAGAGCGTGTGTGGGTTCTAGGGAGGCAGGAACAACAAAGATGTATGCTTGGCATGCCAGGGCACCCTTGGGGGCAGGATGTCTAACTGGTACCAAGAACAGAACCACTGTGTACACCTGAGCACCAAGTGCCACGGTTCTTGCTCTCCAGCCTGCCAGTGCTGGGAATGATTAGAATCAAAAAAAAAAAAAAAAAAAAGAGATCCTCATTATTTCATTAATTTTCCCAGTGCTGTGACACCCTGAGGGAAAATGAATGCTTCGTACAACATAGTCCCCTGATGATGATTTGTCACAGGCTGTTGTATGCATTTGTGTTTGGTCCATTTTTTTTTAAAGTAATTTGTCTGGTTTTGATGCTCTTCTCCAGACCTTAAAATGTGGCTGCTATTAGATGCTCAGAAAGGAGCCATAAAATGTCACAGGTGAGTGGTCTGTGAAGTGGTCTGGTGGCTGTGAGCACCTCCTGCTAAGGTAGCTGTGACATGGTCACAGAAAGAGAGAGACAATTGTGCCCAGGGGCACAAGCCATTCTGGAATTTGAGGGAAGGAGGGACGATGAGCATGGGATGGGAAACATCCATCACATCCATCTTCACCCTCATTCACTGCAGCAAGGCTCACAGAACCCTACTGTGCGTGTGCTGGGCCTGGTGGTTCAGCAGTGAGCAGGCATGGCTCTCTCTCCAGATGCCCATGTGCTGGGGGGAGGGAGGGAGAGACAGGCCATCAATGCAGCCCAAGGCTGTTGCAGGGGTGGTGCTGGGGAGAAGGGCATGCAGGATGACATTATAGGAACTGCCTTGAGACTGAAGTGGACAGTCACCATTGTGTACTGTGGGGACAAGGAAGGTCTCTCTGAGACCTGAAGGACAAGAAAGAAAGATGCTGTTACCATCCCAGAGGGAATGGCGCTCCAGGCAGGGGCGGGATCCTGGGCGAAGCACTGGCAGATGGACCCAGGAGCTCTGACGTCTAAGTGGCGAGCTCCACGACAGGAGAGATTTCAGCCAGGCGGTGACACCTGAGCACAGCACCAAGGGACAGAACAATGGCTTTCCAGTCCAGGCACAGTCCTGAGCAAGTACAAAACACACTGGGGCCACCAGTGTCCTGGCCAGAGGGAGTTCCCAAGCAGGAGGGTGACAACAGGGGACACTTTGAGTGTCCTGGGATACAATGTTTGATCACATCCAGTGGGAGCTGAGGGGGTCAGTCTCTTCTGAAGCAGGAAGACCCCATCTTTACATGAGTTTGGCCCTCTGTCCTGTGAGGGTCCTCCCAGCACAGATGGCCAGCAGCCAGCCAGCCGGCTTGTTTTCAGGCAGTAAACAGTGAGTGCACGTGTTTGGTTCAGCTGGGTCTGTCCTCACTGCAACCCACCAGAATAGGGAAAGCGGCTGTGCTGAGCATGCTGAACACAAATGCAACAAATGTGCCGGCCAGGTCCCTGGGGTCATGTGGGAATCAGGGGCAGATGGAGGAGACCCAGCCTTCGCAACCCAGGGTATCTTATATGGGAACCCCACACAGGTGGACACAGCCAAGGGCATGGGCTTCTACTACCCAGCTCCCATCAGCCTTTCTACTCAGTCCTGCCCAGATTGCCAGCTCCACTTAACAGGCTGAAACCAGGCCAGTCTGCCTAGGCTCCTGTTTTATATCATTCCTGCCAGTCTCCCCAAAGCCCCAGCTAAATCAGCAGGACCCTGCGACTCTCAGCGGAGTAATGATGTTTTTTGGACTATCAGGCCCTTTGAACGAAAGTTGGCCTGATAAATAATTAAACCATCCATCTGGGCTCCCAGAGAACTAGGAAGGAAGATCTGCTTCCTTCCCCACTACAGCGGCTGGCCCCAGTGGAGGAGAAGACCAGCCCACCCTTAGATAGATCAGAATGGCTGGGGCTGCTGGAGAAAGGGCTGGCAGCCAAAAAGGTAAGTGAAGGGGGTGTGGCTTCAGGTAAGCCTGCAATCTGCCCAGAGCTGCCCACATCTACAGCCAAGAGCCTGATCTTTTAGCATCTAATTCCACCGCTAACCACTCAGTGTGGCAGACATCACAGGCACTCAGGAGCTGCTCTTGCTGAAAAGCACTGACTCCTCTTGTGAAAACACAGGTAACAAAAAGCAGGTGGAAGCCAGGAAGCTCTGTCCTCGTATGGCATCTGTCTCATTTACTTTGGGTCAGGTGCCCGCATAACTCTGCACAGGTATGTCCGTCACTTCAGGAGTCTGTCCATCTGAAATCTCTCATCCGCATTCAAGGCTGACGGTACAGATAGAAATCGTGGCCCTAAACCCACAGACACCTTGGATTGCAGGGACAGCAAGGAGAGATCGTGCCAGATGAAGGAAATTGTCCTCGGTGACGAGGCTGCGCCCTGAGACAGACACAATCATCTCCTGAGAACCAGCTTGTCCCCTCCAGTAATAAGGGCTTCTTCCGGTCACCCTGCAGGACCAGAACGGAAACAATGATCAACCAGACGTCACTCAGCCAGGGCTGTTTTGTAATGGTTGCCTCTTGTCCCTGCTCCAATTCTTCCTCTATTTAAACCTCAAACTCATTTAAGTAACACAAGGATGAACTTGGAGTCACTGGATCTCAGCCTTTTCCTCTTCATCACATTGATCAAAACTCCTCTCTGCTTTTCACCACCATCCTCTCTTTTTTAAAAAATGTATTTAATTAATTTATTTATTTGAGAGAGAGAGGAAGAGGCAGAGAGAAAGAGAGATAGAGAGAGAGGGGGAGAGATTGGGTGCACCAGGGCTTCCAGCCACTGCAAAAGAACTCCAGATGCATGTGCCCCCTTGTGCATCTGGCTTACGTGAGTCCCGGAGAGTTGAACCAGGATCCTTTGGCTTTGCAGGCAAATGCCTTAACTGCTAAGCCATCTCTCCAGCCCCTTCCCCATCATCCTCTCTTTAACTGACATATTTGGTCAGAACCCAGCCTTTGAGGGATGCTGTAGTCAGGCCCTAAAATTGTGCTTACAGATAGACCCTCTCCTGTCAGCCTCATTAGACAGATGAGGAAACTGAGGCCAAGGGAAGTCACATTCTTACCTGAGGGCCTGGACTCTGGCCTGCTGAACTCTGGCCTAACCCCTCTTCATGGCTCTGCTCACTGGACAGAAATCAGGGCTATCAGGATCTTGGAGTATTGGATTTCTAGAACCTCCCAGCTGCATCTGTCCCTGAGTCAAGGTCTCAAAGACCTGGGTTGACTCCCTTCTCAGCCACTACTCCAGAAAAATGGGATACTTGCACCCATATTATGGTCCTATTGTGAGTGTTGAATGGAGAATGGTATCTTATACCAAGCTGCCCCCTGTTCTGAATATGACTGAAGGTAGTGCAGGCTGGTCTAATAATCTAGCCCCCACAACACCAATGGCTCCCATGCCACAAGAGCTGTTTGCAAACTTAAAGATGGATTCTTGACTGGTAGTGCCAGTTTAGGTCTGGGCTAGGCTCTTGAGGGAGGAACCTACCAGTGGACACTCAGTCTCTACTCTGTCAACTGCTCTCTATTGCCTTCTTGGTTTGCATGTGTTGACACTGCAAGCTACTGTGGGAGAAGTCCCCTTAGCAAGGAACAGAATCACCCATGTTGTCTGCATCAGGCTGGCTAAAGGTGCATAAGAGGTCCTCAAAGGCCTGAGGTGAGCAGGCACCACACTTCTGCTTACACCCTATTGGCTGTGATGTAGTCACATGGTCATGTCCCCCTACTTGTAGAGGGGGTTGAGAAGTGTAATCCTGCTTCCATGTCCAGAAGAAGAAGAAGAAGCAGAAACATAACTTGAAAACAGCTGGACAGTCCATGCAAACGCAAGCCTAGAGGGATCCCAGGCGTGCCCACTACAGAGGCCAGACTCCAGAGAGGCGAGTCTGGCTCCTGACCCTTCCCTCTGCAGGTCAGACCTCTCATGTCTGAGTGAGGAATAGTCTCAGAATGACCAGTGGGGCTGCCACCACAGGGTCCCCTGAGAATGGAACTAGAGGGTCACAGGTGTTCCACTTGCACCTGTGTTAGCTGCAGGAATGATGGGGAGGGGACAGGGAGCTCAGCCCCAGGGTTCTTGGCCATGTAGATGCAGAGTGGGCCTCAGGAACCTATGAAACGGTCCTCATAGGCTCAGGTGTTTTAAGCATTCTCTCCTCATTTGGAAACAAAGCACTGTTTTGGAAGATTGCGGGTTCTTTGGGAGTTGGCACTTTGCTGGAGGAAGTAGTCACTGAAAGTGGACCTTAAGTTCCTAGTTCAGCCCAGGCTTTCTAAGTCTGCTCTCTGCTTCCTGACCTCAGCATGGTGTGGTCAGTCACCTCATGATCCTGCTGCCATATTTTCCTGCTGGGACAGACTGTATCCCCTCCAGCTGTAAGTCAAGATATACCCTCCATAAGTTGCATCTTGTCATGTATCTGGTCAAAGGGGCAAGGAAACTAAATATTACAGGCTGTCTCGAAGAGGTCACGTTCCTGTGTCTAATAAAGCTGTGGGAGGAGAATTGACCTGTGAGGGGTAAGTAGGAGCCTAGACACCCACTTGCCTCCCCTTTCTCCCCCGCTTCTCTCTGGGTCCTGCTCTTCTACTAGGCAGCTCCCACTCAGTCATGCCAAGGGCTGGGAAGGACAATGATTCAAGGGTTCCTCCTTGCCTGGGATGGGGAAGGGGTTGGATACAGCAGGAAGCTGGAGAGTGAGATGATCACGCAGGTCACCAATGCCAAATCCTTCCCAGCACAAGATGAGGACAATGACGTTCAGAGATGGAGAAGGGACACTCCATAAATCTGCGTAATATCAATTCAAAAATTCTAGCTCTAGCAATTTAACTCTTGGAACTCATCAGAGATGTGCATGGAGACCTCATGTGCAAGATGCTGCTTATAACACCTCCAAACTGGCACCAATCTCCACACGCTACTGCGGGAGGTGGAGGGGGCAGTCGATGTCACATTGATGCAGCAGAAAGCTAGGCACCAAGCCCACCACACAGAATGAGTGTGCAGATGTAAGATGGTGTGGGAGAGCTGCGTGACAAGGAGCAGAAGCACAATCACAGGGTAAGATACAAACAGATACTTGTATATCACCAATGATGGCAGAAATTATTTTTTGGTGATGCTATTACACATGGGTTTTCACTTTTAAAAATATGGTTGTATTATGTATAATGATTATTTACATTTTTTCTAAAAAGAAAAAAAGTATGATTGTGAGGACTAAATGATAATCTAAAGACAGGAAATTCTGACCTTCTGTGACTCTAAATCTTAGCCACTAAGTATCTGAAAATGAATGGAGAACCCGGAGAAACAGGGAAGACGAAGATTCCTTTGCTTTGGAGATCATTGACAAGTGCCTTGCTGGCTTTAAAAATGGTCTGGGTGTCACTTCTGTAGCAGTTCTATCACTTTGACATAACAAAGACATTGTCTTGATGGATCTGAGCACGTGTGAAACACTTCAGTCTCCTGTATCAGCCAGATACTGCTGTGTAACAAACAACCACAGAATCTGCATGGCACACAGCAGCAAGCAGATGGGCTGGCAGTTCTGGCTGCAGATTTGGTGTGTGAGTCTTCAAACATGCAGGGCATCTTCTCCCTACGGCAATGGAAAATGAAGAAAAGGGTAGGAGGGATGTATGACAGAGGGGTGGGGGAGAGGGAGAGAGAGAGTTGTAGTTATCTTCTTGTTGCTGGGATAAAACACCCAACCAGAAGCAGCGTATAGTAGGAAAGGGTTTATTTCAGGCTCACAGTTTCAAAGGGAAGTTTCATCATGATGGAGGAAGCTGCCTTGTTTCATCATACAGCCATGGCAGAGACAGAGAGAGCAGCAAGCACAAGCTGACTGAAGAAACCATGAAGCAGAGAGAAACCATCACCAGTCAGCAAACACCAAAAGCAACAAACACAATACCAGCAGCAAACACCAAGGGGCATAGGCAGCTCAGACTGCTCTGCATACCTCTGGCCTAAGAACCAGAAGCACCCCCAAACATTCCTTGGGGCTGGACCCCAAGATCTGTCCCCAGTGACACCTCTTCCAGCCAAGCGGCTATAGGTCTGAGTCTATGGGGGACATCCATTTAAACTCCCACTATGACCATAGCTGCATATTCACAGATGGTCTATTAAATTGTCACTGTCTAGTCTTGAGCCTGTACATCTATTTGCACACAGGTATAGATTTATATATTGTCATAGTATGGATGAAAAATGCCCCCCCTCCCCGCACCATGGCTTCAAGTGTTAGGGATTAAGCCTCCTACTTGGTCCCTAGCTGGTGGATCCTTCTGGAGGTACAGTCTTACCGGAGGAATTGTGTCTTGCAGTTTATTGGTCCAGCACACTGGGCGTTCAGAGATAGCTTACTCTCCCTGTTTTCTCTGTCTGTTGCTGGTATATGAAGATGTGAGCCATTGCATGCCATGGAGACACCATGAGGAAACTCCCCTTCAAAACTTGAAGCAAACCCTTTCCTCCCATAATGTGACTTTGGTCGAGTGCTTTGTCCCACCAACAAGAAAGCAACTGCTACATGCTAAAAGCTACACATATATTTACATATATAGTCACATGCCTCAAGTCATATGATATTTAATTTGTTTCTTGTACTTAATCTTATTTTGTGAGATATTACATTTTAAAATATTCTTTAAATATATTTTATTTATTTATACAACAGAGAAAAAGAGAGAGAGAGAGAGAGAGAGAGAGAGAGAATGGACATGCCAGGACCTCCAGCCATTGCAAATGAACTCCAAATGCATGTGCCACAGACACATCTGGCTTATGTGGGTCTTGGGGAATTGAACCTGGGTCCTTTGGCTTTGCAGGCAAGTGCATTAAGAGCTACACCATCCCTCCAGCCCTAAATATTCTTTAAAAACAAGCTTTTCATAATTTTCCAGTGATTTGCTTTAAAGACACAGTGTTATAGATTTAGAAATCTGTTTTGGTTTTCTGATCTGGCCCTTTAAGACTTTGTTCTCCTATAACCAGAACAGAAACCAGCACCATGGAGTACAATGCTAACCGACACTTATGGAGCCTTTTCCATATGCCTGGCTCGGTGCTCAGCACTTTCCACACAAGATCTCACATGAGCCTTGAGCTTCCTCTCTGGAAGGTGTGGGTATTATTCCATTCACCGATGAGGAAACTCAGACCCAGAGACATTTGCTACTTGTTCAGGGTCACACAACAGCTGTTGAATCAGCAGAGCCAAGACAAACCCCCAGATCTGATTGATTATAAAGCCCGCTGTCCCAGCCACATGACCAGCATCTTTTCTGGGGCCTTCCCTGGTGATTTCTTTATGATAAATTTAGAGAAGTGGGATCAGTGAGTGTACGGGATTTACGATTCCATAGATTATGTCTACTTTTGTTTCCATAGATTATTTCTAGCACAACTTCTGGAAAGCAATTGTCCATTTAAATTACAAGGAACAACTTGTTTACCCAAGCACTATCATGTGCTGGGCACTGGTGGAGGTGATGAAGATGCAGTGATAGAGAACTGTGGCTAGTGTGACCTGCCCGCCTGAGCTCAGGGCTGAATAACCAGAAGATCGCAGGGAGGTGCCAGGGTGGGATGAAGAAGAGCATGATGGGGGGGGGGGCTGAGCTCGGCAGTCAGGGGGGTTGGGAAGACCAGGGAGGCTGCAGGTGGCACGGGAGGGCAGAGGGCTGGGGACACGACCAGAGGTGACAGAAAGGGAGCAGGGAGGCTGAAACAAGCCACCAAGGACATCAGATCCAGATATCATGCTGCTGACCATTATGGCATTTGGGGTGTCTTATTAAGGAACGCACGTAGGGCCTGGGAGATGGCTCAGTGGTTAAAGAAATTGCCATGGAACTATGAGGACCTGAACTCAAATAAGATGCCAGGCATGGTGAAATGCACCTATAATTCCAGTGCTGGGGAGGTGGAGACAGGGGTATTTCTGGGACCTGCTGGCTAGCTAGTCTAATCAAACCAGTGAGCTCTGGGTTCAGTGAAAGATCCTGTCTCCAAATCAAGATGGAGAACAATTGAGGAAGATCCCCTACATCCACCTGGACTATACACACACACACACACACACACACACACACACGTACCTACATGCTATAAACACACATGTTGGCCATACCATACACATACACAGCCAAAAAATAGAAAAAAACCATGTAGCATTCAAATGCAAAATTTAACTATGCAAATTAATATTTATATAGAATGAGAAAAGTAGTTACAATAAACCACAGGTTTCAGAAAGCCAGCAATTGCCAAAAGCAGTGTGAAATTGAAGCAAATGACACTGCCTTTATTACTATGCATCCTAACGCCTTCTGACTTTGTCCCCTAAGTGCTGTGGGGCTGCACTTCCGTTCTTAGGAGGAAGACAGAAAGACAGTCCAGGCCCTCCTCCCACTCATTCTCATCAGAACAGATTTCTACCACTGATTCTCCTAAGGTTCCCTCACCTCCACCATTCATTACTGGTGATGTCATGGGAACCTACATCAAAGGTAGCTGTTGAATGTGGGAAACCCCTGTCAAGGATCTTTTATACATGACCTGCACTGTCTGAGGGCGCAGCCCATTTTCTCTGCTTCTCCTAATCCTAATTAACGTCGTGAGCTCATGGAGCTCGTTCGCCACACGGCTCTGGGCCTTTCGGGTGCCTGGAGTGTGAGGACCCTCAGGCCTAGGCTACCTCAGGCTCTGCTTAAGTCACCTGTGTCTGGAAGGTTCTCGAGGGGCAGGGAGGTGGTCAATGCTGGGACTGCTGGTCAGAGCAGCTCAGGCAGAGCAGGGAGGAGGCGGGGAGAGCAGTGACTGGGAGACGAGCAGAACCCAGACAGACAGACAGACAGACAGACAGACAGACAGACAGACAGACAGACGATGTGTGAGCTGGGAGTAGAAGGGAGCCGTCCACAGCGACCTGAATCAGGCCTGCTACCTGCTGGCACCCTTTCTCCATTTTCTCTTGGGCCTAAGACCTGGGCACACACCCACCTCTACCTCCTGCCCTTCATGTGGTGCTGGAGACGTCTCACCACGGGGAGAACACAGAAGGGTGCCATGGCCCCGCCATTCAGTGAGAGCTGAGCAGATGAATGCAAGGTAACATTCTGATGGGCTCAGCTTGGACAACCAGACCACTGCGGGGAAGGACAGACTGATGCCTGTGGCATATAGGGACCAGGGTCCCATGGCAGGACAGGGTGAGGCTTGTGGCATATAGGGACCAGGGTCCCATGGGAGGACAGCAGCAGTCCTCGCTCTGCCTACTACAGAAAGACAGAAGGTTGGGAAGGGCCTTGGTGGCTGTGGAGAAACTCCATCTCCCCCTTGAGTTGGGGACCAGCACCACTCCATCAGGCTAACATCCACTCTGCTTACCGAGGAGAAGAGCTCCAGAGGCTGACCAGGGGGGTGAGTGTCTCTGCATTCCGGTAGAGACTGGTATGGTCAGTGGCCACCTTGGGCCGCTCCACCAGGACCAGTGTGGTCCCTGCCCTCCACCCATCAGGACTGTCCATACATGCTAGGTGGGACATAGGTTGGCACAGGACCTGAGATTCAGGGGGCTCTGGGCTGGAGATAGTGCCTTGAATTACACAGTGATGCTCAATAATGCAGTTGGGGAAGAAACTTACTGGAAACAGCAAGGAAAAGAATGAAAAAACCAATGGAAGATACTTCATCTTCCATGATCCAAGTAGGACCAGGGGCCAGGTGGTTGGGAATTCACAGGAACAGAACAATTCTATAGTTAATCCAGCAGTCAACGCTTCCCTGAAGTGACAGTGAGGAGTTGTACTGTGTTCTCCCCATGTCCCACCTTGCGCCCTAGATCCTAGGATGTCAGAGTGTGACCTTATTTGGAGACGAGACTTTTATAAAGCTAATCATGTTCAATGAGGGTTGGTAGGGCAGGCTTTCATCTTGGGTTGAAGTGGGGATTCGGAGACAGATGTGCACACAAAGCAGATGCCAATGTGGACAGCAAAGCAGACATCAGAGATGGCTGCTGACTGGGTTCAGGCTCTGCAGGGATGGACCTGTCATTTTGTAGATGGCAAAGAGGTTGTTTAATGTTGAAAGGCTGAAAAGGTCTTTTGGATTAGAGGAAGAGGGTGAGCTCGGGAATGTGGCCCAAGGGACTCATTATCAACTCAGCATGACAGGGGTGCTGAGCACAGGAGGATACAGAGTGACCAGCCATGGACATTCTCCTTTTCTAGTCCCCTGGTGACAGCAGCTCACTGGGACAAGGACCTGAAAGATGATGTGCCTACAAGCAAAGAGACCCCCATGATGGCCAGTAAACATGAAAGGAGAAGAGGCATGGGACAGATAGTCAATGGAGACCACAGATGGAATTAGCCTTGCCCACATGTTGATCTGGGAACCCTAGCCTTCAGAACTGTGTGACATGAGTGCTGTGTTGAAAAGCACCCAGCTTCCAGTTCCCTGTCATGGCAGCGATGGCAGAGGGATGGGGTGACTGTTAGTCCGTCCATGAAGCTGTCCCAGAGTCCTAGAAAATGTAGAGTCATTCCTCACCTTCCGGAAAGGACATTGTCAAGTCGCCAGGAGGAGTGGGGAGCGGTGAGATCCCACCTCCTCATCCGAAAACTGCTGTCCTCGCGCTTGGCCCACATGTGGTATGAGGGGCAAAGAAGCCCTATAGAAGCCTGTTGACAAAGGCAACACTTCCACCAGCCCGGGACACACACACCACTGTCTGCAGTAGTCACACTGAGTGAAAGCTGGAGCAGTGAGAAAGCGGATGCCAGGAGAAAGGACAGCCAATGCGAAGGTGGAGTAAGGGAGACAGCAATGGGATGGTGTAAGGAAAGGGCGGGGGCTCCTGGACTATTGGACACATATCTGTGGACCAGGTGCACACTGACACAGTTTTCTTTACCTGGGTCAGAGAGAAGATCATGTGGGAAGGGAGGAAGCAATAATGCAGAAAAGCAGTGAGGGTGATATAGGCCAAGGGGAAACAAAGCCACAGAGTGAATGACAGGGTATGCCAGTCTCCTCATGCCTGAGTCTATTTATTGCATCACAGCTGACCCCCATTCAGTGGTTCACATAACTGATGGGATCTACCCAGGCCTGAAGACAGTAGTGATGGCTCTGTCCACCTTGGCTGGGTGGAGCTGGGATCCAGGCCATTGATTTGGGTCAGAGCTACCATGAATCTCTCACTTTTCTAAAGCAGAGAGCCAGCCAGGACAGCATCCTTCACAGGACAGAAGCACAAGGGCTAACCCAGTCACACACACATGAACTTGTTGCTGGAACCACATCTGTTAACAGCCCCAGCAAGTCATGTGGTCAAGTCCAAAGTAAGAGACCAGGGAATAAACCACATAGTAAGAGGAAAGATGGAGGTTGAAGAACCAGGGACGGTGATGCCACAGTCCACCCTGGGTGAGGACTGGAGGTGCCAGCTGAGGCTCTTCCCTCTGCCTGCATGGTGAAGGCCATGTTCAAGTGCTGGGATGGCTGGTCTTCACTGTCAACTTTGGGGCAGTTAGAATCAACCTAGGACACTCACTTCTGGGTGTGTGTGTCAGGGCATTTCCAGAGAGGATTCATGATGGGGAAGACCTACCCTCAAAGTGGGCAGCACCTCCCATCAGGTGGCCCACATAGAAAGATGTCCCAAGAAAAAGCAGGCTCATTTCCTGTCTGTGTTTTCCTCTTCCTGACTGGGTGCCACTGCCATTCTCTACTGAAGTGAGACTCGCCCTTTCAACATGAATTCCACATCGGCAACACTGGGACCCCAAGCATCGGATTGGGACTATGGAGGCTTCCATCTGCATGGAACTGAGCAGCTTCTGGGTTTTTTTTCTTCACTCTGTGCAGCCAGCTGTTGTTGGATTATGCAATTCCCACCATGTAGCCAGTTCAATAGATTAAATTTCATGTACACACACACACCCCCACACCCACGATTATGTTCCTCTCACAAACGCTGCCTAATACAAGTGCAGAGCTGTATGCAGACAAACAACTTTACTCAAGCATTGCACGTGGAGCCAAGCTGCCCTTCTCCTAAAGTAATAGAAACACATTCTCAAATATGCTAGGACTTAGGACAGTCAGCTCTCACTAGCCTTCCAGAAGAATCTAATTCATAGCAAAGGCCTCACAACTGCCCAGGGGTCTGTGGTATGGAAACTGTTGTGAGGAATAAAGTCAGAAAAGTGCTGTCATTATGGTGTCAGAAGAGAAGAAATTTTTTGGTTCTTGAAAGAAAAGCTCAGCAATGTTAAAGAGTAATTGGAAAAAATAAGTTAGAGTGAAAGTCCCACAGAAGGAAGGAGAGGTGGGAAGGAAGACAGTAGTGTGTGGTGGTCAACTCTTCCTCAGGGTAGGCAATTGATAGGGACAAAGGTTGACCAATTGAGAAATATAGGTTACCCATGTGATTTAAAAGCATAGAAATAGGGCTGGAGAGATGGCTTGGCAGTTAAGGTGCCTGCCTCCCAAGTCTAAGAACACCAGTTCCAATCTCCAGGTCCCATGTTTAGATGCAAAAGGTAATGATGCAAGGGCACAATGCCGCACTTGCCCACAAGGGGGTGCATGCGTCTGGAGTTGGTTTACAGTGGCTGAGAGGCCACTGGCATGCCCATCCTCTCTCTCTTTGCCTCTCTAGCTCTTTCTCTCTCTATCTTCCTCAAATAATAAAAATATAGAAATAGTTCTGGGGTGACAGCTCATGGTTCCAATCTTCAAAACCCATGTAAATCTTGAAGAGTCTCTAATCCCAATGTGCCTGTGATGGGAGGCAGAGTCGGGGAGAATCCTGAAGCTCAAGAGCCAGTCTGGTGTTTGAAATAGCAAACAGCTGTCTCAAACAAGGTGGAAAGTGAGGACCAACACCGAGATTGTCTTCTGACCTCTCTACATGCACTGGAACATGTGCATGTCCATACATGCACCATATACAGATACACACACATGCATACACATACACACACACAGGAATGCCTATCAACACAATATCAAAATGATGGGGAAACAAAACAAGCCCAGAAAGCAAATAACAGATGGCAGTGAAGCTTCACAACACAGAAATATTTCTCTGTGGGAATTAGTGAGAGAAACACAACCCAAAATATCTATTATATGGTAAACAAAGCTGGTAAAGGAATTAGTCTCTCACTTTGGGCTAAAACAGTTATTATTTTTGTGCTCTCTACCAGCGACACCCAGAGCAGTGACAGGTGCTAATTAAAAGGTGCCAATTAAAAGCAGCATCAATACAGTAAATGGTTCATGGGGTGGTGCACACCTTTATTTCTAGCACACTGGGGGGCCAAAGTAGAAGGATCACCATGAGTTCTAGGCTAGCCTGGGCTAGAGTGAGATCCTGCCTCAAAAATCAAAACACCAAAAATAGTAGTAAGGCCGGGCGTGGTGGCACATGCCTTTAATCCTGGCACGCAAGATGCAGAGGTAGGAGGATCACCGTGAGTTTGAGGCCACCCTGAGACTACATACATAGTGAGTTCCAGGTCAGCCTGGACAAGAGTGAAACCCTACCTTGAATCTCCCCAAAATAAAAAAATAAAATAAAAATTTAAAAAATAGTAGTAGAAGAATCAATGTCGGTGAGAAATGCAAGCAAAGAAAGATCAGGTCACAAAGGAAAAAAAAAGCAAAGGAAATTTTTTTTTTTTTTTTTACTAGGATGGGAGCCTAGGGCCTCACACTGCTACACAAACAACAAAGTGGTATCTTCAACCCTCTTTTTAGTTTTTTAAAAAAAATATTTTATTTATTTATTTGACAGAGAAAGAGTGAGGGAGGGAGAGAGAGAAAGAGAGAGAGAGAGAATGGGTGCGCCAGAGCCTCTAGCCACTGCAAACGAACTCCAGACGAGTGTGCCCTCTTGTGCATCTGGCTAATGTGGGTTCTGGGGACTTGAACCTAGGTCCTTTGGCTTTGCAGGCAAATGTCATAGCTGCTAAGCCATCTCTCCAGCCCTCTTTTTTATTTTTTTTTTTTTTTTTAATTTGACACAGGATCTCACTATGTTACTCAGGATGGCCTGAACTCACCTTATATCTCAGGTTGGCCTTGATCTTGCCGTTCTCTTTTTGCAGTCTTTTCAGTAAGATTCACTAAGATTACTGGGCAGGAAATAAAGAAATCTAGTTAATGGGATACAACAGGCTATTTTAATGATGAGCAATGGTAACCATAGTGAAGATGGAATAGTCCTCAATCAATATGCACCAACAGCATAGCATTAAATATCTGAAGTAAAGCCAGCAGGTGATGCAAAGAAAAACAATCCAACAGAAATATGTTGTCCATGGAAGCTTCAGAAGTCTCTCTTGGTTGGCAACCACAGGAAGAACTGAGATAATGTGAGGATATAAATAGCCCATCATTTATCAGATTGACCGACAAGATGTAGAAGCAACCTGTTCCCCTGCAAAGGAAGGAACGTGCCTTGGTCATTAAACATATTTAGTTGTTAAATGGATCAAACACTGTCCAAAAGAAAACCTGAAACTATTGCAAAGGGTATAATCTATACTCACTGTTCCGGTGGAGGGATAGTACCACTCCAGGCGGTGGCCGGGTCGGTGGGCAACATAGAAAGGTCCCTGCACACTACCTTTTGTTCATAAGGAAGAGCAGATATGGGAGAACAAGTAGGAAAAGTCCCTTTGGAGAAATAAAATCCTGGCACACGTAGACAGATTTCAGGAGCCTGTCACAGTAACAGAGGAGATCCTGGAATGTTAGAGCCATGGAATGGATCTGCGTGAAGAGTCAAAACACAGACGGGAACGTGTGCACAGGTTACGTATAGAGAGGAGCATGTAAAACGCTCCTGTGGATTTCAGAGCCATGACAGAAACTGGAATCATTGAATGTATTGGAACATGAAATTTGGGCTGGCCCTTTAAGACACATAACACACACACACACAAAATAGAATGGAAGCTTCCAGAAGAACGGAACGGAAAACACATTTCTCCACAGGACACTAGACTGTAAAGTGGAAGACAGATAAATTTGACCTACAACTCGAAACTTCAAGTCCACAAAACCAGTTATAGGGCTGGAGAGATGGCTTAGCCGTTAAGGCGCCTGCCTGCTAAGCCTAAGAACGCCGGTTCCAATCTCCAGCGGTTCCAATCTCCAGGTCCCACGTTTAGCCAGATGCAAAGTGACTCAAGGGCGCAATGCCGCACTTGGTCACAAGGGGGCGCACACACCTGGATTTCGTTGTCCCTATCAGTCTCCCTCTCCCTCTCTCTCTGTGTCTCTCTCCAAAAAAAAAAAAAAAAAAAAAGTTATAACTAGAAAGGAGGGGGGAAACAGGCAAGTATATCTACAGTAATCAGGACAAGGTTACTCTTAGCAGGGACTGCGGGGAGGGGTTGGGGGCCTCTGAGGGGTCGTACCTATTTGTGCCTGGCGTGTCACTCTTTATTATATGTAACTCCCATTGAGTATTATCAATGCGGCAGGAACAAGATTGAAACACCCGGTGCTGGTGTCACACATGATCAAGGGTCAGTGCTCCGAGTACTGCACACTACGTTGTCCAGACGGCTGGTGTGTGGCACTGCTGATGGGCACAGAGCTCCGGTCACCGGAGACTGCGCTAAGTCCCCAGAGCGCTGAACCCCACCGCGAGGTCCACACAGCCAACAACCAGATGAAAAGAGGTTAATTTCTCAGCTAATTAAAGAAATGCACAGGCAAAGAGAGGTTGGCTTCTGTGTGGCAGAGAAGTAAAGATTAAGAGGATGACAAACTCCCTTAGTGTACCGGGAGCAGGTGCCGGGTGCAGAGGACCGCGGTGCTAATTGCTGGAGCTCTGTGGCAAGGCAGCTGGGCCCTGTGTGTGCGAATGTAAAGGGAGCCTCCTTTATCCTGATCTCCTGGCCCCCACAGAGTGTATTGACGGAAGCGGTCACGGTCACACAAGCTAACAAGAGAGCGTGCAGCAGGGCTTTGGCAGAGCGTGGTTTACTTCCTGAGATCAAAGAGCCACAAGTAGAGAACCGGTGGGCTGTGTCAGCACGAATCTCTAACATGGACTGTAATGTAGTATGATGGCATAAAACAATGCAAGTCTGCAGCTATTAAGGTGGGAAGACTCACAGCATCTCACTGAGGGAAACCAGAAGGGGGCATTGACCAAAAGCCCATTTACTGTCATGGAGAAACAGCAAAAGGACATTGGCAAGAATCTTAGTAGTGATTATATCTGAGTAGTGTGATGTGAGGAACGGGTTTACTTTATATACTTTACTCTCGTGTTTCTTGGGGTAAAACATACTGTTTGGGGCTAGGGAGATGGCTCTGTGGATAAAGAGCTTGCCACCCAACGTGGAGGAATCCTAGTTCAGATCCTCAGAGCCCATGTAAAAGCTAGAAGCCATGGTGGGCTTCAATAATGCCAGCACACTGATGGCCACATGGGAGGGAGAGGGAGGAGAATTTCTCAGAAGCCCAGAAACCAAGCAGAGAGCAAGTAGAGAGCCCGCATCATACAAAGTGTCTTCTGACCGCTACATGCAGGCTGTGGCATGGGCACCCAAGTCACACACATGAACAGGTACATACATGCACACACACACACACACACACACACACACACACAATACACACACACCAAATAAGTAAGGAAATAATTAAAAACATACTGCTTTTTAAAAAAACAAAATGAGTTTAGTGTGGTTTATTACCATAGTTATTTTTTTAAATATTTTTATTTTTATTTATTTGACAGAAAGAGGGGAGGGATAAAGAGAGAGAGAGAGAGAATGGGTGTGCTAGGGCCTCCAGCCAATGCAAACGAACTCCAGATGCATGCACCCCCTTGTGCTTCTGGCTAATGTGGGTCCTGGCAAATTGAACCTGGATCCTTTGGCTTTGCAGGCAAATGCCTTAACCGCTAACCCATCCCTCCAGCCCATAATTATTTTTAATGCTTAAATTAGTTTCATTGAAGAGAAAAAAATCTTTACAAGTAATTGCCTTTTCTATTGTTATTTTTGCTAAGTGAACTGTGATGATTTGAAATCTTGACATCATTATCTTTGTTTTGGGATTCACTAGCAGGACTGTTTTTTACAGGAACGTGAAAGGAAGGCGCTACATAAATGCTCTTGCTTTTGGAGGGGTCACATGGTGTGCCAGTCCCTCATCAATCAGGTCGCTGCATCTGAGACGTTTCTACCCAGAAACTCATCTTCAGCCCACATGCTGGTGACAGGTACACATATATTCAGAAATATAATTCCAATAGGGTACAGGCTTCAGGACGAGCTGACATTTATTGGAAGCTTACAGGGTTTTAAAGACATCACATTCTTCATTTCATTCGATCCCCATGGCTACTCTGCGCTGCTGGTGTAATTATTTAGGAGGAAGCTGAGGACGGAGCCGCCTTGGATGGTGTGGTTTGTTGGTTCCTAAGCAGCTAAGCTGCTCAGGCTCTGCCTAGTTTCTGAGACTTAATGCTAGACAGCACTGAGAGATAAATCTAGTCAACTATGTGCAAGACCTTTAAAGAGAAAATTATGAGGTTTTATTGAAAGGCATAAAAGGAAAACAACAGAGGGAGAGATGGAACGTGCTTGTAGCCAGGAAGAACCGATATCTTAAAAACGTCACTTATCCCCCATGCCAGTCTCTAAACACAACACCATGACAACTATTAAGATTCCCGGCAGAGGTTCCTGGGAACGTGACAGGCTGATTCAAATGTTCTCCTGGAAGATCATCTTTTTTTTTTTTTTGTAAAGAAAACCTTTTTATTGTCACCTTCTGTATGTATAGACAATATACCACGATCATAACCCCCTCCCACTATCCTCCCCACCCCCCAGTCTCCCTTCATCAAACCCTTTCTTTTTTCTAACTCAGCTCTCTTCTATCTTGACATCATCATTTCTTCCTCCCATTTTGCAGGTCTTGGGTAGGTAACATCAGCCACTGTGAGGTCATGAATATCAAGGTCACTCTGTGTCTGGAAGACAGTATTGTAAGCATTCCTCCCCTTCCTTTGGCTCTTACATTCTTTCTGCCACCTCTTCAGCAATGAGTCTTGGAAAGGTGTGATAGAGATGTCTTCCTTAGTGCTGAACACTCCACTGTCACTTCTTCTAGATACTCTGGCCATTTTTTTTTTGAGTCACCTCTGTGGTCACTGCCATCAGAAAAGAACAGCTTCTCTAACCAAAAGTGAGAGTAGTATTGATATATGAGCATAACATTAAATATCTAGAAGACAGTCTGGTGGGCATAACATATTAATTTACCTAGACAACAGTAGTAGTTTCCCCTTTGGGGCTTATGATCACCCAGCTATAGGCTTTTGATTCAGATTTCAGTAGCAAGCATGCATTTCCTCCTGTGGAACAAGTTTCAAGTCTAAGCAGAGAGCAGTTGGTTTCCCCTATCACAGACATACCACTATTGCAGCAGTTGGTACCTTTGGCCTGGCTGACCAGCCATAGAACTTGCAGGGTCCACTGCTGGTTAAGACAAGACCATTGATGACTTTTCTCCCCCAACAGGCTGTATAGCTCTTTGCAGCCTTATGACAACAGTCAATAGGGAGGAGACCTCCAGCTTAGCTCCAGCTTGATTACTCAATGTCCTGCAGCCCAAGCATATGGTGTCCATGGAAGATCATCTCAAAGGACATGGAAAACTCACTAGAAAGCTTCCATGGTTTAGCTGGCACTGTTATCTGGGTACCAGGTGAAGAGGCCATTGTAGAGCACAGGGGTGGCTCAGCTGTCCACAGGAACTCGATCTGGGCAGAAGAGCTGCTGCAAGAAAGAAGGGACCATGGTGACCCAATGAATGGTACTAGGGAACTGGCTGTATACAGGGCACAAATGTTATTCCTTATATGACCAGCACCATATAAAGTAAAAGTTTACTGTGAAAAGGGTAAAAAACTAAAACTTGAAGAAATTAAGAAAATGGCTAGAGAGAAGGCTCGGTGGATAAAGTGCTTCCACACAAGCTGAGTATCAAAGGTCAGACCCCATTCCTCATGTAAGAGCCAGAAGCCATGGTGGACTTCCGTGAGCCCAGCGCACTGATGGTGAGATGGGAGGAGGAGAAAAGAGAATTTCCCAGACATTTCAGACAACCAGGGGAAGCTGCCTCAAATGAGGTGGTTGGCAAGGACCAACTCCAGAAAGTTGTCCTCCAACCTCCACACACATGCACACACCCCCAATCACACACATAACACACACACACACACACGCATGCACGCGCACACACACACGCACGCACGCGCGCGCACACACACACACACATCACACACCAAAGCAAGCAAACAAAAAACATTAGGAAAAATTAGGCTCTTTTCATGACCTTGAGATGGGAAAGAACGTCTTCCTCAGTACCCACAAATGCACAAATCATTCGTAGACTTGAACACAGGGAAGTGTGTTGTGTCATTGGAGATGGGGACGGGGACGAAGCTGCTTAGTGTTAGAGCACTTGCCTCGCAGGTGTGACGCGCTGGTTGCCTCACCTACCCTCCCCTACCACAAAAGGAAAAGCTCACGTACAATTTTTGGGAAGCTAAGGCACAGACTGCAAGAAAGTATTTGCTGTTCATATAATCAATAAAGAGTTGTTATCCACTATGTAAGGAATTCCTAAGAAGTATAATTGAAAATGTCTACAGAGGAAATATGGGACTGACCTTGGAGAGAGATGCAAATCCCAGGAATGCTCATGAGGGGAGATGGCCTCATCTAGGGCACAGCAGGAGAGCTGAGAACTGGTGCTCTGGGACCAGGCAAAGCCCTCCAAAGCAGATGACACATGTCCTGTGTCTTAGGGGACTCAGCCTTTCCACCTGACATCATACATCAACTGAAGAGGCCTGGGGAGATAGGTCAGGGGTTCAAGACACATGCTTGCAAAGCCTACCAGCCTGAGTTCAACTCCCTAGCACTCACATAAAATCAGATGTCTGTCTGTATTATTCTTGAAATTCCCTGTGAACTTACAGTTATTGCAAAATAAAAGTAACTTAAACATGAGAGAAAAGAAGTGAGGAACCTGATATAGAAGAAGCAAGCTTCAAAAATCTTGTGGGGACACCGGGCATGGTGGCGCACACCTTTAATCCCAGCACTCGGGAGGCAGAGGTAGGAGGATCGCCACGAGTTCGAGGCCACCCTGAGACTACATAGTGAATTCCAGGTCAGCCCGGGCTAGAGTGAAACCCTACCTTGAAAAATCAAAAAAAAAAAAAAAATCTTGTGGGGGGTCTGAAGAGATGGCTTAGCAGTTAAGCGCTTGCCGTGAAGCCTAAGGACCCCAGTTCAAGGCTTGATTCCCCAGTACCCACATAAGCCAGATGCACAAGGTGGCACATGTATCTGGAGTTCATTTGCAATGGCTGGAGGCCCTGGTGTGTCCGTTCTGTCTCCCTCTGCCTCTTTCTCTCTCTGTCTGTTGCTAATAGATAAATAAATAAAATACACAAAATGTTCAAAAAGAAATAATTGATCTTTTAAAAAAGTCTTGTGGGGTTTTAAGTGTTTGCAGAAAACATAAATAAATAAATAAATAAAAGCAATTACTCATACCCAGGGCTCATATGTGTTAACAACTCTACTATTTCTTTATTACAGATAACAGAATATACATATAACTTTATAATTTACTAGGCCTTTAAAATATACAGTTTGATAAAATAAAATAAATATTGAAAATAGCTTTAAAAGCAGAAATGACACTCCCCTTATAGAGTCTTGAAAGGATTTAAGTGACATGGTAATAGAAGATTGTCAGGACACCATAGCCAGCTGCTGGCTGGTTCTCATCCCTGCAATGGCTCCAAGCTTTGAAATGAAAAGCTACTCTGTGCATAGCACTCTGAAGTCCACAAAACAGTGTGCTATAGTGTACAAAGCCTTCTGGAATCCATGCCGTCCTATTTTACAGCATACTTCTGGACCAGGCTGGGAGCAGGGGTTGGGATCAGGTCTATGAGGCAAAGCATTGGGGTCTCACAGGTTGGGGTGGAGGACTCTGCCACACTCCACCAAGGCCCTCCGTGTAGAGGACTCCTGCCCATTGACTGGGACTTCTGTTCCATATCGCCTTGAGTCCAAGAGACTGCCATGCCCTCCCTAGGCAGCTGAGTCTTGTGCTTAATGAAGACTTACCCAGTTCCCCGCTGCCTCCCATATATCTCTAAGGAGACATTTTCCATCTTGGCTGCCAGAGGATCAAGTAACGACTCCCAGGGTCCCTGGGCCCGCTTCCTCCTCTGTCTTCCACAGATGTGGCTCCCAGGAAGTGAGAAGCCCCACAGCTTCCCCCCTCAACGGCAGGAGCACAGGTGTAAGGATGGTTGGGTCCTTAATGGAGGATCCTGGCAAGTCAGCCACAGTGGGTTGGCCAGGGCTCAGTAACCCCAGAGCAGATCTTCCCTGGCTCAGGCCCCAGTGGTGTGCATAAGTGGCCAGGCAGCACTTCCCACAGCTTCTCCTTTATTTTTAGCTTGGTTGCCTCTGTTGCTAAAGCAGCTATTTGAATCACGTTCACCTTCTTAGCCCCTCTGGTTCCACGCTGCAGGGTTTTGTAAACAGGGTCAGTTTCAGTTTTCCCTTGTTCCATGTCTGTAACTCCTTTCTCCAGCAGTGAAACCCTCTCTCATTGAAACCAATCTCCCCTCAGCCTTCCTGCCCTTCTTCCTCTCCTGTTGTCCTGCCTCAGACTACTTGTCACTCTGTGTACACACACTTTACGCTGGGGTAGTTTGTACCCTGCTTATGAGAGGCCCCACTTAATCATGTTTGTTGGATAGGTGGATGGAAAAGTAATGGATGGATGGACCAATGATTGAATGATAGGTGAATGAAAGAATAATAGAAGTATGGATGGATCAAAGTTGGTTATTTGCAACCCATGGCAAGTGCCCCTTTACACAAGCATATAAAATGAATAAAAAGAAACAGGGAGCCCATAAATCCCTGTAACTTATTGTTTACCACAAACCAGACATAAATGAAGTTTATATGCCAGGCACCTGTGGGCATGTGCTACTGAACCACTCGAAAGTGTGAATGAACCAGGCTATGAAGGACACGTCTGTCTTCTGTCCTGTTATAGTAGTAAATTCATAGTCACAATCACAAGCCCGGAGTGGACCTCAGTGATGATACAAAGCCTGAGGGGACTGAGGCCTTATGTCATGGGAGGAGGAAGTTCAAGGTCACAGAGTACACCTCTTGTCATTCTCCCGTCAGCTCTGCACCCATGTGGAGTTGTTCACGCTACAGGTGGGTGCAGGAGTCAATCATTGCACTTTGTGGAGGGCCATGGAAGATGGTCACCATATTGACAGCATGTGCATCACACATGACGGAGCCTTTCCTGTATGTCCACACCATGATGGGCCGTGGGTACTGCGATCACCCCAATTTACCAGAAGGTCAGCGCAATGAACGCAGTTTTTCTCTTTCTTCAATAGCTTGTGTCCCAGAGTGACACCTGACCTACCCTGATAGGAAGCTAGTTGGACCTTCTCCGTGTCCAATCAGTAGCTCCACAGCACAGGCACACAACACCTCACTCAGCTCAGAGCCAAGGCCCAGCATGTATCCATAGCTGGGCTCTCTCAGCTTGCTGAACATGGAGACTGCAAGAGAATCACGGGAGGGAGAGAGTGCATATGTTCAGGCTGAAGGGTGCTGCTCTGCAGGCAACTCATGACGAGGGGACAGGAAGACTGAGCTGAAATGACAGAACAGTCAAGGCTGCCCCACAGGTGAGGAGGAGGTAGCAGCCTGCTGGCCTTGGGGATAGGAGAGTGTTAGGGGGACTGGAAGCCTAATCGTGCACTTTGGGGGTACTGACTCTGCTTCCCAGGTTGCCAGGAGCAGGCAGTAGACTTACATCCACCTCATCAGTGCCATCAGGGAGGTGCTGACAGATTAGAAGTTCTCCAAATTCTCCACCCACAGTTTGTATGGAGTATCCTGAGCTGTTCACTTCCGCATATACGTCCTTCTATAATGTCAAGTGGAAATAACAGAGATTAGCGGATAATTTTGCTTCATTTAAAGGAGACCTGGGGTGATGGGAGTAAACAGATCCCTGGAAGCCCCCTCCTCTCTCCCAGAGGCTCAGACATGGAGGTTTTAATGCTAACCCAAGACCTTGTCAAGCCCTGCCTGTCAGAAGTCCAGTTCCCACAGGAACCTGTTCTCAGCTGAGTTGTCAGGTGAAAGCTTTAATTGTTTGAAAAATGAAGAAAACAGAAGCCCAAGAACCTGGGTTGCAGTGCAAGATGAGGTGCTGGTGGCAGGGCCAGCAACACCCTCGCTGCTTCCTAGAGTATTGCTCTGTGGATGGGGAGGTAATCTCTAGATTGGGTTTCTGGGAAGGTCAGGAGCAGGGAAGGCAATGTGTGAGCCTCTGCTATGAGATAGCAAGACCATACGGGGGTGAAACGGGGCCCCTGGTGCAGTAGTCAGCGATCTCTAGTGGAACAGAAGCGATAGAATGAACATATATTGTGAAGGGCATTGATCAGACTGGCTTACATGATACAGGCCGGGAAGTCCAACAATGGCTGTCTGCACCTCTTGAGGGTTTGAGAACTCAGTAGCTACCTAGTCCCTAAGGCTGGCTACCTCAGCAGACCCAATCTAACAAAGAAGGCCTGGAGGAATTCCTGAGGAGCTGCTGACCTTCAGTCCACATGGGAAGGTCAAAGAAGCTGGGTTCCCATGTCCGTGAAGAATGGTGGCGATATGGTTAGTGCACTCGCCAGCAAGGAGCAAAGATGGTCGGTCAAGAAGCACCGCTCTTGGGCTGGAGAGATGACTTAGCAGTGAAAGCACTTGCCTGCAAAGCCTAAGGACCCATGGTCTACTCTCCAGATCCCACGTAAGCCAGACACACAAGGTGATACAAGTGTGCAAGGTTGCACATTACGCACAATGGTGCACACATCTGGAGTTCAATTGCAGTGGCTAGAGGCCTTGGTATACCAATTCTCTCATTAAAGATAAAAAGCACTGCTCCTTTTTGGAAGAAGCTCTTTATGTCTGGGCTGTTGTCAGAAGGGCTGCCTACTCTAGGGGAAGGCTTCCCTCTGAGCTCAGGTCACGCTTCCAGGGAATACCCTCCCACACCTGCCCAAGAGGCCTGTCTCTTGCTTGATTCCTGATTCAATCAAGTTGACAATGGAGATTGACTATCACAGCCAGGCTTTGAATTTCTGTAGCATTTAGGTAAAGAAAAAAATGGTTAAATACCTATCAATTTCACTCTGTTTAATCTAACACACACCTTCAACTCCAAGGACCCTGTGAGATAGACATTATAGTCCCTACGTTATGGGAGACAGAGGCTCACGGAGGCTGAATGACTCGTCCAGAGTCACACAGGAAGTAGCGTCAGGCTATGCACGTGTGTTATGTTGGACAATGGTGTTAGGCCTCTACAGTCATCCTCTACACCATTTTGAGTCTGCTGGGCCTTATCCTGTTCCCTGATGGAGCCTGCTTGTTTCTACTTGTTCTTTGGGCATATTGCGTCCTCTCCTGAACGACTGTCCCTGCCCCTCATTCAGTCTACAGGTTTTAAAAAATATTTTATTTTTATTTATTTATTTGAAAGAAAGAGAGAAAGAGGGACACAGAGAGAGACAGAGAAAGAGAGAGAGACAGAGAAAACACACACACACACAGAGAATGGGCATGCCAGGACCTCCAGCCACTGCAAATGAACTCCAGACGCATATGCCACCTTGTGCATTTGAC
Source organism: Orientallactaga sibirica (assembly GCA_036365145.1). NCBI lineage: Eukaryota > Metazoa > Chordata > Mammalia > Rodentia > Dipodidae > Orientallactaga > Orientallactaga sibirica. The sequence continues at coordinate 136,702 of JAEOAD010001992.1, forward strand.
TTATGTGGGTCCTGGAGAATTGAACCTGGGTCCTTTTGCTTTGCAGGCAAGTGCCTTAACCACTGTGGTGGATCGATTCAGTTCTCCCCAATAAACTTCTGAATGCCATGTCCCCAGCTGATGGCAATTTGGAAATTAAAGCCTCCTAAAGGCAGTGTATTGCTGAGGGTGGGCTTATGGGTATTATAGCCAGTTTCCCCTTGCCAATGTTTGGTACACTCTCCTGCTGATGTTGTCCACCTGATGTTGGCCAGGAGGTGATGTCCACCCTCTGCTCATACCATCATTTTCTCCTGCCATCATGGAGCTTCCCCTCAATTCTGTAAGCCAAACCAAAAATAAGCCTTTTTTCCCTACAAGATGCTCTAGTTGGGTGATTTCTGCCAGCAATGTGGGCCTGACTGCAACAACCACTAAGTCATTTATCCATCCCAGTCTACAGGTTTTATTGGCAAACTATGACAGTGCAGAGCTTAGCACTGGCATTGAAAGAGGTCACTTCTGCAGCTTGATGTCCATGTGTTCAAAAGATAAAAGAAAAGGAGGATGATATAAAAAGCGTAGGCACGCTCAACGTGTTTCAACAGGTGGAAGAGTATGAGCTGGCTTCACAACTGGACCCCGCGGGAGACTCAACGCAGTGTGTCACCTGGCCAGGTGGCAAAGCTGAAGGCAGTGTTCTGAGATGGGTGGGATCATCCCGGACAGAAGGGACAGCTCAAGCACAGTTACAGAGATGCAGAAGGAAACGGAACAAGCTCTGTAGGGCTGGAGATCAGCCCAGAGGTGAGAAGAGAAGAGGAGAGCATGAGTGGAGAGGTGGGGGATAGGCGGCCCTTGAATACCAGGAAAAAGTTGCTCCTGGAAGCCAGAGGTTTTCCCTTTATGGTCCTTGGGGATGTGGTCAGAATAGGAGTGAAGAGGAAACAGAAACGGGTAGCCTGAAACAGGAAACCCTTCACTCTATTGCCTTCTCACAGCCTTATTCTTGGGGTTCTGTTACCAGTGGTCTCTGGGTATTTCCCAGTTCTTGGTGTCTTGTTGAAAAATTGAAGAAAGGCATATACAAGTAATGGACAACTCAAGTAGGGAGTACTTAGGGCCAACAAGAAGTGGTCTGGGTTTCTCTTTATAGGATTTTTAGGGGTAGATGGAATGCTGCTAGGGGCAGAGTTTGGGTGGTCTTACAGTTTTATTGATAGAATAATCAAATTCAGGAAGCCAGTGATAAATAAATAGAAATCCTCAAAAATATAACATTATATAAACATGTAAATCTATATATAATTTATATATAATGTAGAAAGGGATGAAGATAAGAAAAATGGTAGCTATCTTGTGAGGATACATGTAAGGAACAAAATAATGGAATAACATCCTTGAAGTGAGGAAAATATTTTAAATATGAATATAGAATTCTATACCTAGTGTAAGTATCATTTTAAATAGTCAAGATATACTATAAGGACTGTTTCATGAGAGATGAAGGCATTGCAAAGCAGCAGAACTCCCTTTCAGAAAATGTTGAACAAACTCCTCTGAGCACAAAGAAAATGATAACATACAGAAATTAGGATGTATTCAAGTAAAGATGAGAGAGAATGGAAAGCAGTTTTTTTCAATTTTCACTTTTTAAAATGATTGGATGCTTAAAGTACAAACCATTGCAATACACATAAAGTAAAAATGTAAAAAAAAAACAGTGCAAGGGAAGAGGGGACAGAAGTTCACTGTTACAGGTTTCTTTTTTATTATTTAATTAATTTATTTGACAGTACAGAGAGAAATAGAGGCAGATAGAAAGAGAGAGAAAGAAGAGAGAGAGAGAGAGAGAGAGAGAATGGGCACATCAGGGCTTCTAGCCACTACAAACACACTCCAGATGCATGTGACACCTTGTGCATCTGGCTTTATGTGGGTACTGGAGAATCAAACCTGGGACCTTTGGCTTTGCCAGAGAGCACCTTAACTTCTAAGCTATTTCTCCAGCCCTTTTAAAAGTTTCTAGTACTGATATAATGTTATTTGTAGCTATATTGATTGATTGAAGATGTATATTATAAATGCATGATTAACCAGTAATATTTTAAATAACAGAAACAGGCATCACTAGTAAAACAGAGTAGAGATAAAGTGAATTTATTAAAAACTCAGGTTATTTTATTTATTTATTTATTTATTTTTTATTTTTTTATTTTTCAAGGTAGGGTATCACTCTAGCCCAGGCTGACCTGGAATTCACTACGTCATCTCAGGGTGGCCTTGAACTCAGCAATCCTCCTACCTCTGCCTCCCGAGTGCGAGTGCTGGGATTAAAGGCGTGCACCACCACGCCCGGCTCTAAAAACTCAGGTTATTTAACAGGAGGTCAGAAAACAGGATAAAATTACAACAAAAAAATGAAAGTGACAGAAACATGAAAAGCATGCTAGATTTAAATCAAACTTATCTGTTTTCACCTTAAATAAAATGTCATAAAAATCCACGTAAAAGTCTAAAATTGGGAGTGGAGTGAGGATATAGTTTAGTTGGTTGAGAGCTCGCTTAGCATGCATAAAGACCTGGGTTCAATCTCAGAACTGCATAAAACTGAGTATGCTGGTGCTTGTCTGTAACTGCAACACTTGGAAAGTAGAGACAGAAGTTCAAAGTTATTCTAAGCTACTTATCAAATTCAAGGCCAGCCTGAAATATGACATTCCATCTCAAAACCAAAAAAAGTTTAAGATTGCCAAAATACATTAGTAAATTAATTAAAGACAAAAATATATACTATTTACCATTGTATATTTAGATATATTTCCAAAATAGATGAAAACTAAGAATGAAAAATACTAACATAAACAAGACTAGAAATACCATGTTCAGAGAGCCAGAATCAATATTGTGACACACACACACACACACATATTTAATGTTTTTTTAAATTTATTTATTTGATAGAGAGAGAGAAAGAGAGGGGAGAGAGAATGGGCATGCCAGGGCTTCCAGCCACTGAAACAAAACTCCAGACGCATGCACTCCCTTGTGCATCTGACTTATGTGGGTCCTGGGGAAGAAATTCTGGATCTTTTGGCTTTGCAGGCAAATGCCTTAACTGCTAAACCATCCCTCCAGTCCCCAACTGATATTTTTTTTAACATGATTTTATGGTTTGGGTATGAAAGGCCCTTAGTTTTGGGTATTAAAACATTGGTTCTTACCTGGTATTGTCATTTGGAGAAGGTTCTGGAATATTCAGGAGATAGGACTGTGGTGATTTGATTCAAGTGTCCCACATAAATGATGTGTTCTGAATGCTAGGTTCCTAACTAATAGCGATTTGAGAATTAAAGCCTCCTGGAGGTAGTGTATTTTATATTATATATGGTTATCAGTTTATGGGGGTCAGAGGCTGAATGTGGTGGTTTGATTCAGGTGTCTCCCATAAACTTAGGTATTCTCAATGCTATGTTCCCAGCTGATAGCAAATGTGGAATTAAAGCCTCCTGGAGGCATTGTATATTGTATATTGGGGTGGGCTTATGGGTGTATAGCCAGCTGCCCCTTGCCAGCCTTTGGCACACTCTCTTGTTGCCCACTTGATGTTGGCCAGAAGGTGATGTCCACATTCTGCTCATGCCATCATTTCCTCCTGCCATCATGGAGCTTCCCCTTGATCCTGTAAGCCAAAATAACCCTTCCCCCACACACACAAGCTGCTCTTGGTTGAGTGCTTTCTGCCAGCAATGTGCACCTGACTGCAACAAGGACCTAACTGGAAAACTTTTGGATGGTGTTGCAGAAACACAATCTCAGACAAACAGAGTTTGTAACTGAGTGACCTCCCAGAACAAACTCTGAGTGACTGGAGATTCCCACAGCTGAAGGGGGGGCCTTGTTTTATGAGGAAAAGCACATCTGTTTACTGTCAAGGTTATAGGTGAAAAGTTCCAGTAGTAGGTAACTTATTAAGGAACTTACAGAGAGTACATCAGGAGATCATTTATAAAGGCTAGTCAACAAAGTGGTTTAAACATGACAGAGTATTAATCAAGGGGGAAAAGGAGAGAGCAATGAGAAAAGAATTTTTGCTGATACTGTGTGTGAATTTGGCAAAGTGATGCCTGATTAATAAGGCAGCTGACATGTCAGAGAGAGCACAACAGATTAAAAAAAAATTGAACACAAGATTAATGAAGAGTGTCTACTGCTGGAAATTAGCACTATGCCAGTATGGCATGTAAGGTGTGAGTTAAAAAAGCTCAATTTTAGGCCAGGCATGGAGGCGCATGCCTTTAATCCCATTGTTTGGGAGGCAGAGGTAGGAGGATCATTGTGAGTTTGAGACCAGCCTGAGACTACAGAGTGAATTACAGATCAGCCTCGGCTAGAGTGAAACCCTTTCTCAAAAAAAAAAAAAAAAAAAGAAAAGAAAAGAAAAGAAAAGAGGATGAGAGAGATGGCTCAGTATTTAAGGCACTTGCCTGCAAAACCTAAAGACCTGGGTTTGATTCCCCAATACCCATGTAAAGCCAGATGCACAGTGGAATATGTATCTGGAGTTCATTTGCCGCAGCTGAATTCCCTCACAGTCAGCACTGTGCCAGTATAGCATGTAAGGTATGAGTTAAAAGCTCAATTTTAGGCCAGGCATGGTTGTTCAGGCCCTAATCCCATTGCTTGGGAGGCAGAAGTAGGAGTATCACTGTGAGTTTGAGACCAGCCTGGGGCTACAGAGTGAATTCCAGGTTCAGCCTGGGTTAGAACGAGACCTTACCTAAAAAAAGAGGGGTGGGAGAAATGGCTTGGTGTTTAAGGCACTTATCTGCAAAGCCTAAAGACCTGGGTTTGATTCCCTAGTACACTTGTAAAGCCAGAAGCACAGTGGTGTGTGCAGCTGTAGTTTGTTTGCAGCAGCTGAAGGCCTTCACATGCCCTTTCTCTTTTTCTCTCTATCTCTACTTGCAGATAAATAAATAAAAAATATTTAAAAAAAACCAAAAAGTTCAATTTTAAATCCAATCAGAGAATTAGATTTCTGGAGACGGGTCTTTGGGGGTGTATTTTTCCTGGCCACTTTCTGCTACGTTCCTTCTGCTTCCTGTTGCCATGAGGCAAAGAATCTCTACCACACACTCCTGCTACCATCCAGAGGGATCCACTCATCTCCCAAAAGTCCACTGATGGGCAGTGAAGCCACCAATAGATGAACCTATTGAAGGACTCTCCTCTGGCCCAGTCAGAAAAACAGGGTCTCCTTGAATTCAAGACCCATGAACAAATATTGACTTAAGGCATCCATCAATCACAGAGAAACAATCAGCCCATATCCTGACCCACAACAATCCCTAACCGCATTGAAACTTCTGGGGTGTTATAATCTCAGAAACCAGACACCCCAAATCACTTCTTGGAAAAGACCTTCAATAGCTCCTACACTTTCACCCACACCTGCGCCTTCAATCTTTCTGTTTATAAGCTTCCGTTCAGCTCAGGTGAGACGCAGAGAGCCTCTAGCCTGTACAGAGGTCTTGGTCCCTCACTGTTTATCATGTTTGCAATAACGGTTTCCTTCTGTTGCACTTTGAGTCCACTGTCTTTCTCTTCAACTTTTCTTACATTTACTAGTGCTGTGACTTAGATCCCCCCTGAGGGGATTTTAGGGCTGAAGCCACTTCCTTTCCACCAGCTGCTCACTCCTTCAGGAGCATGAACACTCGCCTCGCCCCCATGACAGGCTTAAACAGCTGACAGTGGCAACCTGTAAGGCCTCTGCCCACGTGGGAGGCGCAGTTCCCATTCACCCTTAAGGGCTAGGGTGTCATATCAGTGCTTTTGTGTAAACGCAGCCCCAGTCCTGGCTCTTTCCCTTTGTTTTCACTTCCATCTCCCTCAGCTCTCCCCCATCCCCTGGAGTCTTGAACCTCGGAGGAAAGGTTACTTTCCATTTGATCACCTTTCACCCAACATCTCCAAACCTCAAAGCCATCAGGACAAGGTAAAATTCATTTGGTTTGTGGTAGAGGGATCCCATCCTGAACCTCAGAGACAATGAAAGTTTCCCACACTGTACTCTGCCTGTGCGATCTCAAAAGAGGCTCCGGGAGCCTACCTTCTTTGGTAATCCATAAGCACCCCAAAAGTTGTAAGTATAGCAGATGCCCCCTCCTGATCTTCAGGATCTCCTTTTTACTGCCCACTTAAGCCTCAGAGATGTTCCAGGTTGTGGGATGGGTCACGTCTCAGTTCAACCTTAGTCCAAAATGGGTTCCAAATTGTCATTTCCAAAGGACACACCTCTGGCTTGCCTCAGAGCTAACCTCAAAGAGCTTGCATTAATAGAGCTGCTGCATTTAAAAGGAACTGGAATCCCCACTCCGATCTAGTCAATGGCAATCGTTGGGCAGGATTTGGCATTTCAGTTTCAACACACTCACTGATCTCAACAAGTATCTCTGACAGAATGGGAAGTGGTCTGAGGTGCCGTACCTCCAAGGTGTCTTTACCATCTCCCCCAATGCTTTGCTTTGCTCCCCCTGCTCAGCTTCCCAAATTTTGCTCTGTTAGGTGGGCACTTGTAAGAGCCTCTTGAAAACCCCCAGACCTGCTCCTTCGATCCAGCCGATGAACCTCCTCCCCCACAACACTCTCAACTCCTATGGCTCTCCTTCTTCCTCGTCCACGCCTTCTGCACCTGTCAACTCTCTTTTCCTCCCTTTCCATTCTAGTTCAACTGTCCCTTCATCGTCTTCCAAATCCTCTGCCTTGAACTCACCCACTCACCCCACTTGGATGCTCTACCCTTGTTTACCTCCCACTCCTTCACACGTCTCTCTGACCACTCTCTTCCATCCTCTCCTCATACCCTACCTGGTAAAAAGTTCACATGAAACCAGAATGTTTCCGTTGGGTCAGGTAGCAGGGTGGGATGGACCAACTCGAGTTCATGTTCCATTGACATGAAATGAGATGGACCCCATTGAACAAAAATTAGGCTCTTTTTCAGAAAACTCCCAACATTTCTGAAAACAATTCACATGATTGACTAAAATTTATTCTTTAACTTGGAGTGATATCTATCACGTCTTTAACTCCACTCTCACTCCTGATGAAAGAGAACATATTTGGAAATCGTCCCAGGCTTCATGCTGACAGGTTTAACGAACAAGATTCCCAATTCCCCTGAGGACAAATAGCAGTCCCTTATACAGACCCTAACTGGGACTACCAAACAGATTCAAATGACCTGAGGTGCCTCCAGCTTATGGTCCTTGTTTGGCTGAGGGGATGCACCAACAACCACATGGAAGAATTAAATGTTTTTGTTTGTTTTTTTCAAGGTAGTGTTTCACTTTAGTCCAGGCTGACCTGGAATTCACTATGTAGTCTCAGGATGGCCTTGAACTCACGGTGATCCTCCTACCTCGGCCTCCTGAGTATTGGGATTAAAGGCATGCACCACCATGCCCAACTCTAAGTTTTATTTTATTTTTTTGACATAGAGTCTCACTCTAGCCCAGGCTGACCTGGAAATCACTATGTAGTCTCAGGGTGGCCTTGAACTCATGGCGATCCTCCTACCTCTGCCTCCTGAGGGCTGGGACTAAGTAACTCAAAGTCCAGATGAAAACCTAGCCTTTTTTCTTAACCATCTATCTGAGGCCATTACAGATATGCAAATGTGGATGTTAATTCTAGGGGATTATTTCCCATGCTCATTTCCCAGGTCAATCAGCCCCAGACATTAAATGAAAACTATAGAGACTAGAAAAGAGCCTCATGACCCCTCCAAGAGGAGATCTTAGACCTCACCTTCAAAGTTTTTAATGGTAGAGAAGAAGAGGCAGGAAAGGAAAAGCAGAGAGAAAATGACTGACAAAGGAGAGAATGTCACAAAGAATGTCAGGCTGATTTTTAGCTTTTGGCCACAACCCTTCAATAGCCCCAGACAAAATCCTTGCCTTCACCGCCCATTGCCTGTAAGCTGGGTCAGCCCCGCAGTCCATGTTTCAAGTGTAACCATTTGAGCCATTGGGCAAAAGAATACCCTAACCTTCGACCCTCCAAGGCTTGCCCCAGCTGTGGACAATGGAGACACTCCAGCGGCTTGCCTGCCAGCCGTCACCAGGTCTCTTCACGTACCTTGGTCCAATAGGGGAGCCCGAGTTCCTGGCCCCAAGACTAGAGCCTGGCTCAAAGGAACTCAGGGTTTTAGTAGGATAGTTTCTCTTCTGTTGGATACTGGCAAACAAGACAGACACCTCCATCACTGGGGTCTTTGGGAGCAGGAGACAATTTGGTGATCTAACTCTTACACATTCTTTTATTATAATGCTCCAAGGCCCCACTCTCCTTTTAGGGAGAGAGCTTCTTTCTGAACTCAAAGTATCTCTCTACATAGTCATCTCAGCTGCAAGCCTCCCTTCTGCCTACTGTAAATTCTCTAATATGGGACACCTCTAATCTTTCTATAGCCTCCGCCACTCCCTAGTTCTTATCTTTCTCAAAGACCCCTCTTCCTTTGTATCCCAGGACCAATAGTCTTTGTCTCCAGCCCCCATGGTTTAAAACCTATTATCCAATGCCCCCTTTCACCACACTCCTCACCCCATCACCTCTTCATTTCACAACACTCCCATCCTGAATCAAAGAATGGCTACTACCTAGTTCAGGCTAAACTTCAAGGGACCTGGAGCTAACCCCTACACCTTCTCTCCTCTATACCGTATACCTCAGTATTCTTTACTGTCTTTGATCTAAAAGATGCCTTCTTCACCATCCCACCACACCCTCAATCTAGGCCATATTTGCCTTCACATGGAGGACCACCCTCCAAGCCAGCTCTCTCCAGCCAAGATTTTGGGGATAGCCCCCTATTTTTTTTTTTTTATTTTTGGAGAGAGACAAGCCAGACACAAAGGGAGTCCTGGCAGTCTCTCTGGACCAGATTGTGTGCCCCCTTGTGGGCAAGCTTCACTGCATCCTCCAATGGGACCTGGACAACTGGGTTCTTTAGGCTTAGCAGGCAGGCACTTTAACCACTAAGCCAGCTCCACCCCTGAATTTTTGACAACATAAACCCTGGACCTTTAACCCAACCATCCAATATTGGATTCCTGCTCGGCAGCTCCACTGCTGAACTGGGCAACCATCCTGCTTAATTCTGAGCCTCTCAAGACAAGACAAAGCCCAAGGCTGTAAGTCCTCTGTTCTTTATCTCAGCCTCTCCATCTCAATGGAGGGCAAAGCTACCCCACCTTCCAGAACCCAAGTCCTCCCGCACTCCCCTCCGCCTCACACTGAACAAGAGTTACTTTCCCTCTTCAATTTCTGCCGTATCTGGATTCCAAACTTTTCCCCTTTGCTCATCCCCTATATGAGGCCACAAAGGAAACCTAGATGAGCCTCTCTGAACCCCACATTCCCTACAAGCCCCCATCAATCTCCTTAAACCATCCTTGTCTACCACTTCCTCTCTCTCCCTACTAGACATTAACAATTTTTTCCCTCTTTCTGCACACTAATAAGGGATAAGCCTTAGCCATCCTCTGCCAGAAAGGAGGCAACACTTATCATCCCTTTGCCTACTTCTCCAGACAATTCCATCTGGTGACTTGGATCTGGCCCTTATGCCTCCAAACCCTCGCAGGTGTGATCCTACCTGTCCCTGAGGCCAATACGATCTGCTCCGTAGCCCTCCCGCACACTCCCTCAAGAACCTACTCAGTCATTGAGCTTTTCTTTCTCTCCCACCATCCTGAATCCAAACCCTCCGTGCCTACCTTCTCAATCCCAACCTTAACCTTTGAACAGTCCCCCCTTTAAACCTGCAACTCTCCTGCCCACTATGCCCTCCACAACACCCCAAACCCAGCCCTTCACCCACCCATATAATAATTTCTCACACTCATGCACAGAAGTCCTCGAACTCTACCTAAACCCATCTCACACATCCAGGACACCCCCTTACCTGATGCCCCTGACTGGTTCATTGATGGCAGTGCCCTCAAACAAGAACCCTTCACTGCTGGGTATGCTATTGTTACAGTCAGGTTCGCAGTGCTGGCAGAAATCACTCAACCAAGAGCAGCTTTTGGGAAAAAAGGGTTTATTTTGACTTACAGACTCGAGGGGAAGCTCCATGCTGGCAGGGGGACATCAGCTCCTGGCCAACATCAGATGGACAACAGCAACAGGAGAGTGCGACAAACACTGGCAAGGGGAAGCTGGCTATAACACCTGTAAGCCCACCTCCAACAATACACTGCTTCCAGGAGGTGCTAATTTCTAAATTGCCATCAGCTGGGGACCTAGCATTCAGAACACCTAAGTTTATAGGGGAGACCTAAATCAAACCACCACAGCTATCCTCCAGGGAGACCCGTGCTCACCCACATAACCCTCATAGAACAGAAGACAACTCCCTACCATGCCATACCACCTCCCAATGGGCTGAACTCATAGCTTTGAGCAGGACCCTAACCCGGACTGCCACCTGCTACACTGACTCAAAATATACTTATAATATCATCCAATCAACATCCTGATTTGGAGAGAAAGGGGTTTCCTCACCCCAAAGGGCTCTTCCATCATTAATTCCTTCTACATTCAGGAACTTTTGGACACAGCACTACTCCCCCCTGAAGCTGCCATCCTCCACTGTAAAGATAATCAAAGGGGAAAAAATTCATCTCCATACTTAACAACTTAGCTGACACCAAGGCGCATGACACAGCCCTCTTATACCCTCAATTCTCCCTGCACAAATCTCTCTCTATACCACTAAGGAACATGAAGATGCTGACTTGTTCCTCCTGACCAATGAGCCTTTCATTCCCCCAGACTCACCATCCACCCACGATATCCTCTCCTGCCTTCACTCTCTATTTCATCCTTCCACCCATACCTGACTTTTCTTCCTCAAAAACTCTTATAACCCCTCACCTGATGACAAACTCTTCTTATAGAACTTAACCTCTTCTTTCTGCACCACCTGCCAAAGAACCAGTCCCAACTCCAATATTCAACCTTCCTGGTTTCCACCCCACCAAATGAGGGCACACTCCTGCCTCAGACTGGCAGATTGATTTCACTCACATGCCTCCTTGTAGATACTTTTCCAGGGTGGACAGACACCTTTCCTACCACTAACAAAAGGGCCTCCATCATAGCCTGTCACCTCCTAACCAAACTAGTCCTGAGATTGGCCTACCTTCCTCCTTACGGACAATGGCCCTGAATTCGTCTCGGCCATCACCCAACATATAGCCTCTGCCCTCCCTATCCCCTGAAAATTCCACATTCCTTACTATCCCCAATCCTCAGGGAAAGTGGAAAGAATGAACAGAAATCTCAAAGAAATCCTAACTAGACTAACCCTGGAATTAAAGCTAGATCGGATAAAATGCCTACTCCCAGCCCTCCTCTGCCTTTGTGCTCTTCCTTGAAAACCAACAATCATCAGTGCATTCAAACTGATGTACAGCAGACCTATCATTCCCCCGGGACTAATCCCCACTGAGTCCTGCCTACCCCCACCCAGGGTTTCCTTCATTTCCTCAGGACAGAGCTGTGGGAAACAACCAATACCAGCCTCCCTGCACTGGTCCCAAACAAACACCCCCCAGTCTGCTCTTAATGTGGGAGACCTCGTCTCTATCTCCTCTGGTACCCAGTCCTCCTTGCAACCTAAATGGCAAGGTCCCCATAAAGTCATTCTTCTCACTCCCACTGCTGCCAAACTACAAAACCTCACTCCTTGGTTTCATCTTTCTTGCCTCAAAAAGGCACCTTCTACTCTCTCTTCCACCACCTTGGGACCCACTAAACTTAAGAGCTCACACTTCCCACCCATCCCTGAAGAGCCAACAGACAACATCTCTTCCAGATTCTCTGGGTGTCACTAGACTTCCATCAATTTCCTCTCTTCCTGGAGGATCTGGTGAGGGACCCGTGGTTAACACCACCGACCTGTCCACAGCCTTGACCAACTGCTGAGCACTACTGAGATCCTTTGGTTACAAGGGGCCTTTATGTCCTTTCAGCCCCACCAAATCAAATTCTTCACTGTTGTCCTTTAAGGGGTGTAGCAGACAGCTTCAGATTCACTGAGATGAACTTTCAGACCAGGCACAGTTATGGAGGAAGGGATTATTTATTGAAGCTTATAGATCCAGGGGAAGTTCCATAATGACAGAAGAAACTGGCCTGTTTTTACAGGACCACACACACAGCAAAGCCACAAGCCAAAAGCCACACAGCACTGCACACTTCAGGAACTCCAGCTAGGCACACTTTGCATATCTTTAGATTGAAATCTCAAACCCACCACCACACCTTAAGATCTGCCCAGTGACACTGCCTCCAGCTAATGGCTGCAGGTGCAAACTATAAACTAATAAAACATTGAATATATTGGGGGCCATCTATTCAAACCACCACAAGGGGAAATGCTCTGCCCCCCTTGCCTCTCATCCTCTCCCTCATAGTCGTCACATTTCCTACTCTTGGATTAATCTCCACAATGCCTTCTGATTGGACTTGCTTTGAAAAACTATTTCTTATACTTTTTTTTTTTTTTTTTTTTTTTGGTTTTTAAGGTAGGGTCTTGCTTTGGCCCAGGCTGACCTGGAATTCACTCTGTAGTCTCAGGGTGGCCTTGAACCCATGGTGATCCTCCTACCTCTGCCTCCCGAGTGCTGGGATTAAAGGCGTGTGCCACCATGCCTGGCTTGATTATGAATATTATAAACAATCTTTACACTTAAGTGTGAGCAGGAAAGAATTTTTTTTTTTTTGAAGTAGGGTCTCACTCTGGCCCAGGCTGACCTGGAATTAACTATGTAGTCTCAGGGTGGCCTTGAACTCATGGCGATCCTCCTACCTCTGCCTCCCGAGTGCTGGGATTAAAGGTGTGCGCCACCACGCCCGGTTATTTCTTATACTTTTTATCTGGACTTCCACAGTAGGTTTATTGGTCATAAAATGTCACCCCTTCCTCTACCTGTCTTTCTTGCTTCTCCTCCTGCCAGTCTTCATTAGACAGTCCTCTCCCCCAAACCCCTTTTCCTTTAACCAAAATAAGCTAGTTCGGGAAGCCTCCCTATACCTCTCAGATTCTCAAATACCTCTGAACATATCTACCTGCCCTCCGCACGGGTCATGCACCCTGTCCTTCCCATGATGTGGGGCTTCATGCCTGAGGCTTACTCCCACTTCCACCTCTTGTTGCACAGGCACTGGGTCCCCTGTCCATCCCCACTGCAATGGCTACACAAATGGTCTCAAATAAGACCAGACTCCTGGGAAAGACATAATTGAATACTTAACTGCATATGGCTGTGCCGCCCCCTCTACCAGTGACTGTGGGGGTACCTCTGGGTCATTCCTCAAATACTGGAGCTATCTTAGGGCAGGACAAATTTCTTACATAGGAATCAGACTCCCCAGTCTCACATTCTCTAAGAATATGCATACAAAAAAGGATGCTTGTCTAGACAGGCCTCGTTTTCCAGTCATTGGTGAACCACAATGTGTCACCTCTCACCCCCATCCCAATTGCACCCATATACTCATTAGTTCCAGGGCACATATTCCGCCTGTCAGACGGGATCCATACCTGTTATCCCAGGGGCCAATGAGATATGATTTTCCTAGCCCCAGATCTAGACATTTTCCCCAGAAACATGAGGTTAAGCAATATCTAACACCCACACTCAGGAACAAAAGAAACCCCACTTTACTTCTAGTACGACTACAAATGGCTAGTGCCAGGGCCCCAGCCACAGGGGTCACCACTATAGGACTCAGCAACTCCACCATAGTCACCTCACATACCAAGTCAAGAAGGGCCCCTCCCTGATCCAACAGAACATAGTCACCCTCCAAAACCAACTTAACACCTCAGCCAAAATGGAATTACAGAACAGGAGAAGACTTGATCTTATGACAGCAGTAAAAGGGGGAATTTGTGCTCTTCTCAATGAGGAATGTTGATTCTATGCCAACCAACCAGGCATAGTCAGAGAGAATGCCAGACAACTTTTAGAAAATATAAAACCCAAATATTGTTCCAATAAACAATCCCCATGGAGGACACCCGGGTCTCCTGGAGTCCGTGGTTGGCTCCCTTTGTAGGACCTGCCATCATAATCCTGCTCATTGTTTCCTTCGGCATCTGTTTTTTCAGATGCCCCTCTGATTTTCTCCAGGAAAGAATTTGTACTCTCACATCCAGAAGAGTGACAAAATTCCTCACCGCTGGCCAATATCAACCCCTCGGAGACCTCAGCCGCTGCTCCTCATCGGACCTCACCGATCTCTCCCTAGAAGGCTGCGACCCCTCTCAGCAGGAAGTCACCCCCATGACGTTCATCCCTTTCCCTTTTGGTACAATGTCTTATTTCCCTCCAGAGTCTGAATGTGACGGACTCTCCTCTGGTCCCCAAATAAAAACAGGGTCTCCTTGAATTCATGACCCATGAACAAACATTGACTTAAGCCATCCATAAATCGCAGAGAAACAATCAATCCATATCCTGACCCCCAAACAACCCCTAACTGCCTTGAAACTTCTGGGGTGTTACAACCTCAGAAATCATACTCCCTCAATCACTTCTCAGAAAACACCTTCAAGACCCCCTAGACTCCCACCCACACCTGCTCCTTTGCCTGTACACTTATAAGCTTCACTTCAGCTCCCGTGAGACATAGAGAGCCTGTAGTCCATACAGAGGTCTCTGTCCCTCACCATTTATCTAGTTATCGTGTTTGCAAAGAATGGCTCCCTTCGGTCACTGTTGGAGTCCACTGTCTGTCTCTTCACCTATGAGAGACATTTCATATTCAAACCGTAACAGTGGACTAAGCACCACCCCGGAAGGCCTGCATCTATGCAAGGCTCATGTCTGTCCAGGAACTCTGCTACACCCTAGTGACCCCTTAAGCAGTCACGTCAACAACACTGACCACCCCCAGGACAGGCCACTGAGGCTGAATCAATCACCAGACAACACCTTCTTGCAAGTAACTGTCAATTTCCTGCAAGGAGACGAGAGCTCTGAACAGAGCTGCGGCATCTTTAACATCCTGTTAAAGGCTTTTCCCCCTTCCGCTCTGTGGCAAAATAAAACAGTAAAAGACATCGATTTTTCTCTGACAGGGAAAGGGGGGGAAAGCTGGGTCTTAAAATGAAATTATGGTTATTGTCCTCCTGGTAGCATTTCTTCTGTGCCACCATGACAGATGGCTCTTTAAGTGACAACAGATTTGTATTTCATTAGGACACTTTAGTCAAAAGATCAATGATGCTTCTCAGAGCCCCTTGGCCATCCATAGGGGCCGATGAGCAGGGAACCGTGCCCGCAAAGATCTGGCTAAAATTAAGCAGCTGCCATCAGATGCTGGAATTGCAATCACAGCTCATGGATCTCTAAAGGGATGGTCAAGTGTAAGGAGTTTCCTGACCTGCTTGCTCTGTCTTCGAGGAGGAAGCCATTCCCGAGAGAACTGGATCTGCATGCAGAAAGGAGCTCTTTACAGTAGGATTAATTTTAGGCAGAGTGGGGAAGAAGGAGGAGCCAGGGTCACCTCAGCTGGGTCAAGTCAAACCTTAAGTAGGTGTTTGTTGTTCTTAGTGGAGCCCCACTGTGCATCAGATAATGGGGAGCAGCCCATCCCTAGGGACAGGCTCCTGCACAGGCTCCTGACAGGCAAGCCTACATCAGTCAAAAATAGGGAAGAGGCAACTGGGGAGGTGGGGTGGCAGGAGGGTATGGACTGGCCAGGCATCCGTAGCTCACAGTTTGGAGGAGGGATTGGGAGGCCCGAGTTTGCTGCTAGCAGGTCCAGTGGTCAGCAGAGGACTAGGGATGAGTGCCACCTCTCTGACCCCATTCTGCTAAGTGTGAAATGAGGATGTCCCCTGGCCATCAGTAACGTGGGCATCAGTGAACGTGGGCATCTTAATGGTAAAAGAACTGCAGAGATGCAGCTGCTATGGGCACCTAGTTTGTTCTGAGCTCCAAGTGAGGCCCAGCAGCATTTTTTTTTACCTAAGTAACTCATTTCTCTGAAGCCCTGTCCCACAGGGCTCCTGCCAGGAGCGGTGCATCCTGAACATGAGGTGTCTAGTGCAGAACTGGGTCCAGCTGGAGAACCAACAAGAAGATTCCTAGGTCTACCCTGGAAGCAGAGCCTCCCAGCCTTTTGGAGTGGGCATGAGGTGGGCATGTCTTAGCAAGAGAGATGATGGGTGATTCTAGAAAGGACATGGGAGAAGAAGAATAAATCTCGGGCTTCCTGCACAGCTTTGTAAACATCATTGATCTGCAGCTGGAGCCACTTTGGCACTGCAGGCATATTGACTAATGGGGCTGTTGAGAGAGCTCTGTGCTGTATACGTGATCCCTGCTGAACCCAAGCACCTGGCACGGTTGAGCTGTGACACACAGTGGGGCGAGGGGCACAGGATGGAGCTGCAGCAAGAAGACTCCAGGTTAGACCCTATAAGGGACATTCTTTCTTTAAAAAAAAATATTTTATTTATTTATTTGAGCGAGAGAAAGAGGCAGAGAGAGAGAGAGAGAGAGAGAGAGGGAGAGAGAATGGGTACACCAGGGCTTCCAGCCACTGCAAACAAATTCCAGACACATGCATCCCCTTGTACATCTGGATTATGTTATGTGGGTCTTGGGGAATCGAACTGAGATCCTTTGGCTTTGCAGGCTAATTCATTAACCACTAAGCCATCTCTCCAGCCCCAGACATTCTTTCTGGTGAAACTTGTCCATTTCTGGAACACCTAAGGATCCCTGTTCTCATGCTAAGTAGCAATCACTGAGCACACCCAGGGCCAGGCTTGGCTCTCAGCAACCAGCTCCTGGGATTCTCACAATGGCCCCAGGAGGTAAATGCTCTTGTTATCATTCCTGCTTCACAGATGAGGAAAACCAGGCTGAGAGGAGGAAGCTCAAGGTCATAGCTAGTAATGGGCAGAGCAAGATTCAAAGCCAGGTCTGATTGCAGGGTCTGTCCTTCAAAGCAGCATGGAGCACATCCTCTTTGCCCGCTCGCGTATTCCTTCATTTATTCACTCACTCATTTGTTTATTTGTGGGCCACTGCAGACCCTCACCCAGAGCCATGCCTGGCCACAGTGCACACAGGACGAATGGGGGAGGGATATTGCCTTGGTTGCTAGGGAGAGATGCTGACTGACAGCACTGGGGCTCCATGGCACCCACCTCTGTACCCATCCTCCTTTCTTTCCCTGCAGTCTGTGTTCCCGAGGTGGCTTGGGGAGGCGTTCCCAAATGTCCCATCTACCCACTTTCCCATAAGTTCCACAGCTGTCTGGGATGTTAACCAATCTCGCAGGGGCTGGGTGTGGCTGAACTGCCCACATCACTGCATTTCAAGGGCAGGGCAGGAAGTGTCCCCTTCCCACTTACTTCCTAGATGATCTTTGCCTCTCAGGTCTGCTCCCTCCTCAGCTTGTTCCTAGGTGTGGCTGTGGGGAGGAGGCTGAGGTCACCATGCTTGGCAGCACTGAACCTAGCACCCAGCACGAACTGGTATTTGTTCAGTGGTACTGGGGACTGAACCCAGGGCCTCATGCATACTAGGTAAGCACCCTACCACTAAGCTATATCTCCAGCCCCAGGAGAGTAACTGTTGCATGAAGAAAGCATGGTACGAGCCATTTCCTGTCCCTATTTTCTTGGCATAGTCTGGGAAACAATGTCAAGATGACGTACGAGAAAGGGATACCCAGAGAGGAGACAGTAATCTGCGCAAGGCCAGGCAGCCAAAGACTGACTCAGACACAACCAGAACGCAGGAGACCTGATTGGATGGAGACCCCAGACATGTCCACCCTGGGTCTCAGGATGTGAGCGTCATTGGAAGAGGAGTCTTTGCCGGTGGGATTCAGTTGTGTCTCAAGATGAAACCATGGGGAATGTACAATGAGCTAGCAGGTGGGTGACTTAGAAAGACCAGGATGGAGGGTTGTGACAGGGAGCCTGAAGATCAGGCAGATGGGCTGCCTTCTCAAATGGTAAAGACATTGTGTCACTAAGAGGGATGTGCTGCAGAGAAGGTTCTCAGTGGTGACAGAGACAGAAAGCACAGGCAAGTGACATGGGTTAACCTCACACACAGTCACCTCAGCACTCGTTCAGCGGGCTGGTGGTCACAGTGGTCACCGTGGTCACAGTAGCCGAGAGATGAGCTTTGCATGCATTCCATATGAAGGACTTCCTTTAGTCCAGGGTGGTCTGAGCAGCTTTACTCTGAGTGAGTGTCCAGTGGCCAAAGCCAAGACCAACCCTGAGCCCCAAGAAGAGCCATTTCCCAGGACAAACAGCTTAACACCTTGTGACAGTTGATGACACTGGACCACTTCAGTGACAAACGAAGCAGAGATTCACTCTCTCTGGGTGAATGCGGACACCTTAGTGTAGCTTTCCTTTCCTGCGCAGGGTGCTTCTGGGAATGCTGGCATTCCTGAGCTTCCAGAATGCTTCTCCGCCTTCTCAGCCCAGTACAGCATCTGTTATGATCAAGGAATGTGTTCCTGGGAAAGGAAAGTGACTCATGCCCAGGTTATAAACCCATGTTCCCACACAGCTCACCATGGCTTCATAGGCCAGTAACTCACTGAATACTCAGGATGGCACCATTGGAGAATTATCATTTTGAAGGAATGAGTTTTTATTTATTTTTTTTCCCCGAGGTAGGGTCTCACTTTGGCCCAGGCTGACCTGGAATTAACTATGTAGTCTCAGGGTGGCCTTGAACTCATGGCGATCCTCCTACCTCTGCTTCCTGAGTGCTGGGATTAAAGGTGTGTGCCACCACGCCCAGCTAGAATGATTTTTTAAATATTATTATTATTAAAGAACATAGTCTACACTTCAACTCAATGACAGTCATGGTTCTGCCCCTCAGCTGGCATTTGAATGTGTGCCCTAAGGTTCAGGTGTTGGGAACTAAATGCCCAATGTGTGTGACTTTTAAGAGGTCATTGAGATATAAGGCTTCTGGTGTCATGCAGGAATGAATGTTGTTATCAGGGGCATGGACACTATTACAAAAGTGGGTACCTTCTGACAGGGTGAATTCCCTTCCCTTCCCTCTGTCTTTCATGCTCTCTTGTCTGTATTCCATCACAAGAAGACACATCAAGAGTCCCTCACCTTGGGCACCTTGATCCTGGGTTTCCCAGCCCGTGGAATGACAAGAAATGCATTTCAGTTCTTTATAACTGAGAGTATCCATTGTGGTGTAGCAGCATAAGACAGATTAGTACCCCTTGATCCTGGGATCAAGGGGTGACGACTGCCCCGAGTGCCTCCTGATTTAGCCTGGTTATGATGCCATGGCCTCGGAGGCTTGGAAGCATGGGCCGCCATAGACACTCATGAATACTGTGAGCTCGGACAACAGAAATGACTGCCCTGCCGTTTTTGAAGCTCAGTCCAAGGCCAAGGTGTCGGCAGGTAGTCTCCTGAGGGCTCTCTTCCTGGCTTACAGAAGGCTGCCTTCTCACATTTTTGCTTTCCCTTGTACATCCACACATATGGCCTCTGCTGTCTCTTCTAAAGACCACAGGGGGCTGAACAGATGGCTCAGTCAGGGAAGTGCTTGCTTTGCAGGCACGAGGACCTGAGTTTAGATTCCCAGCACCCACCGAAAAGCCAAAACATGTTGGCATGCACCTGTAATCTGGAGAAGCAGGTGCAGGGGTATCCCTGGGCTTGCTGGCTACGTTGCCAAATCAGCAAACTCTGTGTTCAGTGAGAGACCCTCTCTCAAATAATAAGATGGGCAGTGATCGAGGAAGACAACCACACACACACACACACACACACACACACACACACACACACCACATAAACCTATCATCAGTCTTATTTGGTTAGAAGCCACTCACTTACCCTTATTTACTGTTTTAAAGATCTGACTCCAAATGTTCCATTGAGGGCTCTGGCTCATTCAAGCTCTCTATTACTACAATGAAATCTTTTAATGAAGAGGGTTACTGATACTGATACCACAGTTCGATTCAAAGGCCATGGTCAGGAAGCTGTATCATTTTTCTCAATTGGAGACAGGTGGTGTCCTGGAAAGGCCATGTGGTGTAAAAAGAGACCCCATCTTTAAAAACTTATTTATTTATTTATTTATTTAGAGAGAGAGAGAGGTAGATAGAAAATGGGAGAATGGGGCTGGAGAGATGGCTTAACAGTTAAGACACTTGCCTGTGAAAGCCTAAGGACCCGTGTTTGACTCTTCAGATCCCACATAAGCCAGATGCACAAAGTTGCACATGTGCACAAGGTGGTGCATGCATCTGGAGTTCAATTACAGTGGTTGGAGGCCTGGCGTGCCAATTCTCTCTCTCTCTCTCTTGCTCTTACTCCCACTCTCTCATATAAAAAATAGGTCAGTCTGTTGGGCTTGCCTCAAATAAAAAAGAAAAGAAAAAGAAAAGAAAGAAAGGCAGGGAATGGGTGTGCCAGGGCCTGCAGCCATGCAAACAAACTCCAGATGCATGTGCCACCTTGAAATCTGGCATTAATTACATCAGTACTGGGGAATTGCACTTGGGTTCTCAGACTTTGCCAGCAAGTACCTTAACTGCTAAAGCCATCAATGCAGCCAAAGACCACATTTTGGAACAGGAAGTCAGAGAGCAATTGAGAGAGATCAGCCTTGCTCTTATAACAACTCACTCTCATGCGAGCTCAGGTGTCCCTACAGAGCTGCCTTAATCCCTTCCAAGGGTGGTTCCTTCCTGACTTTAAGGGCCTCACACTAGGACCTGCATCTTTTAGGTTCTGTGTCATTTCCCAGCACAGCCACTTTACAGATGAAGCTTCCCCTTGGGGACAAACCACATTCAACCATAACATCAGCATGTGAATGTGGGGGAACCATTCACTCATAATACGGGCTCACAGCATCATTGCCTTCCCTTCTAGCGGTGTGAACTCTGCTGGCCTGGCACTCTCAGCCCCTGAGGTTGGAGGAGATATTTTACCCAGGTCCATGGGACTGGAAGATGAAGTTGCCAACTATCCATTTGGAAATTCTTATGCTACTGGATCAACAGACACACAGGAATCACTGCTCTGATCATAGAGATTGTGCTGAGTTGCCAAGAGCATATCGGATGATCACGACAGTGCTAGGGACAGTGAAGGTTGTGCCTGAAACCCAGGGCATTGTCTCGGCACCTCTAAGTTGTTCTTGCCCCATGAGAAAATTCTATAGAAAACACGCATTCAAGAAAGACAGAGCCACACACAGACCTTTAAAGAATGACAACTTGGCTCCCTTTCCAGTAAAGGACCTGTCCCAGCAGTTGAAGGTGCTTTCTTGCAATACCTACTGGCTCTGGGTTCAATTCCCCAGCACCCATGTAAAGACAAATGCACAAAGTGATGCATGTGTCTGGAGTTCACTTCCAGTGGAAAAAGGTCGTGGCATGCCCATACTCTACATCCCTCAGATAAGTAAATATATAAAATATTTTTAAGAATAAAGAAATGGGGGCTGGAGAGATGGCTTAGTGGTTAAGGCACTTGCCTGCAAAGCCAAAGGACTTTGATTCCCCAAGACCCATGTAAGCCAGATGCACAAGGGGCACATGTGTCTGGAGGTCATTTGCAGTGGTTAGAGGCCCTGGCGTGCCCATTCTCTCTCTGTCTGTCTCTCTTCTAACTCTCTTTCTCTCTATCTGCTATTTCTCTCTCTCTCTCTGCTTGCAAATAAATTTTAAAAAATTACAAAAAAAAAAAAAAAAGAAAGAAAGAAATGGTAGCCAGGCGTGGTGGCACACACCTTTAATCCCAACACTCGGGAGGCAGAGGTAGGAGTATCGCTGTGAGTTCAAGGCCACCCCGAGAATACAGAGTGAATTCCAGGTCAACCAGGGCTAGAGTGAAAAACCAAAATAAATAAATAAGTAATAAATAACCATTTGGATCCCTTTTCAGTAAACAGCCTGCTCTGTTGAGGCTCTGGGGGAAGTCAAATAAAACATGTGCAGTGCAGTGGAAGGCAGAAGTCACAGGAAGCAGCTGTGTGTCATGACCAGTTACAAAAGAGGATTTCAGTAATGTATGAGGCCAAGTTCCCTCGAGAACACACTCAATAGACTGCAAATATGTGCATATATATCATACAAGGGTGTTTACTAACCAGGCTTGCACGGTGGTGACTGGGCAGTTCAACAAAGATCATCTTCATGTAGAGACACTAGAGAACCCAGTAGTTTTTCACTCTAAGAAGCTGGGCACCTCGACAGTCTTGACCCAGGGCTGAAGCCTGGAAAACCCTTAGAGAGTCACTGCTGTTGAGTTCATGTTGGAAGGCCGAAGAAGCTAGAGTCGAGTGTCAGTAGAGGGTTGCAGTAGAGTTGGACACACTGACGGCATAGAGAAGGGGAGGCAGGCAGCATGCACTATTTTTTTTTCCTGAGAACTCTATATGTGTGTCATCTGTTGGGGATAATTTCTTTGTTGAGCACAGGTCTTCCCCACTCCATTAATCTTCTCCCAGATATCTTCTCGCAGATAAACCAGAGATGTGTCTCCTCCGTGATTCAAAACCCTGTGCAGTTGACAATCAAGACCGAACATCACAAGGAGCTTTGGATATTTTCTCTTAGCACATGTTCCATGTAGAAATCAATTCTGTCTTTTCCATCTTATCATGTTATGGTCCACTTATCCTTTGGGCAACAGGGTCACGGGTGCTGTAGCTGAATTCCCAGAGGAATGAGTGGAGCTCGCATGTGGAACAGTAGTTGCCAGCATTTTGCCTCCTCATCTGGCAGAAGAGTTGACTTTCTTCATGTGTACCAAGGACAACTGCATCTTGATAGATGGAAACACGAGTTGCTTCACTTTGGGGGTGGAAGTTCAAGCATGTATTGTTCACGAGGTGCTAAGGACTGATTTCCTGCCTCCTGCCTCTAAACTCCCCTGCTCTGTTTGTTGTGGGTTTTGACTCTAAGCTGGAGCCTATAAGCATTTCTGTTACCATGACCTTCCTTTTGCTACCAAGACAGCACTGGAGGAGCACTGGCATGCTGAAGGCAGTAAAGGGGCTTCTCCTCTTGCTTGGGGGTGCCAGCCATTGAAGGATGACCCTTGGTGTTCATTGTATCCGACACCACATTTGGTGAACTCTGATCTTCCTGCACCCTCTAGCTAGCTTCTCATCCACCTATCTGGCTGACCTTATAGAGCATATCTGATCTATACTTTCTGGCAAGTTCTTGTGTCACAGGCATATTAGGCATTCCTGTGTAGCAACTCCCTCTGATAGGTTCTAAGCCTCACCTTGGTGGTGGACACTGGAGTCCTCTAAGCCCTCAGCTCCTTCCTTCCACTCTTAAGCAGCACCGGAGGTAACAGCTACTTCCTGTGTTGCTACTCCTGGAGTTATCACTAACTGAGCACACCTAACCTCCTCAGAATCACAGCTTAGCCACTCTGCACCCTGCAGACCACTGGTTGTTTACCTGTAAGTAGTTTACTAGGACCCACAGCTCACGACCATGGTCCAGCATCTTATCATTAGCCTGGGAAAAGCTCAAAATTCAGGCTCAGAGCTTCTTTTCTGTTGAATACATGTAGCTTTCATATCAGTGTAAAGTCAAAACATTTTAAATCAGATGATCATAAATCGCAGATGGTTCACATTCCTGTGAATGCGGCACCACTAGTAACTTCCTTGAACAAGTTACTCATTCTTTTGTATTTCTTTTTTTGTGTGTATGTAGAGTGCATAGTTTTAAAAAACTTTTAAAAAAAATATATTTTATTTATTTAGTTAGTTGAGAGACAGAAAGAGGCAGAGAGAGAGAAAGAGGGAGAGAGAGAATGGGCGAGCCAGGGCCTCCAGCTATTGCAAACTAACTCCAGATGCATGCACCCCCTTGTGGATCTGGCTTTCATGGGTCCTGGAGAATCGAACCGGGATCCTTTGGCTTTGCAGGCAAACACCTTAACCACTAAGCCATCTCTTCAGCCCCGTGTGTAGTTTGGGTGTGTGTGAGCAGATATGTATGCATGCCAAGGACACAGGAGGACACAGGAGGACAAAGGGTGTCCCCTATTGCTCTTCCACCTTATTTTCCTGAGTGGAAGTCACTCACTGGTCTTGGTGCTGCCAATTTTTAGCTAGACTGGCTGACCAGTGAGCCCCCATCAATCGTCTTGTTTCTACCCCATTAATCCTGGGGTTACAGGTGTACGCAACCACAGCTGGCTTTTTACATGAGTGCTAGGGATCAACTCAGGTTGTCATGCCTATGTAGCTAGCGCTGTTACCCGTGAGCCATCTTCCTACCCCGAGTTACTCATTGTTTACATTCA
This sequence comes from Orientallactaga sibirica, assembly GCA_036365145.1. NCBI lineage: Eukaryota > Metazoa > Chordata > Mammalia > Rodentia > Dipodidae > Orientallactaga > Orientallactaga sibirica. The sequence goes on from JAEOAD010001992.1 coordinate 161,075, forward strand.
ACTTCCTCTGTTCAGACCACCAGAGGTGTGTCTCGCTTCTCGCTGGGCCTTGACTGATTCATGAGGAAAGGAACAACTGGATCATAGAGACACTGAATCCTACTTGTTCAATCAACTCAGTTCATGAGGCATTTCCTTGGTGCCTGACTGTCCTGGGACACAAGATCATGATCTTGAACCAGAACAAAAGAATCCCTGCTGTGGCCGTGCTGCCTCCAGCAGAGGGAGGACGAGCCTGTCTTTCTGTTAATAATCCATATGACCTTGAGACCACACTTCATCTCTGAGTATTTCCATAGCCTCATCTGAAAAATGGGAATCGTAGTCGTAATTGAGTTGTGAGAATCAAATAGGGAGAAGTACTCCTATCAGTGATTTAGAGCTGTCCCCGACACACACAGCCTATGCATTGAAGAGCTCAGATCGTCCTATTGACAAACCACAGCCACTTCCATTGGCAGAGGAGGAACCTGGTCCAGAGAGGTTCAGGTCACAGGGCAAATTCATCAAGTTCATGGACGGCTCGTTAGAGAAGTCAAGCATTCTGGTGTCTCCTTCCTCATCCACCAGCGTCTTTACGTATGAATTCCAGCCCTGCTTCTCAGACCATCCACCTGGCTTGGTGAAAAGCCGGGCTGCAGTGTACTTGTACATGTCCTGTACCACCCCAAGTTTGGGGTGACAGAGTGGGCCAGGGAACTGGTGTCCTGGGAACCATTTAACAGACCAGGGACTCAGGTGTCCGGTTGCATGGTCTGTCTGTGAGCAAGGCTGGGGCCCCTGTGGCATTTCATGTGGGAGTGCTCAGAGCATCACCCACCATAGAGCTCAACTGGGCCCTTGGTGCCTGCCCTGGTGGCAGCCCCTCCCCACTCCTGTATTCTTTCCCTTCCTCCTCCCTTCTTGCCCCTCCAGCTCTCTCTCACCTCTCTATTTTTTAAAAATATATTTTATTTATTTACTTGAGAGAGAGAGAGAGAGGGAGAGAATGGGTGTGCCAGGGCCTCCAGCCACTGCAAACGAACTCCAGAAGCATGCGCCCCCTTGTGCATCTGGCTTACGTGGGTCCTTTGGCTTTGCAGGCAAGTGCCTTAACCACTAAGCAATCGGTCCAGCCCTCACCTCTCTCTCTTTTTAAAAGTTGCTTTATTTTTTAAAATATTTTTATTTATAGAGAGAGAGAGAGAGAGAGAAAGCCAGCTCTCCAGCTCTCTTCCACCTCCCTTGCTATGACTCCTGTGTTTGCTCCTTCTTCCTCTTTTATCTTCTCTAACTCTTATCCCCTCTCTCTCCTTCCTTCCTGTCCTGCTCCTCCGTGGTCTCTGCCTCTTTTCTCCACATTTCTCTCCCCTTCCTTTACAATCTCATCTCCTTCTTCCTCCTTCCTTTTACTTCTTCTTCTCTGACTTCCTTCCTCCCCTTTTCTTTCTCTCACCCTTCTGCCCCTTCACCTCATTTCCTCTGCTGTGTCCCCTTTCTGTTCTCTCCCTGGGACCCTTCTGGTGACCATGAGGAAGACGGAGCTCCTCCTCGCCAGCCCACCAGCTGAGACATTCTTGAGACCCATCGAGACTGTGGTAGATATCAGTGGCTGATCATTTTTACATCTCCACAGATTCCACTGTGTGAACTAGGGTGCAGATCACAGGGCTGTCTCTGGTTGCAGCCACGTCTCTCTTCTTGTGCCTTTGACTCAGGTGTCATCCCAGACTAAGCCCTTGTGAAGCTGAGCCCATCTTCCTGTTGAAACAAGGCAGGACATTGTTCAAATGCAAGCACTGTAACCCAACACTCAAGGACCCTCCTCTCTCTCTCTCTTTGGCTCTGTATCCATCCAGTCCTACGGAGGCCAAAGTACAGTGGGAAGCCATGCTGTCCCCATCTCCTCTGCTTTCCTGCTGCTCCTGTCACAAGTCAGAAACTTCAATGTCGTTTGAAGTTTGGCTCCTGCCCTCTCTTCTCCCAGCGCCTGCTGACCTCAGCTGTCCACCACAGGGGCTCAGTATGAGCAGGCAGCAGGGATCTGTACAGCCAGAAAGTTTTTCTTCCACCTGCCCAGTCAGTAAATGTTTAATTATCGCACTTTCTCAGCTGACCTGTATCCTGCTCAGGAAGGCTACTGCTCCAGGGTGAAGCCAGACCCATGACTCCCATCAGTACTGGCCATTATGTGCTATTTGTAGTCACCCCTGTGACTAGGCACAGACACAGCATCTGGCTTTCTTCAAAACCGAATTCTCAGTTCCCTGAGCAGGGCCAGGCCCATAGCAGGCACTCACTGAACACCTGCTCACTGGGTACATCAGCAAGAGCGCCTGCTTAGTCAACACCTGCTGTGTGCCAGGCACGGTACCAACCACTTGACTGCATCAACACATCTAACATCCCAATGTGATCCCATTATGGAGTTGAGAAGTTGGAGGTTCATGAGAGAGTGGAACTAACCAGAGGCCCAGGGTCTGGTGAGCCTCATGGCGGCAGAGCCAGACCTCAAGCCCACGTGCCTCTGACCCTTCTCCATTCACGTCAGCGTTGCTAAGATACAAACCCATCCTCACCCACCATGGCGGTTATGGGTCTAAAACAGGTTTATCTGCCAACTCTCCCATCAGACAATGAGCCCCTGAGGGTGCACATGCTGGTTTGTGCCTCGTTGTTCCCCCAGATCAGGGCCTGGGGATACCCCACAAGGCCAAGATAAGTGGTGGAGAGAGCCCTGAATCCTGGCCCATTGACTGACGGGCCTTAGCCTGAGCTACTTGCTGCCTGGCTGTCTGTAGAAGAACAGAAGTACACAGAGCTCTGGGTCCGGTGTCCGTGTGCTGGTGGTGGCCAGAGGCTCCTGCGGGGTGGGCTGGATTCTGCACCACTGGTGTCCTCCCCATCCTGACCAGAGACTTCCTTCTTCCAGCGGCCAGTGTGCCTGCAGTGTTCTGTTTCTATAGACATAGCAAAGAGCCAGGCACATAGGTCACTGCATCAGCAAATAGTCACTGGCTCTGTAGTGGGGATCCTGGGGGGAGCAGCCCCTCCAGGCATGGACCTGGGACGCTAATGTCAGGGAGTATGACTCACAGATCCCTTCAAAGGCTCTCAGTGAACCAGCCAGAACAGATCTGAGCCTCTAGGTACCTCGCACCAGATTCTCAAAATCATTATATGAGCACCTGGTGGGAGCAGAGTATATCAGGGCGAGCTGGAGCTCTGGGAGAGCCCAGGGCTTGGAAGTGGGCTGATCAGGTTGCCTGAGCATGGGAAAATCTCCCAGTCCTTCTGATCCATAACTGCCTGGGGAGATGGCTCAGTTGGTCACGTCCTTGCTGTTCAAGCATGAAGACCTGAGTTTCATCCCCAAGGCTCATATAAAAATGCCGAGTATGGTGGCTCTGGGAAAGAGAAATAGAAAAGAATCTAATTCCAAAGAGTAAATATCACAGGCTTAGGGAACATTCTGAGGTTCTGAAAATAAACACAGCATGAGCGAAGGAGGGAGGGAGAAGATGGATGGAGGTAGAGGCCAGAGTAAGGTCCAGTGAGATGGGAGGCATGAAGGAGCCTTCATTCTGTGTGTCCTTTCTTAAGCCCCCTGCACAGGAAGTGGGCTTCCCTATAATTGTAGGTGCATGCACTAGCCCCCTGTAGACACACTGTTATGTTTTGTTCTGCTTGGAATATCTCCCCAACTGGAAGGACTTCCAATGATTACAAATTGATGCGTTCGGCACAGAAATGCAGATCTCGGTTTGGCAGCTTAGGGACTACCACCCCAAGAGCTTCTGAATGTCATAGACAGTGTGTCCTGCACTGTGCCACAGGACCCTGGCTAACTGTCCTCAGCTCTGAGGCCCAGCACCAGCTTCTTTGACATCATGCTTGCTTATTTCTTCTGTTGGAGCATGTCATCCCTGACTTCTGGAAGATTCCAGGTATCCCCTAGACCAGAGGATCAAAGTCCAAAACCTACTACCACCAGAAAGTTTGTGTCTCAGTTCCAATGTCACCTCCTCAGTGAAGCTTTCCTGAGACTAAACAGCCCTTAGTCCAACCACACTCTTCATGTTATTATTTGAGTCCCACTGAGAGGCAGCACTGGGGCGGGTGGGGGGGGGGCTGGAGAGAGGACTGATCAGGTGGCTTTAAGGGGTCTTATCCTGGAGCTAAGGTCCACGTGGTCTACAGAAGGGTGGAGTCCAGGGATCTTCCGGATGCTGTTGGGTTTTAGAGGAGACTACCTTTGGGGTCTGCAGCTGGAACAGGTGAGATGTGATCAGGGGCATGGTGGGTGAGGGGGGCTTGTAAGAGATGATTAGCACAGACGAGCCACATTTGGTCTCTAAGAATGGGTCATAAAGTCAGGCCTTCCTGTGGTCACGGGTGATCAATGGGGCTAGAACTTTCCTCCATGAGTGTCGCTGACAAGTTGGGTGACAGGGCTAGATGAGTGACCCTGGAGAAGTCATTTATGGACCCACGCCTCCTCACATGCCTCCAGTGGCCACCGCCACCCCGACCTCCAAGTCCAGAAGGAAGAAGGATATGGGGCGCTTCAGAGTTGTGCTGGGGAGGAAGTGACTCCTCACAGTGATGTAATCGCATGGCGGGGCGTTTCCACAGGCTTGGCTGTCATGTCCAGTGTCCTTGCTGAGAGCCTGGCTCAGTGATATCTCCAGACCTGAGCTCATCTCTCATGGTGCTAACCTACAGTTGGCTTTTTTCCATGCGGTGCTTCGGGGTCCCAAGATGAGGGCAGGGTGGCTCTTCTCTTCCAGTGTACCTGTGGAGGTTGTTTCTGGGAACTAAGGGCTGTGGGTGGTGGGGAGGGCAGGGGCAGTGACTCATCTTTCTAAGGGCTGCCTTGCCACCTAGGCCCTCTGCCCACCACTTGGGTGAAAAACTTACCTTGTACAGCAAGTGAGCACAGAAGAGTCAGTTCCTTGCTTGGAAAATGAAGAGACCCAAACTGTGATTGATTAGGTACACAGAGCTGGTAAGTGGTCTTACGCTCAGCCTGGCAGCCCATATGTGTAGTCAGCTTTCTGTCGTTGTGTAAAATGCCAGAGATAAATACCTTCACAGCAGGGGAAAGTTTATTTTGGCTAACAGCTTTAGAGGTTTCAGTTCGCGGTCCCTTGGCCCTGTCACTTCAGGTTCGTATTGAGTCAGCACATCGTGGAAGGGAGGTCATGGTGGGGCTAAGCTGCTCACTGCACAGTGGCTGAGAAGCAAAAGAGAGAAAGAGAGGAAGTGGCTGGGGACTCAATATCCCTTTCAAGGACACACCCTCAGTGACCTCACTTCCTCTCAGTAGACTTCCCCTCTCTTAAAGGTTCCACAGTTTCTCAATAGCTCCACGGGCTGGCGACCAAGACTTCAGCACCTGAGCCTCTGGGACATTTCAGATCCAGTCTATAGCACCAGGTAAGTCCCTGCATGAAGTCTCCACCCAGACCTCACCTGCCCTGAGCTCCCTCACCTGTGGGGCAGGTCTTGCTTATCCAGAGGTGAAGTCTGTCCCTGTGGGTCTCCTTCTGAAGACCCCAGCTTTGGGTCAGAGGTCTTCAGAAAACATAGTTACCCCCCTGGGCCTTCAGGTGACAGCAGTCACAGCCCAGCCCATGGCAGCAGGTGCTGGAGGAGAGCCGCCTGCCCCGTGGGTCATTGTTGAATGTGGGGCAAGCCACAGATTGAACTTCATTTCTAAAGTACGGAGACCCAGTTCTTCCAGCTCCTTTGCACCTTTGTGGAGTTATGTTGTCCTTAATACACAGCTCCATTCTACCTTCCCCGTTCTGTTCCACTGACCTGCCTGTCACAACGCTGACACCACACTGTCTTGACTATTGGCACTTTAATCCTGTGTTCTGAAGTTAGATAGGGCTAGCTCTCTACCTTTAAACCTTTGAAAAACTTTTTTTTGGGGGGGGGATTTCCCTACATTTTGGTGTGAATTTTTAGAATTAACTTGCAAATTGCTGCCAACCCTGCTGGAATCATGTCACAATGATATTGCTTCTGTAGGTCACATGAAGGAGAACTGACACATCAGCAATAATGGTGCATCCAGACTCAGGATGGTTAGATCACCTTAAGTTTCTTCAGAAGTATTTTTTGGTTTTAAGTATATAGGTTTTAGAATTTTAGATTTTTTTTCAATTTATAAGGCAATAATTTTATATTTTATGCAGTGCAAACAGTATTGATGTTTATTTTAATTTCTGATTGCTAGTGTGGAGAAACTTAATTGATTTTTGTATATTAACCTTCCCTATATCCTGCTTTTTGTGAGTTTTTGAGGCAGAGTCAATTCAATTCAAGGCTAAAATTTGATCTGTAATCAAGATTGCCCACAACCTCTCAGAGATCCTTTTGCCTCAGCTGCCCAAGTGATGGGATTAAAGGTATAAGCCTTCACACCTGACATCCTGAAACTTTGATAAACTCATGGTGTAGATAAGATGTTCTTTTCTATAGAGTCCATAGAAAGTTCTACCTAGAAGGATGTAACATTTGTGAATAATATGTGTTAATTTCCTTCTTTCTAATGTGAGTCCCTTTGATTTGTTTTTCCTGCTTTGTTGCTTTGGCTAGAATCTCCACTGCACTTATTCATAGGAGTGGTGAAAGTGTGTCCCCAGCTTGTCCCTTATCTCCACAGAATAATTCATTCTTTCATCTTGGAGAATGATGGCAATGGTAGGTATTTTATAGAAGCCCTTTATGAAGGAAGAGGGGAATAATTTTTTTGCTAGTTTGCTGGGACATTTTTTTATCAGATACAGATTTGCATCATATCAATTTCAAAGAATATGTGATATTTAATTCATGAAATATCATGAATTATTTCAACTGCCTTATCAATATTAAACCAGCCTTGCATTCTCATAAAAGCTTGACCTGATCACAAAACATTTTTCATTTTCTATATTTTATTTTTTTTTTCTTTTTTGTTTTTTAAAATCTTTTTTTATTGACAACATCTATACTTATAGACAACAAACCATGGTATTTTCTCCCCTCCCCCATTCCCCTTCAGAACTACACTCTCCATCATATCCCCTCTTTTAGCTGATACTTTTCTTAAAATCATTTCACCTTCAATATTATAATGAATATTATTCTGTCACTTTCTTTTCTGACACTGCTTTTGCATAGTTTTGATTTCAGTTTTGATTTCTCGGTATGTTTTGCACTCTTATAAAAGAATACTACAACCTGGGTAATTTATAAAGAGATTTGGTGTGTAGAGATGGATCAGTGGATAAAGGGACTGCCACCCAAGCATGAGAAACTGAGTCTGGATTCTATATTCCAGAAGTCATAAAATGCAGTGAGGTAGAACAAGTCTGTAATCTCACTGAAGAGGCAGAGTCAAGGAATCCATGGAGCTCAGTATAGCTGAATAACTGAGCTCTGGCTTCAGTGAGAGACCCTGTCTAAAAGAATAAGTGGAGAGCAGCTGAAGGAGACACCCAATATTGACCTCTGGACACCCCATGCACTTGCACACCTGTGCACCTAAACACATACAAAAATGAATGGATACATACGCACACAGAACACATGCACACACACTACACAACACACACAAATGCAGATATATGTCCCACAGTTCGGGATGCTGGGAATTTCATGTTCGAGGCATTCTCCAGACTGGAGAGGAAGCTGTGTTCTTACATGGCAGAAGATGGAAGGAAAACAGTGAACTCCCTCCATTTTATACTAGTCTTAGTCTATTTATAGGGACAGAACATGGATCTCTCCTCCCAAAATTCTATCCTCCCCCCCAGCACTGTTGCACTGAGGATTGTGTTTCAGCCTGAAATTTGGAGATGAAAACATTCACACTGTAGCACGAAGTAGTGCTAGCGTCACAGATTGAGTCTGGACCTAGCCTCTACTCTTTGACATGTGGAAGACCTTGAGTTTTCTTGAGGGAGAATTTTTCCATGAATGTAAGAACTATCCTTTGTCTCAGTTTCTTCTTGAGTGATCTTTGCTAGCATGTATTCTTGGATATTTAAGTTTACTTGCATGAAGATGTGCATACTATCCCTCATCCTACATTTAATACCCATAGAATTAATTAGCAGTTATGTTTTTTCTTTCACTGTTGGTACCAGAATTTGTATCTTCTCTTTCTTGTTCCTAATTACTCTGGCTATGTTTTTATTATTTTATTCTAGTCATTTAAAATAACTAGATTGTGTTTCCATTTCTCTATAGCATTTGTTTCCCATTTCATTAATTTCTGATTCAATCTTTTTAGCTCCTTTTTTCTATTTATTTTGGATTTAATTTTCTCTTCCAACTCTGCATGATAAGAGCTGAGACAATTGGAGATCATATATATATACACACATACATACACACACATACATATATGTGTGTATATACCAATATGTTTGCTAATATTATATATATACATACTAATCTAATATAATGATTTACAATTGTCTATCTATTTATCATCTATTATCTATCTACCTATCTATCTATCTCCCCCAAATATTGTTTGGGTGGCATCTCATAGATTTGACATATTAGGCTTTCATTTTCACTTAGTCCAAAATGCTTTGGTTTACTTTTTAAGTTGACTTGTTTAGAAATGTATTACTCAGTTTCCAAATATTTGAGGATCTTTAAGATTTCTGCTTTTGAATTCTAATTTTATTTTCTTATTGACAACAACATATCATGTTGGCTAGGATCCTTTCGAATCACTGAGATGTGGTGTATATTTTCTGACTTGTTAAAGTTCCAGCTGTTTGGAATGTGATAGGCATCCTGCTTTATTACTGGGGAGTTTTACCAGTGTCAATTAGAGCAGGGTGTTTGATGGTGCAGTAAAAGTTCTTTTATACCCTTATTTACTTTTGTCTACTTATGTCTTTGGTTATTGTGGGAGTGATCAGGCAGTCTTCCATTTATAACTATGATTTCTCTATTCCTTTGTTCAAGTCTATGATTTTTGCTTCCTCATTTTGAAACTTTGTTGTTTGGGTATACAGATATTTAGGGCTGATGTTCTGTTGATGAATAAGCATCTGTCACATTGTGAAATGTTTCGCTCTATCCATTCTTTGATCAGATACTAAGAAAGCCATTTCTGATTTTTGATTAATGGTTGTTAAAACCACCTGTCATTTTCCATCTTTTTCCTTTTAACCTATCTTGATGTTTAAAGTAGATTTCTTGTGAACATCACATCATTGTTCTTTTACCTAATCTGATGATATCCACATTTAATTGTTTTTATACTGTTTATATTAAACAAGATCATAAATATGGTGAGGTTTTATATATAACATTTGTGCTAGCTGCTTTTATGTATATGTGGCATAAAATACTGAAATAATAACTTAAAGGAAGAAAGATTCATGTAGGCTCACATTTGCAGAGTCCAGTGATGATTCCATGCTGGTGAGCAGAACATCCTGCAGCAGGAGTGAGCTGAAGAGGCTCTGTATCTTGTGGGGAAATAGAAGCAGAGGGAAGGAATACAGGATAGAGCTAAGGCAAGATGAAGTCCCCAAAGACACACGTCCCAGTCACCTGCTTCCTCCACCTAGAACCCACCTCCTACAGTTTTCAAAAATCCCACCAGCCAGATACCAAACATTTTGCCTTTGAGCCTGTGGAGGACATTTCAAGCCATCACAGCCTTGTGCTTGAATTTCTGATGGTTACATTTACTCTTTTTTTTTTTTTTTTTTTTTTTTTTGGTTTTGCAAGGCAGGGTCTCACTCTGGCCCAGGCTGACCTGGAATTAACTATGTAGTCTCAGGGTGACCTCGAACTCATAGTAATCCTCCTACCTCTGCCTCCCGAGTGCTGGGATTAAAGGCGTGCACCACCACGCCCGGCCTTGGTTACATTTACTCTTTGTTGACAGTTTTCTGTCTTCTTTTTGAATAATTTAGTGCTAGTGTGAGTCCATTTTATCCTTATTACCACGACTGTTGTTTAGGATATTTCTAATGGCTGGCTTAGGGTTTATTTTATACATGCTTTCGTTTTCTTACCTTGTATCTTACATAGATATTATGCCATCTCTTGCATGAGAACTCTGCAATTTTGTGCTCTGCCTCCTCTCCCATGGCCTTCCTGTCACTGTCACTTACTTGTGTACGAGTGATCATTCATCACTGCACTGCTATGGGTCTTCCAGTGACCAACGACCTCTTAAAGAGACTTCAAGAATATGAGAACTCTAGAACACTGACCTGTGTAATCACTATTTCCAGTGCTTGTGGCCTGTTTGTGGGATCTGAATTTGTATCTGACATGCTTTTTGGTCTGCATGAAAGACTTAAATATTTCTTATAGTGTAGAGCTGATGATAATTATTTCAGGGCAGAGAAACATTTTATTTGTTTATTTATTTGAGAGCTACAGACACAGAGAGAAAGAGGCAGATGGAGAGAGAATGGGCATGCCAGGGCTTCCAGCCATAGCAAACGAACTCCAGATTCATGTGCCACTTTGTCCATCTGGCTTACGTGGGTTCTGGGGAATTGAGCCTCGAACTGGGGTCCTTAGGCTTCACAGGCAAGCACTTAACAACTAAGCCATTTCTCCAGCCACCCCCCAAAAAACATTTTGAAACGATGATGGCCAAAACTTGGCCAGTTCTGATTAAAATAAAACCAACCTCAAGTTTAAGAAGTCCCATAAACCCTAAGTACAAAAAGATACGGGGGGGGGGGGAAGCTGCAATGCTGTATCATAACAGAGGACCTCAAATGCAATGATGAAGATCAAGTCTTTGAAGCAGATGGAAAAATAGGCACATTGTATACAGAAGACCAAACGTGAGGGTAACAACAGATTTCTCCTTAGAAATAATTCAAGTGAGAGAACAGTGGAAAATGTCTCATGATTCTGGGAAAAAATTCACAGAACCTGAGATTCTAAATCTTACCAAACATCTTTAAAAACAAAAGATAAAGATGTTTTTAAGCACACGAGCCAGAAATAAGACAGGGTTTTGTGTCTTCATTTCCTCTTCTCCAAGAATCACAATGTTCTTTCCACTCATGTCTAATATCTGGAAACTGTTGCTTCATGTATTTTGTCCAATATTTTACTATTTTCAAGAACAAGGTCACATCAAGGTTTCAGGACTCTATCTTGGCCAGAAGCAGAGGTCAGGAGCAGGCACACTCTGGTGTGTGTTCCATGACCTTCTCCCTTGGCAGACTCCACTTCTACACTTTGCTGTATCCTTAGGCCCTTGCATGGAATGTGGCACAGCCTGGGTTGCAAGGACGACATTCTGTCACCTTTCATGTGTCTGACTGAGTCTGGTGAGTCAGATACTGAAGTACTTCCTCTGCAGAGAAAGAGCCACCCACCAAGGACAAAGTGGAGGAAAATCACAGGGAAACGGGAGCTCCAGGAAGTCAGAAAGTTACAAAGACAGAACCCACTTTCCTAAATTCCCCCCAGACCCTTCTTATACAATACTCCTGACTGGCCAGGCAGCCATTCCCTGTCCACATCCTACCATACATGATCCACTTCTTCCTTTACTTATAAACCTCAGAGTCAAGCTGCATAAACTATAAACTACATTTCCCACCTTTTTTCCCCTCTGCAAGGTATAGCACATGACAAATTTCTACCAATGGCGTTTGACTCATCACGTGTGCAATTTTCAGGCTGTGTCCTTCAAGGAAAGGGTTAATTGTCCATGTCCTCTTGTTTTTCTTTCCTCCCCAAATGGTTATGGGCTTGAACGTTGCTTTAAAAATCACAAGGGTCGGACTTCCGGTTAAGATGGCGACATAGGAACCTCGCCAAAAAAGGGTAGGGGATAAAAGCAAAACAAACCCCAGCAAAATACACTTTTCTACTAAAAAGTGAGGTACATAGTAAACTTTCAAGCCCAGCAGAGAAGTAGGAGAGATCCAGAGCGTCTGGAGCCCACAGAAGTGGGCAGAAGTGGCTCCACAGCCGCCGCCTGAGACAGCTGAACCGCAGGACTTTTAAAGGCAGGTGAGGAGATTTTTCCTCTCACGCCGCCTCCTCACAATCTCAAGAAACGTGGAAGGAGGACGGTAGAGATCAAGAGAGGCTTGTGAGGAAGAGGATCGCGTGGAGGAGCAGACGGACTTCAGCTGCCACTCACAGCCTCCCCTCCCCCACCACGAGTGCAAGCACGGCAAGCAACAGAGCTCACCAGCTCACCAGCAGCATTGGGCGCAGTGAAAGCAGAGACCAACAGACGCAGCTGACTTACTGAATCCACAACACAGCAAAGGAACCAAGCAGCCGTGCAGCATAGCTGTGATCAAACCCGTTCCAAAAGGTAACTTGGTTTTCACTAGGTTAGTACCCACCAAATAAGCCTGGTATATAATCCTGATGGATGGTCAGATCTGACATTCCTAAATAAGCTATATTCTAGGCTGCTCATTTGTTGCTTCCTGATTTGTTTCCTCCTCTGTCATTCATTGGGGAAGGGTCTCTCTTGATCACAAGCTGACCTTGGAACTCTCTACAGATCAGAAATCTTAGCCTCCCAGCTGACAGGATTAAGGGCGTGGGCTAACACATATCCTTAGGAACTGTGACTTTGTCATAATACCTGCTTTTGCACAAATACTCTGTGCTGTATTTCATTGAAGGGGTACATTGTTGAGTTAAATTTTTGGATCTTGACTGTATTCTGTTCCATTCACCCCACTTGATAATCTCAAAGCAGGCAAGGGTCACTTCTGTGATTACTTTGAGAGCCTTAAGAACCACACTTAACACCTTAAACTCCTACACTGAAGATATATAATATCAGATTGATTGATACATCTAACATTACTGCAGATATTTAGAAAACCCAAGCATTAAATTAATTCAAGATGCAAAGATCTCTACATTATAATACAAGAAACACAAAACATCCAGACAATATAAATCCACCAAAAAGTATTAATATATCAGAAATGACCTTCAGTGAGGCTGACTTAGAGGACATCCCCGAGAAAGATTTCAAAAGAATGATTATAATTATGTTCAAAGAACTCAAAGAGGAAATGGAAGGGTTCAAAGACCTCAAAGAAGAAATCAAAGGATTCAAAGAACACACAGAAAACCAATTTAATGAAATAAGGAGGTCAATACTAGACATAAATATGGAAATAGAAAGAATAAAGAAAACCCACTCAGAAATGCTAGCAATAAAGAACACAGTCAGTGAAATTAAAACCTCTGTAGAAAATCTCTCTAGTAGAATGGATGAAGGAGAGAACAGGATATCGAAACTAGAAGACCAAGTAGCTGATCTAATACAGTCCAACAGAGAGAAAGACAAAATAATAGGAAGGTATGAATGGGAATTTCAGGATATTCGGGACACTATGAAAAGATCAAACATAAGAATTCAAGGGATAGTAGAAGGAGAAGAATTTCACTCCAAAGGCATAGTAGGTGTTTTCAACAAAATCATAGAGGAAAACTTCCCCCAAATTGGGAAAGAGATGCCAATGCAGATACAGGAAGCCTTTAGAACACCAAACAGACAAAACCTGGAAAGAACCTCTCCCCGCCATATTATAACTAAACTACCAAACATACAAACCAAAGAAAATATATTGAAAGCAGCTAGAGAGAAAAAGCAAGTGACCTACAAAGGGAAGCCCATCAGACTCACAGCAGATTACTCAACACAAACTCTAAAGGCCAGAAGGGCCTGGAGTGATGTATTCCAAGTTCTGAAAGATAAAAACTGTCAACTGAGATTACTTTATCCTGCAAAACTATCTATCCAAATAGATGGAGAAATAAGGACATTCCACAACAAAGACAGGCTAAAGGAATTTTTGGCAACTAAACCAGCTCTACAGAAAATACTTGCAGGAATCATTCATGCTGAGGAGAAAGCAAAGCACACACAACAGGAAATAGGAAAAAATAAACCATACTCAAATAACAGTTAAAACAAGTGAGTAAAGGGAAAACAGGAAAAACTAAAAAATAAGAATGGTGAGAATAAACACATATATGTCAATAATAACTCTTAATATCAATGGTCTCAATGCCCCTATCAAAAGACACAGACTTGCAGACTGGATTAAAAAGCAGGATCCTACCATCTGTTGCCTCCAGGAAACTCATCTCTCAATAAAAAATAGAAACCTTCTTAGGGTGAAAGGTTGGAAAAAGGTATTTCAAGCAAATGGGCCTAGAAAACAAGCAGGGGTTGCTATTTTAATTTCTGACAAGTTAGACTTCAATCCAACATTTGTGAGGAAAGATAAAGAAGGTCACTTTATACTGATTAAAGGAACACTCCAACAGGAGGACATTACAATCCTAAACATATGTGCCCCTAACATGGGGGCTCCCAATTTCATCAAACAAACACTATTAGAATTAAGGTCAGAGATATCTCCTAACACAATAGTAGTGGGTGACTTCAATACCCCACTCTCATCACTTGACAGGTCTACCCAGCAAAAAATAAACAGAGAGACATCTGCATTAAATGATATCATGGAACAAATAGACCTAACAGATATATACAGAACATTCCATCCAAATGCTGCAGAATATACATTTTTCTCAGCAGTACACGGGACATTTTCTAAAATAGACCATATACTAGGACACAAATCAAATCTTAACAAATACAGGAAAATTGAAATAATCCCTTGTACATTTTCTGACCACAATGGGATTAAACTGCAAATCAGCAACAAGAAAATCTACAGAGCATACAGAAACTCATGGAGACTAAACAGCACTTTATTGAATGATGTATGGGTCATTGAAGAAATTAAAAAGGAAATCAAGAAATTCGTAGAATTAAAGGATGATGAGAATACAACATTCCAAAACCTTTGGGACACAATGAAGGCAGTCCTACGAGGGAAATTTATAGCCCTAAGTGCATATATTAAGAAATTGGAGAGTTCACAACTAAACAATTTAATGCTTCACCTTAAGGCCTTGGAAAAAGAAGAACAAGGCAAACCAAAAATTAGTAGATGGGAAGAAATAATAAAGGTTAGGGCAGAAATTAATGAAATGGAAACCAAAAAAACAATCAAAAAGATCAATGAAACAAAGAGTTGGTTCTTTGAAAGGATAAACAAGATTGACAAACCCTTAGCAAATCTGACCAAAAGAAAGAGAGAAGAGACAAAAATTGATAAAATTAGAGATGAAAAAGGCAACATCACAACAGATACCAAAGAAATTCAGAAAATCATACGGACATACTTTAAGAATATATATGCCTCTAAGTTTGAAAACCTGAAAGAAATGGATGAATTCCTTGATTCATATGACCTACCAAAATTAAATCAAGAAGAGATAAACCATTTAAATAGAACTATAACAACCACAGAGATTCAAGCAGTTATAAAAAGTCTCCCAACTAAAAAAAGCCCAGGTCCAGATGGATTCACTGCTGAATTTTACCAGACATTCCTGGAGGATCTAACACCAATGCTTCTCAAACTTTTCCATAAAACAGAAAAGGAAGGAACTCTACCAAAATCCTTCTATGAAGCCAGCATCACCCTGATACCCAAACCGGACAAAGACAGATCAAAAAAAGAAAATTATAGACCAATCTCCCTCATGAACATGGATGCAAAAATTCTCAACAAAATACTGGCAAACAGAATACAAGAATTTATCAGAAAGATTATTCACCCTGACCAAGTAGGCTTTATCCCAGAGATGCAGGGATGGTTCAACATACGCAAATCCATAAATGTAATACACCATATAAATGGTCTGAAGGACAAAAATCATATGGTCATCTCAATAGATGCAGAAAAGGCATTTGACAAAATCCAACACCCCTTCATGGTGAAAGTATTACAGAAACTGGGAATAGAAGGAACATATCTCAACATAATAAAAGCTATTTATGACAAACCTACAGCCAACATAATACTAAATGGGGAAAAACTTGAAGCTTTTCCTCTAAATTCAGGAACAAGACAAGGGTGTCCACTTTCCCCACTACTATTTAATATAGTACTGGAAGTCTTAGCCACAGCAATAAGGCAAGAGACACTCATAAAGGGGATACAAATTGGAAGGAAGAGATCAAATTATCATTATTTGCAGACGATATGATTCTATACCTAACAGACCCTAAAGTCTCTACCTGCAAACTGTTAGAGCTGATAAACACTTTTAGCAATGTAGCAGGATACAAAATAAACACACAGAAATCAGTAGCTTTTCTATATACTAACAACAAACGTGCAGAGGATGAAATCAGGAATCTCTCCCATTCACAATTGCCTCAAAAAAATAAAATACCTTGGAATAAACTTAACCAAGGAAGTGAAGGATCTCTACAATGAGAACTTTAAAAAACTCGAGCGACAAATTACAGAAGACACAAGGAAATGGAAAGACATCCCATGCTCCTGGATTGGAAGAATCAATATTGTGAAAATGTCAATCTTACCAAAAGCAATCTATACATTTAATGCGATCCCTATTAAAATACCAATAGCTTTCTTCACGGAAATAGAAAAAACAATCCTAAAATTCATCTGGAAACAAAAAAAACCTCGAATAGCCAAAACAATTTTGCGAAACAAAAATCAAGCAGGTGGTATAACCATACCCGATTTTAAGTTATATTACAAAGCCATAGTAACAAAAACAGCATGGTACTGGCACAAGGACAGACAGGTAGATCAATGGAACAGAATAGAAGACCCAAATATTAATCCAAGCAGCTACAGCCACCTGATTTTTGACAAAAATGCCAAAAATATTAATTGGAGAAAAGATAGCCTCTTTAACAAGTGGTGTTGGGAAAACTGGACATCGGTATGTAAAAGGATAAACATAGATCCTTGTCTTTCTTGATGCACAAGAGTCAAATCCAAATGGATCAGGGACCTTGATATCAGACCTGAAACTCTGAACCTGCTAGAGGAAAAAGTAGGGGAAACCCTTCAACATATTGACATAGGTAAGGACTTTCTGAATATAACCCCAATTGCTCAGCGAATAAAATCACTAATCAACCAATGGGACCTTATGAAATTACAAAGCTTTTGTACAGCAAAGGACACTGTGAGTAGAGCAAAAAGACAACCTACAGAATGGAAGAAAATCTTTGCCAGCTATACATCTGACAGAGGATTAATATCCAGAATATACAAAGACCTCAAAAAACAGAATAATAAGAATTCAAACAACCCAGTTAAAAAATGGGCTATGGAACTAAATAGAGAATTCACAGAAGATGAAATACAGATGGCATATAAACATCTGAAAAAGTGTTCCACATCCTTAGCCATCAGGGAAATGCAAATTAAAACCACTTTGAGATTCCATTTCACTCCTGTCAGAATGGCTACCATCAAGAAAACAAATGACAATAAGTGTTGGCGTGGATGCGGAAAAAGAGGAACACGTCTACACTGTTGGTGGGAATGTAACCTGGTCCAACCATTGTGGAAATCAGTGTGGAGGTTTTTGAGACAGCTAGAAATAGATTTACCATATGATCCAGCTATAGCACTCCTAGGCGTATATCCAGAAGACTCTTCTCACTTCCTTAGAGATACTTGCAAAACCATGTTTATTGCCGCTCTATTCACAATAGCTAGGAAATGGAAGCAGCCTAGATGTCCCACCACAAATGAATGGATAATAAAGATGTGGTACATTTACACAATGGAGTTCTACTCAGCGGTAAAGAAAAATGAAATTATGAAATTTGCAGGGAAATGGATGATCTGGAAAGGATTATACTAAGTGAGGTAACCCAGGCTCAGAAAGCCAAATGTCACATGTTCTCTCTCATATGTGGATCCTAGCTACAAATAGACAGACTTGTGTGTGAACTGGAACCAAAAATTGGTACCAGAAACCAGTAAGCTGGTAAAAGGCTATAAGGGACGGAGGAAAGGGAAGGACTGAAGTATATGGTATTGCACATATGTAAGTGGAAGGACTGATTACAAGGAGGGGAATGGCCTAACCAAGGCCATGGGTAGAGAATGCATAAAAGAAGGGCAGGGGGAGGGTCAATCTAATTTCAAAAGATTGTGAATAAGACTTATGTAAAACTACTTTTTTGAATAATGGTACATCTAGAAGCTGTAGACTGTTACTAGAAAATTTTCAGTACCTGGGATGGGATACCTTCCAGTGAGTTGTTGGCCAAGGAGGTCCCGGTAGCCTCCAAAACATTAAAGGCTTTTGCCAAAGCCCTTGGTTTCCCCTGAGAAACAGATAGTAAGACCCTATTGCTGAAGACATCTCTTGCCTGAGAGGCAAGGTCACTGAGAAAGCAAGCTGGTGCTGAGCAGAAAACCTTCTCCCTGTAGACCAGCCAACTGAAAGCTGGAAAAAGCTGCACTGCATGCAGAGTATGGGAGACAGAAGTCATCAGCAGTGAAAACAGTGGACGCTGAATATTCAAATTTGGCCAGACAGGCCCAAAGACTGAACAGGTGCAATAGTGGCATGTCTACTCGTGGGGTAACCAACTGCTCTATAATTGGACTGAAGGCCCTCTCTACGGGAGGGAATACATACCTGGTACTGAAAAACCTAAGCAAAGTCTATGGTAGGTAAGGTCATGAGCCTTAGGGGTATAAAGCATGCCCTTATCTAAATGTATATACTATTCCCACCAAGCTGCCTGGAAAATACTACACTTAATGCTCATATTCACATATTAATGCTACTCTCACTTCTGGTTAGAGAAGCTTCTCTTTTCAGATGGCGATGACCACTGGGATGATCCAAAAGGCAACATAGTGCTGAGAAGAAGGGATGGAGAAGTGCCCAGCACTGAAACATCTCTGTCACACCCTCCAAGGCTCAGGGATCATTGCGGAAGAAGGGGCGGGTAGAATGGAAGAGCCAAAGGAAGGGTACGACTCCTTACAATGCAACTGCCCAGACAGAAATTGGCCTTGATATCCATGACCTTGCTGTGCCTAGCAATACCTCCGCAAGACCCTCATAATAGAAGTAAAAGATGGTGACATTAAATTTAAAAAGAGACTAATGGAGAGAGGGAGGGGATATGATGGAGAGTGGATGTAGAGAGCTGCGAGGTGCCGCGCCTTAAAGATGGCGCTGGCTTCCGCCTTCCACCTTCCCGATGGCGAGTGCTCTCCTGGATAAACAAGTCCTTATTTGGCTTGGGCCATGATCTAGGCTTGCTTCCGCATATGTGGACCTATCTGCATTCACCACGTGGCTTACCAGGGTTGGCTGTTCAAAGGCTTCTTAAGATTTGGGCGGGCTTGTCCCAGTGAAGGAGTCAGTGAGTGAGGCAGTCAGTGAGTCTGTGGGTCAGTGAATGAGTGAGTGAGGGAATGAGTGAGTGAGTGAGTGAGTGAGTGAGTGAGTGAGTGAGGCAGTCAGGCAGTGAGTCAGTTAGTCAGTGAGTGAGTGAGTGAGTGAGTGAGTCAGTCAGTCAGTCAGTGAGTGAGTCAGTCAGTCAGTGAGTGAGTCAGTGAGTCAGTGAGTCAGTGAGTGAGTCAGTGAGTCAGTGAGTCAGTCAGTGAGTGAGTCAGTGAGTCAGTCAGTCAGTCAGAAGATTGTTGTCAGAAGATTGTTCAAGGTTCCTGAATAAACTGCTGAAAGAAGAGTCTGAGTGTTGCGTCTTCCTTGCTGGTCGAGGCAGAGTGCGACAAATGGTGGCCCGTAGGGGGAACTCAGAACTTGCAGGGCAGCTAGCTGGTAAGTTCCAGATAAGTGGACAAAAAGGGTAAAGGCAAGTTCTCCGGTAGAGAGACGATAAGGTCCCATAGCAAAATGGACAATACATCTTCCAGTATTAGGGTTAAAAGGCGCCACAATAAGGTTTCCTTAGAGGAAACGCAGTGAGAAGATTTCTTAAGAATGATAGCCGGCCAATTAATGTATATTTGTTCGTGTGTCTTATTAGTGTATAAAAGTTGGTTAACCTCATGTGGTGTATTTGTGTTGTAGTGTGTCTAGTCATATTACATAGGGCAAACGAGAATGATTCAAAAGCAGTTAAAAAAAAATTTTTAGAGAAAATGAGAGAAGAGCGCTCGAGTAAAACATCTAAAAAAAAAAAAAAAAAAGTAAGGTTCCTGAATAAACTGCTGAAAGAAGAGTCCGAAGAGGGACTCAGAACTTTCTGCAGTCAGGGCAGTGCACTGGTAAGTTCCCAGGTAAGGTGGAAATCCGCGACAAAAGCGGGGAAAGTTCCCAGGTAAGGTGGGAATCCGCGACAAAAGCGGGGAATTTTGCTCCTCTCGGTAGAAAAAGAGGGAGCAGGAAGGGTTCGCGGTGTAGCGAACCGAAAGTAAAAGTTTTAAAAGAATTTTTTGCAAATGTAGCCATGGGCGCTTCTCACTCACACCCAATTTTTTTTTGGCTCTGAATGAGCTGCTTCGTTCAAAAAACTTAAAGATAAAGGGGAGTACCCTGGAGAGGTTCCTGGAGGAATGTTATGCCATAGCCCCTTGGTTTGCGTGCTCTGGAAGTCTTACAATCCCTTCATGGGAAAATTTGGGCGAAGATCTTGATTTTGCAGCAGACCAAGGCACGCTTAAGGGCGGGGTAAGATCGATCTGGAGGTTAGTGAGGAACTGCCTCGAGGAAGAAAGGTCGGAACAGGCAAACAGTGAAAAAGAGGCAAACACTTGAGCTAGAAGATTCAGAGTCTACGGATTCTAAAGAAGGGCTGCAGGCTCTCATAAAACAAATGAAAAGATTTAAAAAAAAAAAAAAAGTGAGAGAGAGGGGGAATCCCGGGAAAAAAGCCGGGTGTGGTGGCTCAGGCCATCCCAGCACATGGGAGGCAAAGCAGGACTGCCACAAGTTCAAAGCCAGCCTGGTCTACATAGTGAGTTCCAGGGCAGCCAGGAAAAGCAGAGGCACTGAGACTGGTTTCAGGTTACTGGAGCTGCTATTGTTGACACATTAGCAATCTTAAGGAAGGTGGAAGGAAGGTGTCCTGACTTGATTTACATTAAAACAATGGAGAGGATGCCTGAGGAAAGACTGTAAAAAATGCAAATTCTTGGAAAGAGCTGACTGGAGAAGGAACCTGCTTTTCAAGGCTATATTGAACTTGAACTGCAGGAGTTTGATGACTGCTGATGGTGGTTGAGTTTGCATTGTTTTAGTTTCTCCTTGCTAATGTTGTTAAAAGACCTTGGATTATGGGGACGTATGAACATCATTGGAATTGATAAAAACTATGGGGACCTTTAAATTTGCATGAATGCATTACATTTTACATCATGTACGGTTATCAGTTTATGGGGGCCAGGGGCAGAATGTTGTGGTTTGATTCAGGTGTCCCCCATAAACTTCAAGTGTTCTGAATGCTAGGTTCCCAGCTGATGGCAATTTGGGAATTAACACCTCCTGGAGGCAGAGTATTGTTGGGGGCGGGCTTATGGGTATAATAACCAGCTTCCCCTTGCCAGTGTTTTGACCAATGCTAGCCTCACAGCTGCCGTGGCTCATTTAACTCAAAATATATAAATTATACTAGGGCTGCAAATTTATCCAGATCTTTGTCTAGTTTTCTATTACAGAATTGGTCGCTTGAATTTGAAGATACCTTAAAAGAATTGAGGCTGGCTGTAGTTAATGTGAATTCTACCTGCATGGACCTCTCCTTTGCCTCTGGATTGTCATCTTGGTTGATCTCCGCTATGAATCATCTGAAGGAATGGGCGGGTTTGGGTGCTCTTTAGCAGGCCTTCTGTTACTGGTCTCTCTGGTTTGCTTGTGGTGTCTGTGTAAAATCAGGGTCACGCAATGACGGGATGCAGCTATGATCATTCAAGCCTTTACTGCCATAGAGGCTGCACAGTCCCCCTAAGTCTGGCTGGCTACAATTAAAAGTTAATCTTCTTCCTGCTCAGGTTGCGAGGCTAAGCACTGCACTCTGGGTTAGCCCTAGAAATCCAGAGAAGAGCATGTTTGATTGCATGCGGGTTGATGCCCCAGATCCCGCCTCTGAGAAAAAGGCATCAAGGTTGCGAAAATACGCATCATCAGAGATCAGACCTCTACTCTTACCTGTGGCTTGTTTTAAAACATAAAAGGGGGAACTGTAGAGAGCTGCGAGGTGCCGTGCCTTAAAGATGGCGCTGGCTTCCGCCTTCCACCTTCCCGATGGCGAGTGCTCTCCTGGATAAACAAGTCCTTATTTGGCTTGGGCCATGATCTAGGCTTGCTTCCGCATATGTGGACCTATCTGCATTCACTACGTGGCACACCAGGGTTGGCTGTTCAAAGGCTTCTTAAGCTTTGGGCGGGCTTGTCCCAGTGAAGGAGTCAGTGAGTGAGGCAGTCAGTGAGTCTGTGGGTCAGTGAATGAGTGAGTGAGGGAATGAGTGAGTGAGTGAGTGAGTGAGTGAGTGAGGCAGTCAGGCAGTGAGTCAGTGAGTGAGTGAGTGAGTGAGTGAGTGAGTGAGTGAGTCAGTGAGTGAGTCAGTGAGTGAGTCAGTCAGTCAGAAGATTGTTGTCAGAAGATTGTTCAAGGTTCCTGAATAAACTGCTGAAAGAAGAGTCCGAGCGTTGCGTCTTCCTTGCTGGTCGAGGCAGTCGCCACAAGTGGAGTTCTAAAGGGGAATGGGGGGAGGGGAGGGAAAACTACGCACCTTTTGTATGTAAGTATGTTTTGTTGTCAATAAATATTTTTAAAAAATCACAAGGGTCTCTAAATGAGGGGCAACACAAAAAGACGGGACGAAGGAGATAACTCAGGCCATGCAGGTATGAATACCTGAGTTTGGATCCCAGGACACCAATAAATATGTGCTGAGCATCTGTAATTCCAGCATCCACTCAGGAGGAGGGAGGCACAGACGAGAATCTTCCCAAATCTCATAGACCATGCAGCCTGACAAATGGAGCAGTGACAACAGACCTGGCCTTGAAACAAGGTGTGAGGTGAGAATGGACACAAAACCTTGTCCTCTGACTTCCACATATGAGAGTGGCATACACATGCCCATATTCATCCACACGAACACACATACTCACAAACGAAGTAAAAAATCAGTGGTGGAAGCACTGTGTCCCCTGTATTGTACACTTGACCAGAGGCCTGGCAACTAATACTAGAATGGCTGTCTGGCAGAGCCCTGCACGAGCCGTTATTATGCTGACTCTTGTGGGATTCTTTTTTTTTCTTTTGGAGAGAGATAGAGAGAGACAGAGAGAGAGAGAGAGAGAGAGGGAGAGGAAGACAGAGATGGGCATGCCAGCAGTCTCTCAGCTGCTGCAAAAGAAATCCAGATGTGTGAGCCCCCTTGTGGTCAAGTGTGGCATTGCGCCCTTGTGTCACTTTGCATCTGGCTAAACGTGGGACCTGGAGATTGGAACCAGCGTTCTTAGGCTTAGGAGGCAGGCGCCTTAACCCCTAAGCCATCTCTCCAACCCTCTTGTGGGATTCTTAATGGTACCCAATCTGGGCACTTGGTGGTTGCAAGGAAACTGACATTGTTCAAGAAAGCCTATGGACTGTGACATGCAATTGGACCCAGCAGTTCATAATAACTGGATCAATTTTCTTAGAGAAGGACGCTTAAATCTGTGGCTTTGATGACTGCCTCAGAGCAGGCAGTGAAGAGGACATTTATGGCAGGACAGAGGGAGATGGCCAGGTAGGCTGCCATCCCATTCCTTTCCAAATACCTAAGTCATCCTGGTCCTCCCCCTCAAGAAGAACGTGTGGTACACTCGTGGGGCTGACATTTATGAATGGCTAGTTGTCTGGACGCCCAGCCATCTCAGCACGAAAGAGCCCGCTGGGCAGGTAGGCTCAGCGACTGTGTCCTTTTATTGTGGGGCACACTCTTGATTTCACATCCAGGCCTTAGTGGAACCATTAAATAAATCCAACATTTAGATAAGAGGGTCTGCAGAGGACATTTTCCTGAAATACACTGGTAATAAAAGAGAAAAATGGACTGGCTGGCCGCGATAACCGCCACTGGAGCAGTAATTATGCCACTTCTGGTCCTGAGCCAGGATGCTGGTGGCAGAGCACCTGCCCAGGTAATCCATCAACCCCAGATTTATGGACTTCTCTTGAGGCGCCTGCACATCCCTCCCCTCCAGTTACTCAAGATACTTTTATTTAGATTTTGTCAAGATTATTGATGGACTCTGCCACATTTTCAGCGGGAGAGGTAAGTGTCACACCAGGTGGTGCGATCCAATATGGATTTGCCAGTAATGATCCCGAAAAGAAATAACCTGTCCAAGTGAGCCAATTGTTTCAGACTTCAAAGTACCTACGCCCTGATTTCCCCAGTGCATCTTTGAGTTCTTGAAGCCATCGTGAAGGAGAGCAGAGAGTCTGCACCCTACATTAAGGATGAAGGCTGTATAGTCTAACTAGAGTTGCAAGCCTCAGCTTTCTTGTCTGTAGAATGGGAATAAAAGGCATAAGCATTTCTTGAGTGCATGAGTGAATAATGGTGCTGCATGGTGGGGAAGGGAGGGAACTCCCTACCGCCCTCCTGCCTCTGTTGTGCTAATATTCCGGGTCAATAACCCAGACAGGTGAGGAGTGAGAGAGATGCTTCACACTGAGTTGTCATCCAGTCTTCCACCCTCATCCTGCTTTCAGGCTGGGAGGGGCAGTTCTGATTTTATGGCTGAAACAGCCAAAGTGCGGAGATGAAGAAGGTCACAAAGATGCCCTGCAATGACAATCCTTGGTGTCCACGTGCAGCAGCCACAACCGCAAGACCACAGTGGTCGTGAGGTCACATCAGCTCCGCACTCGGCTGCCCCTCCCGTGGTGGGCTCGTGGTTATGGACTTTACACTGCCTCACTGACTCGACCCAACCCAAGGTGGATGCTGCCACTGCCAGTGTCCTCACTGCCTTTCCCTGTGTCTCGTTCTCTCCTCTCGAAAGAAACCCGTCCTTGTTTGAACAGTTTTATCGAGAGAGGAGCACTAAGATAGCAATCCAGCTATTAGCAGTCCTGCCTGGCGTCTCACATCCCTCCTTCCCCCATCAGTGACACAGGCAGGTGGCTGCTGGTGACCTGCAGGTGAAGGGAACTGCAGGGTGGCTTGGGGCAGGCAGAACTTGAAAGGACACCTTGCTGTGCCCTGCCTTCTCTAGATGTCACTGGGACCTGTGGTTCCCATTGCCTCTCACCTTTCCTCAGATCAAACCCTGTCCCCTGTCCCATGGCAGGGCTTCTCCCCTGGGTTCTGCATGGTGATGGGGGTGGTGGCAGGAAAAGCAAAGCCCCCATTCCCTCTGCACTGTCAGTCTCCTGTCTCCCCCTTCAGCAGCAGAGCCCTGTTAGACTTTAAGCTACACCTCAGGGCTAGAGTGGAGAGTTCCCTACTTTGCCTCTATGATGTTTGCCCCAGTGGATCTGAAAATGCCTTGATTTATAACTTACTTGTCCTGTTACTCTAAAAACGTCATGAAATACCTGGCACACGGTTTGAGTAATTTGAATCTGTGTTCCTGTGCCAGGGTCATTCATATTTGGTTCCAGAAGAAAGGATCCATCTTCCCGTCTGAGGTGCATGTTGTGTTTTATGTTGACGCGGGGACATGGAAATTCTGCTGCCCTTTTCCTAGAGGCGGGGGGCTGTCATTTCTGCAGGGCTCAGAACTGACGGGGGCTCTGAACCATGGGTTACTGGGAGGAGCCTTCAGCCTCCTCTTCCGCTGAGTCTGCTGTGCCAGAAGGGGTTCCTTGGAGCATATACTAGGGTGCTAGGTTTTGTTTTTTCTGATATCTTCAGGAAAAAATTTATGCCATTGATAATGTCCAGTCACTGCTGCCTTATGTCATTAAGACACTAGTAATGTTTCCTAGTTTTAAATGAAACATAAGAGGAAAAGACAATTATAGAAAGGACCTGGATACTCTCTCTCTCTCTCCTCTCTCTCTGTCTCATTATCTCTCTTTCTCTCTCTCCTCTCTCTCTCTCTGTCTGGTTATCTCTCTCTCTCTCTCTGTTTGGGTATGTCTATCTCATCTTTCCTTGGAGGAGGATATTCAGGAATTCAGGACTCCACAGAGCTCTGTTCAGGAACAATCACACTACCCAGCTTGGCTATCATCCTGCTTCCTATGAGAGGAGAAAACCATGAGCTTTCTTTTCCTGTTCTGTGACAGGAGTGAGTTAGGTGCTCTGGGCAAATCACAGTGACATGGACTGAATTGTTGACCATCTGTAAATCAACATTCACACACAAAAAAGTAACAACAGGGTATGTCAGGAGATGCTCCTTTGGCGAGCAGGCAGGGAGGAGCCAGAGGGGTAGGGAAGAGCTATTTGCA
This sequence comes from Orientallactaga sibirica, assembly GCA_036365145.1. Lineage (NCBI taxonomy): Eukaryota > Metazoa > Chordata > Mammalia > Rodentia > Dipodidae > Orientallactaga > Orientallactaga sibirica. The sequence goes on from JAEOAD010001992.1 coordinate 187,335, forward strand.
AAATTGTTGGGGAGGATTTTTTCAGAAGAGCTTCTGAGTGAAGAGTGAACCTGGGGCTGTCTTGGAGGGAAGACTGGCAGAGAAGCCACATGGGCAAAGGCCTTTGGGCTGGGCAGGGCAGACCTGCATGTCAAGGAAAGCCAGGAGCCAATGAGGCCAGAAAAGGGAGCAGATATTTTCCAGGGGGTTGTGGCCTGTCTTTGTTCAAGAAGGGACCCTGGAATTTTCTATTAGGTGAGAACTGATGGTTCTAGGCAGACAGGAGACTGCTCTACAAAGATAATGGATTTGCATGGGGATCACTGCTGTTCTGTGTGGAACAGATTCCTAGGGGAAGAAGAAGGAGTCAGAGGGACTCTTCTGGAAGAATTCAGGACAGGATGGGCTGGAAGATGGCTTAGTGGTTAAGGTGCTTGCCTGAGAAATCTAAGAACACATGTTTGAATCTCCAGGTCCCACATAAGTTGGACACACAGTAACGCAAGTGTGCAATGTTGCACACGTGCCACAAGCACCCATTCTCTCCCTTCTCTCTCTGCATCTTTCTCTCTTGTCTCTGTCTCTCTCTCTCAAAAATAAAATAATAAAGAAAAGAATTCAGGACAGGAGATCAGGAATGAAGTGGAGGACCAGGGAGGCAGCCAAGAAGAAAGCAGGAATGATATCAGAGAAGGAGCAGCCATGGTCACAGGGAACCAGCAGCAGGTAGGGTCCCTGGGGCCAATGGGAGACAGGGCTTTAGAAAGAGAGAGAGCAACTGCATTTGTTAGTGTTCTTGTTGCTGTGACAAAATGCCCAACAGAAACAATTTAAAAGAAGAAGGGTTTATGTAAAGAAGGAAGGGTTTATTTAAAGGAGGTTGATTTGGCTCATTGTTTCAGAGGGATTTGCCTGTAGTGGAGGAAAAGGTATGTCAGCAGGAGCAACTCTGTCCAGAGGAGGAGGTCTTTACATGGCACAGAGAGCGCAGGCCAGGGCCAGAAGTGGGTATAACCTGTCAAGTCTCTCCTCGAGCCATCAACTCTCCCCTAGCCAGGCCCTGCCTCCTAGAACCTGCACAACCTTCCCATCAGCACCCCCAGCTGGGCATTAGGCATTCATACACACAAGCCTGTGGGGGACTTTTCATATTAAAACCACACAGCCACCTGCCACCACAGGACAGAGAAAGACAGCCTTAGGCTTATGGGTGAGGCGGTCACTGGTGACCTTGACAAGAGTGATTGCAGTGGAGGGCAAAGGTGTGAAATCTGGGTCGAATAAAGTGTGAGAAAAATGAGAGGAGGAAAACTGGAGACAGTGCAGACTGTATTTTGTACTAAGGAAAGCAAGTGCATGAGGAGATGGTTGGTTTTTGTTTTTGTTGTTCAGAGATTGGAGAAACAACATAGTGAGGGGCATGGCCCCATGGAGAAGCAAAATTGACGCTGCAGGAGACGGGAGAGCTGGAGCTGTCTGAACGGAAATAGGAATGAGCCTCTGATGGTTCAAGTTATCAGCACACGGGCTCCACAGAGGATGTACTATAGGGTCTCTGGTAAAGAGGCCCCTTCTCCAAGGTGTTTTTTATGCACTTTCAAACTGATAGAAAATTTCAACAATTTCCACAAAGCAGCCATATGTTCTGGGGACCTTTATCAACTTGTTACTTGAAAATATGTGATGGGCAGCCTCCTAAGCCAGTGACTAGGGCCATGCTTGTTATGTCAAATGGCTTATAGAGATGGACCACCATTTATGCCACCCATCTGCTATTCAGAGATGGTAGATTATCTCATGGTTTTGCTATTAACTTTTAACAACTAAAGCAGGCATTGTTGCACACATAATTCCGTGTCCCTGAGTAGGGATGATCTACGCCCAGAACTTACAATGCAGAATCAAAGTTACATGGATTTAAAGTTTTGATAGACACTGCCCCTTTACTAGGGATGTCCTCTGATAAGGTGACCTCAATGGCCATCCCACACTCAGGATGTAAGAGGAACTGTGATACTGGGGTACCGTAAGGTTTTCTAGTTTGAACTTAACAACTTACAGAGTTCTTTTATAAAGTGTATCACAGGGCTTAGCAGTTAAAGCTCTTGCTTGAAAAGCCTTAAGGACCCATGTTTGACTCTCCAGATCCCACATTAGCCGGACACAGAAAGGTGAGGCAAATGCAAGGTCACACATGCCCACTAGGTGACACAAGCATCTGGAATTCAATTTCAGTGGCTGAGGGCCTGTCATGCCAATTCTCTCTCTCTGTGTCTATTTCTCTCTCACTCTCCCTTCAAAAACTGTATCAGAAACTCAATGAAAAGACAGAGCTCCTCTTCCCCACACTCAGAGATGTTCTCACTGGGGCTGGGCTGGGAGCTGGTGAGTAAGAGACAAGAGACAGGACAGTGAGGAGGGAGGTAGATAAATGGCAGAAAGACAGAGGGAGCTTCTGTGTGTGCTGGGATGGGCATCAAGTGCTGGCCTGAGGGGACAAACAGCCCCTGTAGGGACCAGGGCTCCGACTCTCACTGTCCAGTCTCAGCAGAGACATGCGAGCTCAAGGGAATACCACAGTGAGATGGTCGGTACTGGGACAGAGAGTGCAAGCTCCTCACTGACATTTTTCTCCCTTATTTGTACAGCCCTTGTTCTGCTGGGAGCAAAAAACATCCTGGTGATCATCATGTGACACTGCTCCAGCCAATAGGAGCAGAAGTTACTGCAGGGCAGTCTAGGAAAGCTTCCTGGAAGGGGTGTAGGCTGCTGCAGTCTGTAGCGGGTCAGCTCCTGTTTGTGCTGAGATAAGACCTGAAGTCTAGCAATGGAGATGCCATGCTATGATCTCAAGCCCATCCCTCCATTCCATTGTGAGGACGGAGAGTGGACATTGAGGGATCCTCTGGTCCCAGGGGCACCTTGGAAGCTGCTGGGTCTTCACCACAGGCCAATAGCAGACGCCCCTCTAGGTGAGAGAGAAAGATAGCCTGCTGGTGTGTTTACCCCTCCTTTCCCCGGGTCCCCACTGCTCTTGGCAGAGTGCCATTGCCGAGTGTCCAGGTGGCAGTGGGGTACTGCATCATGAGGGACCAAGAACCTGCCTCACCGCCTTCTCTTTCCCTCGTCCACCAGGCAACAGTCACGGTGACGTCAGCTCACAGGATCACAGAACATGATGTCAGCTCTGACGGCCTCTGTCTTTTCTAGGTGCGGGAAGGCTAGGGGCTGATCCTGAGCTCTAGAAGTGTGACCCTGGAGGTGCCCCAACCACAATCTGACCGTGGGTGTCTCGTGTTTAAATAGGAGAGTGGATTCGCCTTGCAAAGGGACACGCTGATCAAGGGAGGTTGTCACTCTGTGAGCACGGGGACTTTGGGATGTTTTGTCCCCACCAGGCTCCCAGCATGGTTCAGTGCTTACGTCCTCAAGACCTGCGGTGGGTGTGGTGGGCTAGCTTAGACTGAACAAAGCCAGCAGCTCCCGACCCAGTTCTGTCTGCCTGCCATGTAGGACCCCTCCTCCAGGCCTCAGTCTCCCTATTTAAATACGAGGTTTATAAGGCAATTCTCCTACTCTTGGAATTTGTTTTTTTTTTCTTTCTTGGCCCCCAGGGCGGTAAAGTGGGGTGGCAGAGGTAGGAATCACAAGCAGAAAAGTGCACAGAGCCACTACGTCTCTAGCTTGGGCCCAGCTGGATACCACACCTGAGACTGGAATGGCTGAGGGAGGAAATGAGGAGTCCTTGCTCAGGACCCTGTGGACTGTGCGGCTCCATACAGGACGTCCTACGGGCCCGTGTCAGAGCAACGCTCCCTTGCAGAGTTCACTACAACCACAGCAGCTCTGAGATGATGGACTCTGCTGTGGTGAGCTGTCTCTGGAAAGACCCGGGTCTACCACTGATGAACCGTGACCTTGATTGAAAGTGTTTTGATGGGCATTTATTTATGCAGCCCTTGCTTTCTTTTGGTAACTGCTTGCATGGAATACCTTTTCCCATTCTTTCACTTTCAATAGATTTCTGCCTTGGATCTAAAGGGAGTCTCTTGTAGACAGCTTGTTTTTTTGTTTTTAAATCTATTCTGTCAATCTTTATCTTATGACTGGAGAGTTTCTTCCATTTTCATTTCAAGTAATTATTGGAAATTACTCCTGTTGTGTTGCTATTTATTTTCTATTGTCCTTTAAATTGTTGTTAATTCTGCATTGCTCACATCCCTGTCTTCTTTTGTATATATATTTTTTGTACTGACACATTTAATTCTCATTTTAATTTCTTTTGTGTTATTTCTATAGGTGTTTTCTTTTGTGACCAAGGAGATTATATTTACCATTGTAAAGTTAAAAGATTTTGCTTTGAATTTGCACCAGCTTAATTTCAATAATATATAAAACTCTGCTTCTAGACAGCCCTTTCTCAATCCTTATTCATCTATTAAGGCCATAAAGTTATTTCTATTGCATTAATTGTACAGAAACAGAATAATAATTTGTACATTGATCTCTTTTTAATAAATTTATTTATTATTATTATTTGCAAACAGAGAGAGAGAGAGACAGACAGACAGACAGAGAATGGGCATACTAGGGCCTTTTGCTACTGCAAACAAACTCCAAACTCCAAACTCATGTACCACTTTGTGCATCTGGCTTTTTGTGGGTACTGGGCATTCAAACATGGGCCATCAGACTTCCAAGGAGGTGCCTTAAGCACTAAGCCATCTCTCCAGCCCCCATTAATCTCTCATATTGTGTAGAAAACAAAAGGTAGAATTAAAATTAGAAGTGTAGGGCTTAGTGGTTAAGGGGTTTGCCTGCAAAGCCAAAGGATCCCTGTTCGATTCTCCAGGACCCACGTAAGCCAGATGCACAAGGGGGCACATGCATCTCGAGTTTGTTTGCAGTGGCTGGAGGTCCTACAGGTCCCTGGAGCTGTTACTCCTCATGCACAGCTTTGATGACCGCCTTCCAAAAGAGGCTATGTCGGCAGATCCTGCTTGCGATAAATGATGGCTTGTCACCTCCCTGGGTGGAACATGGCCTCTGTTAACCTCTATGAGTATACAAGCCAAACCTGGGCATCTCCCCATCTCTTCGGGGTCTAGACCTAGCGGGGTGCTAGCATCATGTAACACAAACTGGTCTGAGGTCTGGGTCCAGATAACCCTTATGGGGTGATGCCGCTGCAGTACTCAGGGGCATCAGTAGCTCCAGCATGCCAGGAGACCTGCACTGTGACCCTCTTTGTTCCCGTTGATGCAGCCAGACTGGCTCTTCCTGGGTCCCACCAACCCCACCAAGAGGATTCCGGGGGGCAGTGCTGGTGTGGGACACCTTTGGGGGACCCTTTCCTTGCGCTGTCTAAAGTTCAGGCCCACTTGGTTTGTTTCCTTGAGTGGTCCCGCTTAGTCCTTCTGTCTCCATCACAAAACTTGATTTCCTAGATGAGTCCATCACTCTTTTTGGAGCCACTTGCCAGAGTCCGCCTGTGTGACTGTGTTATCACAGCCCCTCCACAACTCTTGCCTTGCACTCTTGCATTCCAGACTGGCCAGGCCAGTCTTCTTGGGAAGGTGTTCCTTCCTGTTTTGCTCCAGGCAGTGTCTCTGATTGGGTCCATGAGAGGGGAGCCAAAATGAGGCACAAGAAACGAGTGGAGCCCCTTGCTTCTCCTTCAAAGCAAAACCTTCACCCTTAAGAGAAGGTAGGACAGTGCTTCAGACATCCGTGGGATCACAGAGCACAGAAAATGAGCAGGTAAAGTGTTCAGTGAACCCCTATCTTCCTCGGTCTGCCTGTCTCCAAGTTTTTATGTCCCTCTCACAAAGCCAGCAGTTTTCTTCCCCTTGGCAAAAGTCCACAGTGCTAAGGTTCTTTGATAGCCATTTTATTTTAGATCTATTCTATATGAAAAGATCAATTCCAGCAATTATCCCGTACTATAACAGGTACTTATGGCCCCTGGTTAGAACAGGCGGGCTCTTCACAGAAAGCAGAAGACAGAAACTGAGCGGGGCCATCAGCGGGGGCCTGGGGCAGAGCTCACACAGGGTTCAGAAGTCTTCCATTCTGAAATTAAAGTGCACTGGAGTCTAAAGAAGGTGACTGAGAGCTCACCAAAGCCACAGGCCAGCCCTGTGCAGTGGGTGGAGGACACCAGCTCTCACCTGAAGGTGGGCGTCTCCCCAAGGTCACGAGTGCTCTAGAGTCTTTTGGTCTCCGTGTCCCTTTTCCATGGGTGACTGGTCATTCCACACCTGCTTGGGCAGTAGAGGAGAAAAGACCAGCAGCTGCGCCCCACACTGTTCACCTGGGTCATTCTAAACCAGGAAGACCTTTCAGGAGGCAGCTTGAGGGATGGGAGGGAGGACAGAAAGGAGAGGACAGTGAGACTACGACTGAGAAGCTTGGATGGCCACCAGCGAGGTTCCAAACAGGACTTGCAGACCTGTGTAACCGCGTGGTGGCCTCTGTGAGGACTCTGGGGCCAAGTGAGGCTTAGAGTCCCTGGGGACTCTCTAGTGGTCCACTGCGTGTTTGCTTCAGCTTGGAAGAGCAGTATTATTGGCTCTGCAAATGTAATCATTGCTGATGATAAACGAGTTGAAAATAAATTGCAAGTGTCAAACACCACATTAGGGGTGGTGATTAAGTGAGGCAGGGAGGGGACTGGCCCCCTTTCTGCATCACTGTGTTCTGGTCCTGAGAAATTACGCAGGTCTGTTCTGTGATTGAAGGATCAAGAGCTTGAGGTGATGGGGGATGAGAAGAGTGGGGGCAGTGGCATGCCAGGCATGCCAAAGCAAGTTCAAACCAGCCACAGAGCTGCAGGGTGAACGTGGAGGGATCTCCTCAGCCAGTTGTTTATGACAGGCATTATTAAAAATGAAATTATGTAACTTACAGTGAAATAAATTACACTATAGCACAAAGACAGTATGCTCTCAGAACGCATCAGTCCCTCATTACTTTGTAGTATTTTACTGCTGTGCCTTGACTGTGATTTACTCATACTGTCTCTGTGTGGGTTAGTGACTCTGTTATTGGGTGGCCCTCTGTGTCTCCTCCCCATGTGGCGTTGGTGATTTGAAACTGACATGGGTGGGAATGTTGAGATCACAGTATGGATGAACCCCTCAAATTGGAGTCTCCTCAGGATGCAGAGATCACAAAAGTGGTTTGGAAGCGAGGTGTGCTGGTGCATGCCTTTATTACCAGCAATTGTGAGGCAGAGGTAGGAGGATCCTGGTGAGTTTGAGGCCACCCTGAGATTACATAGTGAATTTCAAGTCAGCCTGGGCTAGAATGAGACCCTACCTCAAAAAAAAAAGTGGCTTAGATAGGGAAATTTTAATATAAAAGATCATTAATAGCTAAAAGGCGATGAACTACTAAGAGGAATAAAGTAGAATCTTAAATGTTACATCTCAAATAATAGGAAATGTTGCCCAAAACTCATGGGCTGAAGCCTTGGTCCTCAGTGCAAAGTTCAGTGGTGGATCTTTGGAAAAGTGATTGGACCATGAGGGCTCACACCTTATCAATGGATTCATCCCTCCCTGGGTTCATGACCTGATGCATTATGGGGATGTGATAGGAACTAGGAGGTGAGACCCACTTGGAAGAGGTAGGTCACCAGGGCTGTGTTCTTGCCAGGTATACCTTGTTCCCTGTCTCACCCCCTCTCCATTTCCTCTGTCTCTCTGAGCTTTCACGAGCTGCCACATTCTCCTTCTGCCATAGTAGTCTCCCTCGTCCAAACAATGGGGCCAGCTGGCATGGGCAGAAACCTCAGACACGGTGACCAAAGATCAATCAATCCTCCTTTGAAATATTTTCTCTTGGCTCCCATCTCTGCTGAACTGACCCATCGGATCCTGCTTGTTGTCCTTTAACTAGTAGCCACAGTGATCTAAAACTCCCAGCACTCGGGAGGCAGAGGTAGGAGGATCACCATGAGTTCGAGGCCACCCTGTGACTACATAGTGAGTTCCAGTTCAGCCTGAGCTAGAATGAGACCCTACCTCCTTGAAAAAACAAACAAACAAACGAAAAACAACAACAAAAATCTCCCTGTCTAATGGATGCAGACCCGTGTGAGGACCCAGCCTGGCTCTCTGATCTCTGTGTCTCTCACAGGCTTCATGAGGTCTTTGTGGAAAGCCAGACCTCCTGGCTTGGACACCAGAGACTGAGGAAAATATTGATGAGGTTTGAGTTAATCTAGCCAAAAGTTGGGGTGAGTTACCAGTTTGTTGTTGTTATGGTTACCCTCAGTGTACCCAGGCCTCAAACATCTGTGGTGGAACCTTGGGTTCAGAAAGGAGGTCGGCCTTCCAGGGCAGCATTTGCTGGAAACTGGGCCTCAGACAGGGGCTCCATCCCCTCTGTTTCCTCTCCTGTTCCTTTCTCTGCCACACTTCGTACTGCCTTATTGTGAAACTTGATAGCTTGAGGAAGGGTGGATAGAGGTGCATTTTCTGTTATGATTAAGCCTGTCTGAGGCACATCCCATTGCTCTATGTGTGTGTGGATGAGTGAGGCCTTCATCGCTCTCTTACTCCTTCTGTGAGATTCCAGGCCTGGTGAGTGATCACCCCTCCTCCTCCCTTCTCTTCCCCACCTCTCCCCCAATTTGTCCTGGCTGCCATAGGTTCCTTAAGGACAGCGGCTCTGACTCCCCCCTTTTCCACCTAGACTAAGGCTTTTGTTTCACAGGGGAGAAAGGCCTAGCAAATTTTTTGCAGCCCTTCCATGGCTAAAGCATAAGGCACACTTACTTCAGGCAAGTTCTAACCTTTCTTGTGAGCATCCATCTCTTGGGGGGTCCAGAGAGCCTGAAAGTTGGTTTAGACATCCGGTGTCTGTTGGCTTGGCATTGTCCAGCCCTACCTTGCATTTGACTTTCATGGACCTCTTACTAACTCTAGCTGAGTTCTCCTTACCTGTGTCTGGGGCATCTGTCTGCCACAACCAAGGTGCTTCTGCCTCCATGGTCACATTGCTCAGAGTTGAGCCCAAGAGTTTCAGTTTACTCCCTGCTCACAGCTCCGTGGTAGGCTTGGAAACTGAAAAATTGTGAGCGTGACTTTCTCTTTCTTTGGTGGTGGTGGTGTGTTTGTGTGTTTAGATGCTCATGACCTATGTGCATGGACACAGCAGCCAGAGGAGAACATGGGGTGTCCCCCTCTATCACTCTTTGGGTTGATTTCCTTGAAATGAGGTCTCTCCGTGAACCTGCACTGACCATCGAGCCCCAGTGCTGCTTCCGTCTCTGTTCTACTCGGCACTGGGGTTACAGGACTGCATGGTCATGCCTGCCATGTTTCTTTTCACATGGATACTGAGAATGGCTTCAGGTCCTCACGAATTGCTCACCAAGTGATCTTACTCAGTAACACATTCCCCAGCCCTAGCTTTGCTCTTTTTCATTTGGAAGTGATAATTTCAGGTGGTGAAATCTTAATTTTTAAAAACTGTCATTTGCAATCAGTGTTGGCAGAAGTCCCACCTTACTGGGCCATATAGATTCTGTTAGAGAAGCCAGGGTTTCTCAGGCTTCCTCCTCAGCACGGTGGTCCAGAGATGAGCATGACAAAAAAAAAAAAAAAAAAAAAAAAAGACAGATCACCCAGTGGGTCCAGACTGATGCAAACACAGAACTGTGTTATCCCAGGGCGTGATGGGATGGTTCAAGCACTGAAAACACAAAGACCACTCAAACCAGTAGAGACCAACATGGCTGACAGAGAACACCACTGCCCTTCTCCACATCATCATTCTTGTAACACGGCGTTCTCCCATCATGATCTGACTCCACAACACACTAGAGACCTCCATTCAAGGACAGAATCAAGTGTGGGGAGGTAAGACCTGATTCAGGGAGAATTCTGGTCCATTCCTTACCTCATGAATAATCCCTTCTAATTTACCTTCTCCCATTAAATGAGGTATTGGGAATCCCAGTGGCATACATCTCTCGAGAAGCCCATACTCACCTTTGATTGTGTTCTTGCCAGCTAATAAACTTCCTTTGCAGCTCCTTCCTGTGCCTCGTCTCTCAATTCTTTTCTGAAAGCACCGGGTAAAGGTCTCAGTCAGGTGTCTGTCTCTGAGGTGCCCAGCCTCCACCACCAGCAGCATCTTTCTCATGATAAAGACTGTATGGGGACCTGGGATCAAGTACCAACTGTAGCCCTGAATTATTTAGTGAGCTCAGACAACACTCTGCCCAGCTTAGACCTCACTTTCTTCTGACGTTTAGAGTGGATTACCTGAATTCCAGAACCCTGTCTGGTACTCTTCTTGTCTGGCTTATATGTGAAATGTGGCATGGATGAATGAGAGCCCGTTTTGTCCCTGAGCATCTCTCAACCCCCTGGGAAGGGGGCCACATGAAGTAGTGACCATGCCCAGTGGGGACTGGCTTGGGACTCTTGGCTTGATATGAAGGAGAGCTCTCCCAGGTTAGCCGGCCTGCCCAGTGACCTCAAGGCTTACCTCTTCCCAGAATGCAGCTAGATCACCTGCTCTCTGGACCTGTGGAAGACATGAAAATCCACATCGTCGGCCACTTCCTCCAGGAGGCTTTCACAGGGGTCTGACCCAGAGTCTTCCCACAGTCCTGCTCTATTTTCTTCACAGCACCCATCACTGTTTCATATTGTATTGCTTATGTGCTGACTTGAATTGTGTATGAGTGCCTTTGATCCATCAGATGCAAATCTTTCATCTCTTCAAACTGTCTTAGTGTCCTAGGAACTGGATCTTCAGCAGTTAGCAAAAAGACCACACACCCCAACACACCCCACATACAATGCACATGTGGACTCACAGCCAGCAAACATGGTAAATAATGTAATGGGCTGTGTCAAGGAATAGTGAGTGATGAGAGAGAGGTAGAGCTGGGAGGAAGGAGCAGTGTCAGGGGTCTGGTGCCAATGGACAGGTAGTCAGGAAAAGCTTACAAGAAGGACACACTTGAGGCTCAGTCAGTGAAGAGCTTGCTGCACAAGTGTGAGAACTTGAGTTCAAATCCCCACAACCACATTGAAGCTGGGCAGGGTGCTGTGTGCCTGGAATCCCAGAGCTGGGGAGACAGAGACAAGAGGATCCCTGGGGCAAGCTGGCTAGATAGTGTGGTGAGAGACACTGTCTCAAAAGTGAGATGGAGGGCTAGGGAGATGGCTCAGAGGACAAAGTGCTTGTGCTCAAGCTGGAGAGATGGCTTAGTGGTTAAGGCACATGCCTGCGAAGCCTAAGGACCAGGTTTGATTCTCCAGGTCCCATGTAAGCCAGATACACAAGGTGGTGCATGCATCTGGAGTACGTTTGCAGTGGCTAGAGGCCCTGGTGTGCCCATTCTCTCTCTCCCTTCTTCTCTCGGTCTCTAATAAATAACAATTTTAAAAAGTACTTGAGTACCTGAGTTTAGCTCCTGGACTCCACATAAAAGCAGGATACCGTGGGGGACTTTAGTAATACCAACGCGCTTATAGAAAGATGGGAGGCAGAGACAGGAAAAACATTCCAGAAGCTTTTGGGCCAGCTGGCCTGGGTAACAGAAGGGAGAACAATGACAGACTCTGCCTCAGAAGAGGTGAAAGGTGAGCATCAACACCTGAAAGTTGTCCTCTGACCTACACACACAAGCACACACACATGCACACACTCATGCACACACACACACACACACACACACACTGTGGCATGGGTGTCACTGCATTCACACACATGAACATGCACACACACATGAACATGCACACACACAAACATGCACACACACAAACATGCACACACATTAGCATGCACACAGTGCATCATGCATGCACACAGAGGAACATGCACACACATGAACACACACACACAGGAACATGCACACACATGCATCATGCACACATATAATTCCCCCTCCCCTCCAGAAAAACAAGATGGAGATCAATTAAGGAAGACGCCCAACATCAACTTCCATCCACACACACTTGCATGCACATCACAGACATGTGTGCTCCATACATGTAAACACACATACATTCATACCGCACATACATAAAGAATTCAAATAAAAATTTTAAAAGAAGGGGCTGACTCCAGGCTAGTCCTGAAGATTCAGGCTGTGAGCCATGAATCCACGGCGGGGGCCCAGGCTGAGTTGTCGCAGCACAGAAGCCCAGAGGCAGAAGGGTGTCTAGCAGACTGGAAGGTCAACACAGGTTCATGTGACCGGAGATGAGCAAGAAGACCTGGGGAGGTGAAGTCAGAGGTCAGAGGGTTGGGAAGGAGACACTGAAGGACCCAGGTTTTAGGTGAGGAATGGAGGGAGTTGGGATGGAGGGATGTCATAGGCATTTCTCAAGGTTCTGTTCTGCTGCTCAATGGAGAAGAGACTCGGACGGTGGGGGGAGGGTAGCATTAGGGAGGTGACAGGCCTGGTGATGGAGGAGGGTGGGGTCAGAGAGAAGCAGGAGGGCTGGGCAGGAGGAATTTGGAAGTACCTGCCACACAGCCCAGCACCCATAGGGCACAGGGCACTGTGATGCCCGTCTAGAGAAGGGACTGGCAGACCTAAACCAGAATCTCCTGGCTGCCCAGCCTGAGTTCCGGCTCTCTGAAAGGATGGAAGCAGGGGTGATGGGGTGGACAAGCCTTCAGGCTGCAAAGAGACATCACCCCCAGAGCTGTGCAGGGAAGAAGTCTCTGGGGAAAGGCAAGAGGGCAGGATGACACCAGCGATAAAATGCTAACATTTCACATGTTCTGCAGAGCTTAAATTACACATGTTCAGATATTGCTTAAAGGGAAGATAACCTTTAAAAGCTATTTTTTCATGTTTAAAAATACATATAAAAGGTTAGAATGCAAAGTACATATCCGACGTTTTCCCAATCCATTTCATTCTTCCTGTACTGCTTTCATTGGTGAGTTTGGCAGTCAGAAGTAAACTGTGTTGACTTGAGACAGACTGCAGGTGCAGAGAAACTGACAGCCACTTTGGTTTTTTTTTTTCTTTTGGTAATTTTTTTTTTTTGAGAGAGAGAGAGAGAAAGAGAGAATTGGCATGCCAGGGCTCCAGCCACTGCAATCAAATTCCAGACATGTGCGCCATCTTGTGCACATGTGTGACCTTGCATGCTTGTGACCCCTTGTGTGTCTGGCTTATGTGGGACCTGGAGAGTAGAACATGGGTCCTTAGACCACTATGCTATCTCTCCAGCCCTGGTTTATTTATTTTTTTTTGGAGAGAGTCAGAGAGAGAGAGAGAGAAAGAGAAAGAATGGGCTCGCCAGTGGCCTCTCAGCTGTTGTGAACAAACTCCAGACGTGTGCTCCCCCTTGTGGGCAAGTGTGGCATTGCACCCTTGCATCACTGCATCTGGCTAAAGGTGGGACCTGGAGAATCGAATGGGCATTCTTAGGCTTAGGAGGCTGGCGCCTTAACCCCTAAGCCATCTCTCCAGCCTGGCCCTGGGTTTTAAAAAATATAACTTTGAAGGTAGGCAGGTAAAACAAACACCTAACCAGCTTCAGGGTGAATTAGTCTCCAGCGATTGGGAATCTGGTCTCCACCTGATGGCTCTGGATCCTGGTGCTGCATCTGTCAAGGAATGGACTATGGGGAGCTGGGCGGCAGACATGGGTGCTGAACAGTAGAGATAGGGGCTGGGCAGCAGAAGCAGGGACACTGTGTGAGGACTGCTGGGTGGGAGTCAGCTGTGCAACACCTGAATGGGTCACATTGAACTCTTTGTCACACGTTGGTTCCAGGTCCTTAGTTTCTCCAATGTGTAACACAACACAACCAGATAGTCATGCTCTAAGGTGTCGTCCATGTTTAAAGTTCACACTAGACCAAGTCTGAGGTCAGTGAGAGAGAGGCAGTGGGCCGCTGTGTGATCCTGCTGAGTGCTGGGATTATTTTAGGAGCAAAAGTGAGGCCACACACCACCCTGTCCTCTCCACAGGAGAGATGACAGTGGCTTCTATAGGATAGGAGAAAGGTGTTAATTTGAGAAGAGTTGGAAGCAACTTGGAGGCACACTTCTGTGTGACCTTGTGACTCAGTTTTCACAGAATGAGGACAGAAGACCCACCTGGATTGTGGATGACAATATACCATGGGCTGGGTTCCCAAACTAAAAAAAAAAAAAGAAAAAAAATGAAGAGGAGGAAGTGAGCACCTGCATTCATCTCTCTCTGCTTCCTGACTGTGGGCTCACTGTGAGTTACCACCTCACACTCCTGTTGCCATGCCGTCCTGCCCAAGATGGACTGTGCCCTCACACTGTCAGCCAAAATAAAGTCTCCTTCCTTAGGTTGCTTTTGTTGGGCATTTTGTCACAGCAATGAGAAAAACAACTACTGCACACCTGTAATCCCATTCCCTGCTCACGGACATCTCCAGAGACAGGTGTGACAGCTGTGCATCTGGGAGTTCCAAGCCTGACCTTCACAGGGGTGACAGCATCTGCCCTCAGCCACTTCCATGTGGGGTTCTGGTCTGGCCCTAGATGCATGCTCGCTCCACACCCCAGGGGCCTCAGTCCTCATGGGTCCTTGAAGTAAGGAAGGGGCTCGAATATGGATGCCCCCTCCTGTGCTGTCCCCACAGGCTGAGAAGTGCAGGGCAGACCCTAGGAGCTCAGACATCTCCCCCCCGGAGCCATTCACGGGCACCCGTTACCCCGGAAGACGAAAGGAGAAAACAGAGTTGTCTGACTGTGTGTTAGTTACTTTGTTGTCGCTGTGGCAAATATCTGACGAAAATCAACTTAAGAAGAAAGGAAGGAAGGAAGGAAGGGAGGAAGGGAGGAAGGAAGGAAAGAAGGAGGGAAGGAGGGAAGGAGGGAAGGAAGGAAGGAAGGGAGGGAGGAAGGGAGGAAGGAGGGAAGGAGGGAAGAAAGGAAGGAACAAAGGAAAGGGAGGAAGGAAGGGAGGGGTTTACTCTGGCTCGCACTTTGCAGAGGACACATTCCACCATGGAGGGAAAGGCGCAGCAGGCTGGCTCATCATGGCCACCCGAGGATGACCAGGAAGAGAGCCTGGGCTACACAACCCAAGCCTGCCCCGCAGTGACCCTTTTCCTCCTGAGGCTCCACTTCCTAATGATTCCACAACTTTGTAAACAGCGCCATCAGCTGGGGACCAAGTGTTCAAACGCGTGAGCCTATGGGGGCCTTTTGTGTTCACACTACCACAGACGAGATCACCGTCCTGACTCTCCACATGGTGACACAGAGTGGGAGAAGGCTGGCGGGGACCAAGACCACAAGATGCTTCCACTCAAGAGCTCAGCAGGGACGGGAGTTGGGACTTTCAGGGACAACACCTGGGGAATGAGCTGTCTGGAGCATCAGCAATGTCCAGCCCTGGGGGCAGGTCCACGAGAGAGGGTCTGAACCTGTCCCAGTCAGTGGCCCTGGGGTCAACATGCCAATGAGGATCTGGGGACAGTGCCGATGTCCAGACCCACCATGCTGACCCACGTTAGCCTGTGGCCATCGTCTCAAAGTCTATCATCTGTCATCAACACCATGGACGCTTGGAGCTGGAGCAACTCTAAGACACTGAGTGACTGAGCCCACTGGGGAATGAGTGAATGAATGCACCAGGGAAATAGAGGCTGAACAAATGGCTCTCTAATGACCCCTGGGGGAGGGACTGAGAGCACAGGTGAACAGTAAAAGAAGCAATTAGTGCCAGGACAAGCAGGAGAAGAACAGACACGATATGAACACTTGAATATATGCAGGAATAAGAGCTGCCTGCAGAGTGGAATGGGTGCTCGGATACGAAACGCACAGGTAACAGATGGGTCAATACTTGGATACACGCACTAAAGGAGGAAGGCGTCCTCAGGAGAGAGGAGGGGAGGCTAAGTTGAAGGGTAACAAGCCTCCTCACGTCCAAATCATGTCTCTGTCCAGATACTCAGGGCCAAAGCCTTGGAGACTTGGCAGAGAAGTGCCTCCAGTGACCTCATTAGGATTCAATAAGAATATTACTTAGCAAATATCAGCTTCTCAGCAGGATTAACTGTATTCCTGGGAAGAGCTAAAAAAAAAAAATTGACTCCATTGTTTTCCCAATTATGGTTCAGATAATTACTTATTGTGTAGTAAACCCTCAGCATGATTTTAATGATCTCTGTTTAAATAACACATTTTTACTTTCTCCTTGCAAATTAACCTCAGGGAGGTGTAATTAATGCCTACACAGGAAGGTTTGCCGTGTGACCTGGGACTGAGGGATGTATGGAAGTTGTTCTGTGACAATCCAAGGCCAAGTGATGCTGGAGCAGAGCTCAGATGACCTGAGGATTTGTGCACCTGAAACAAACCTCTCCTGATTTGGGTCTGGGTGTGAAATGAGGGTGGTCTACAGGGTCACAAATGTGCCATTAGGAGAACTCCTGCCAGGCCTGGATCAGGGCCAGGTTCTCACCCATTCCCTCTCCTGAAGCCGGGACTCAGCCTGGCTCCTCAGGGCATCCTCAGTACCCAGCGTGGGACCCCGTGCATGGCAGGTGCTCTGCAGTACTGGCTGAGGGCTCGGGGTCCCGTCACTTACTGTGTGTTTTAGGAGCACCTCAAGTCTCATCAGAGCAACCATGGTTTGATAAGCCAACGCCACTCACATGTCCTCATGTCCTTGTCCACTCTGTCTTCTGACACACCTCTGACAGTCACTATCTCCTTGTCCCAGCCAGTGTCTCCCTTCTTGTTCCTTGTCCTGTTTGCTGGGTGCTGTGTTGATATCTGGGGGCTGAGAAGCAGAAAACACATGGCTGTGGCACTCTCTCAGGGTTGGGGATTGAGTGAGGCCAGGTGCCACTGTAACTAACAGTCCATGAACAGAGGACATGAAGCTTCACCTGACCCTGGCATGACCATATTGTCAGGAGGTTATCAAGAGGGTCTGGCCACATTTGGACCACAGTGAGGTGGAGACTTACAGGAGTCCTTTAGGGGGATCTATGTCCATTATGAACAGCCCAATGCTGTCCCTGCTGTCCATCTTGTGGACAATGCTGTATCCAGTGTGTGTCTATGTTTCTGGATTTGCTTCCTGGATAGCCCAGGATGTTCCTTGTCTCTCTCAGGGGCTGCAGGTTAGCCCTAGCTCAGTGCCTCTGTGAGAGCTGACATTCCGTTCTCTCCCCTAGTGTGCGTTCCCCTCTGTACAGCACCCTCCTCCTCCAGTGTGATGGCCGCTCCCACATCAGAACTGCTAGAATTGGCGCTGGCAAGAGGGCAGGGGGAAGAAGCCAGTCTCAGAGTGGGCGAGCCCATCCTATAGGAGTGGACATGGGAGCGGACTCCATTTCCCTTAAGAGGATCAGAAGAAGGAATACAGTGGTATCTTTATGCCCATGAACTTGATAACACTTTTGTCCAGGGGCTTAGGAACATGGAAGTTACTCTGTGAGCCCAGAAAATCGTGTGACATCGAGTTACCATGGGGTCTGTCATGTTCAGGTCCCCAAAGTGGTTCTAGGACCTACTTGTCTCCCCACCTTAGCTGATGACATTGGACATAGATTCGG
This sequence comes from Orientallactaga sibirica, assembly GCA_036365145.1. Taxonomy (NCBI): domain Eukaryota; kingdom Metazoa; phylum Chordata; class Mammalia; order Rodentia; family Dipodidae; genus Orientallactaga; species Orientallactaga sibirica. The sequence continues at coordinate 204,858 of JAEOAD010001992.1, forward strand.
TGGCTGTCCTGACTGGTTGCCTCCATGGGTTCTGGCCAGGAGGGCCATAATAATTTGGAATTCTCACCACTTACTCTCTGGCTGCAAGCCCAAGCTTGGGCTAGCCTTATTGTCCTCCCCAGGAGCTCATCAAAGGCCCTTGGTACACCTGTAGAGATGACCAAGCCCACCTGTAAGTGGGAGAGCCACAGTGACACGGAACATCTTACTGCTTCTTCCAATGACTCTTGACCATCACATAGTACCTTAGAGAGATGGAGGGGGGGTATTTTTAGAAGGAGATGGCAAATGAGACAGGGAGACAAGAGCTGTCTGGGCCCTGATAGAGACACAGGGAGACATGAGCCATCCCAGCTCCTGTAGAACAGGTCAGCGTTTCTTCTTCACATTAACTCTGACAGGCGTTCAAACAGGCTCTGACTCCTATCTGAAGACAACTGGACAACGATGGACTGGAAGCTTCTGGGGATTCCAGGAGCAAAGAAAACCCCACGTGTTTCAGAGTCAGACGCACTGTAGTCTGAGTCTCACCTCAGTGGCATGCTGGGATAGGTTCTGTGTCATTGTCCAGGCCCCGTCATTTTACAGCAGGGCTGGGTGGATGGGAGTGGAGGATCATGGGTGAAGCAGAACAGGTCCCAGGAAGCTAAACATTTGAAACTGGTTTGATTGCTGCTTGCTTTATTGCCTCAGCCAAGAATAAAGTCCAGCAGCGTTGTCTCTGCAGTTCCATTCTTGAGCTTTGTCCCTTTGGAAAGCTTCCTGGTGGCTGCTGGAGCCACCTCTACCACTTATTCCTCGTATAGCACAGCCTGGCTGCAGAGAGCTTTACCACAGCAGATGGAAAGAAAGAAGGACGCACACACAGTTCATTTCTCACACATGCCCCGGGAGCAGAGAGCTCTGTGTCCCTGTGCTGGGGACCAGCCAGCAGGGTTTCATAACTGTCCATGACAGTGACAGGGAGTGTCATCCTTCCACTGACCAGATGAGGAAACTGAGGATCAGAGTGGTGAAGTCACTTCAATGAGAGTTGCTGCTAAGTTCCTGCCATGTGGGACCCAGTAATGGAAAGGATGCAGCTTTTGCTATCACAGAGATAGCCTTGTGCTGGATGGCCCAGATCCTAAGCCCTGGAGATGGAAATTGTGTCGGATGGCACTAGTGATAAGGAAAGCAAGAGAGTCAGCCACAAGCAGAGGCTCCTGCCCATCATCCCCGCCTTCAGGGAAGATTGCTGTAAGTCCAAGGATCAAGTGGGCTATGGAGTGAATTCCAGATCAGCCTGCGTAGAGTGAGACACTGCCTCCCTCCGCAAAGGAAGGAAGTCAGGTGGCCTTCATTGTCTTAATGCAAAGCTTGACCCTGTCTTGAGGCTGCCAGGCTTCCCTGAGCTGCTCCCTGTTAGGGAGGGGGCTTGGCGTGAGCAATTTTTATTGAGGATAGTGGGTAAGTGGAGCGTGACCCAGAGGCACTGTGTTAACTCATTTTTTTGCGTTGTGTACATGTGTGTGTGTGTGTGTGTGTGCGCTGGTGCATGTGCACCACAACATGCATATGAAGGTCAGAGGACAACTTTGGGTATGACCACCTTCCACCTGGAGGCAGGGGCTCTCGCTCACCACTGTGTGTGCCAGGCCAGCTGGCCTGCAAGCTTCCAGGTGATTCTCTTGTCTCCAGGTCTCTTCTCACCTTCGGGGTGCTGGGATTACAGATGACTGCATTGCAGCATACAGCTTTATCTGGATTCTGGGGCACTCGTGTTTATATGGCAAGAACTTTTTCCACCAAGCCATCTTCCCAGGCCCCTTCATTCTAGCTCCATTCATTCTTATCCATGTCTGTCTGGCCCTAGAGTGAATGAATGAGAATCGCCCCCACCCTGGGCCTCTCCCTGCCACTGAGGCCTGAGGTCCAGAGGTCCAGAGGTCAGAACCTTTAGGAGGTAGGGCTTAGTGGAAGGACGTTAGGTCATTGGAGGGCATACCCTTGAAGGAGACTGGGCTTCAGCTCCTCCCTCTCTGCTTCCCAATGGCCTCTTCTGCCATGATGGACTGTCTTGCCATGGGCCCAAAGGCAGCAGGGACACCCGACCATGGACTGCAACCTCTGAAACTATGAGCCAAATAACCTTTTGTCTTTCGGTTGGTTTCTTCAGGTATTTTGTCATAGTGCTGGAAGGCTGACTAACACAAAGGCCTCCACATGCATCTTCACTGGAACACGTCTTTCTTCTTTGCTCTGCTTTCTTCACCTTGGAATGATAACTTAGTTGGGTCTAGCTGCTACACCGCTGATTTCATGTGACACTGAAAATATCACTCTGGCGCTCTGTCCCTAACGTCACGTGGAGAGCCCGCTGCCCTTTGCTAATTCCTCGATAGCAATCCATCGTCCACAACTGCTCTGTGCAGTCCTTCTCTGATCTTAACTCCACGTTGCCCAGTGCTGTGTTCGTTTATCTGTCCTTGCTCAAGGCTGAGGAGTAAGAGGGGACGAGCTACTGGCTCCTGGGTTGAAGGGAAGACATTTGCTCAATGGGATCAGCATGTTGCTGCTGTTATTAATATTGAGTGTAATTACTAGGTGTCACTGCTGACAGAGTGAATGACTGGGGACTCAGTGTGTGCCAGGCACCGTCACAAGAGTCTCATAGAATCAGCTTCTTCTGCCCTCATGTGGCTCCTCAGGACAGCCAATGCCCTGAATCCCAGTACAGGAGAGTTGCCACAGGACGGGAACTGGGGTGGGGATGGGGTGTGGCGCAGACTTGGAGTCAGGTCAGAGGTCACACCCTCATCTGACCCTTCTTCAGTCTGCAGCCTGTGAGACCTGACTTCCTTTTCTGAGCCTTGGATTCCTCCCCTGGCAAACATGTGGGGCAGGTGGGATGTGGACCTGGGATGTGGTGGGGGCTGAGAGATAGGATGCCCATCTTCTCTAGAAGTGGAGTGGGTGTCATGTCCCTGCTCTGGTCCAGGCACACTTGGGGCTGGGGACCTAAGGGCAGAGAATATGCTGCAATCAGCTCCATGTTGCTGAGACAAACACCCAATCTGACCCAGCTTATGAAAGGAAGGGGGTTTATTTCAGGCTTACAGCATCCAGAGGAAGTTCTGTCAGTGGTGGAAGAAGCTGGCTCACTATGTCATACCTCAGCAGAGCAGAGAGAGAAAATCCCAAGAGCAACAAGCACAAGCAGCCAGAGCTCAGACTGCTTTGAACACACCTCGTCAGGCTAGACTCAGATCTGCCCCAGTGACACGCTTTCCCTAGTAGGGTACCACCCACTGGAGACTCAAAATTCAAGCCTGAGTCTGTGGGACCATGTGTTCAAACCACCACAGGATAGTTCTCTGGGAATGGGGTTAGCTGAGCCACCTTCTGTGATCTGTTTGGAGTCTCTGAGGCACAGAAAGTCCAGGGCTCAGGCTGGGGCTGCAGGTCAGTTGGTAGAGCACTTGCCTTGCACTCAGGAAGCCCCGGGTTCGATCCTCAGCACTGCATAAACTAGGCAAGGCCGCAAAAATCTGTAATCCCAGCACCCAGGCCATGCAAGTAGGAGGATCAGGAATTCAAGGTCATTTTTCGATGTACAGCAGGTTTGAAGCAGTCTGGGCTGTATGAGACCCTGTCTCAGAAGAACAAAAACAAAACCCCAAATGCCCAGGTTGGGATCCCAGTGTCACTTCTGGGATCTGTGTTCCTCCTGGCAGAGAGCAGTGGGCACTGACCACCACCCAGTGTCTCTGTCTGTAGACAAGCTGAGCCCTCCCCACCAAAACGAGGTCCACTCCCATGGGGGAACTCTTTGATTACTTCTTAATGGAAAGCATGCTTGCCTCGGAGCAAAAATTACATTGTCAGCAGCTAATTATCACCTGTCAAAACAAGCCTTGCCCTGCCCATGCCTTTCATTCCCCCTGCCAGTTGCTGGAAGCCTTGTTCCTGGGTACCTTGTATTTGACGAGGCCTCCCCAAGTCATTGTCAGAAAGAGCGCTTACATAGTCAGTTTCGGGAGTAGACACGTGTCCTTGGTATCTGAGCCGGGCTCTGTGCGAGAGGCAGAATTACATGCAGTACTTCACATCAAAGGAAGCTGGGCTGGAGGTTTGGGGATGGGATCCAGGCCCAGGACCTTGTCTGGAAGCTGACACTGCAAGAGGAGCATCCTCCCTGCTGGAGTTTTGACTGAGGGGGGGAGGGGAGGGGCAGGGAGGAAAGCGACCATCCAGTGATGAGTTCGTCCAGGTGGTCAGAGGAAACATGGGGATGTTTGAGGATTGTGAAGTAGGTGGGTTGGGGAGCGCTGATGTGGGGGGCCTGTGGGACCATGAGCAGAGGAGTGAGTGGTAGCTGGACACCTAATGTGGAGCTGGACAAGACTGTCCTAAAGGCAAAAGTGACCAGCGCAGCCTGCATGGCCCTTCTCCTTCTGTAGCCTTCTCCAGCGGCAGATGCTGTTCCCTCACGCAGTGGCCTCCTGGCAGCCCTGCCCAGCAAGGTGACAGGACAGTACTTGCTGCTCCCGTGGGATGGGTCTTTGGATTTCCACAGGGGAGGGTCCGGAGATATGGAGACAAGGGGCCGTGGAGTGTGAACATGAGGCTGGGAAGGCAGGTGCACTGGTCAGTGAGTGAGGTCAGGGCATCATGGGATGCCTGAGGCTTCACTGTCCCTGAGTGCCTACAAAGCTCCACCAACTAAGAGTTGGAGGGTGTGTGAGACCTGGTGACCAGGTGACCCTCACATCAGCCAGACTCAGCCCTGCCATGGGGTAATGAGGATCTCCATACCTGGATGACTGCATGCCTTTTTGGAAACTTCTGGAGCAGCATGAAAGCCACGTCACTAAACATCACGGCCTTAGCCAGCCCTAGACCCTGGCAGAACTGGTGAAGAACCCCATGCCCCATTTTACCTGTGAGACTGCAGGGTGCTGGCCTGGCCTGCCTGCATGTGCTGAGCAAAGAGGAAGGGCACATGGACCCACTTCCCAGGGTCAGGAAGTACACCTGGTATCTCTTTAGGGACACATAGCATACAGGCCGCAGCCAGCGCACATGTCCTCAGGGTCCAGCAATACCACTGACCTGTGTGGGTGGGCAGGCAGTGGGAAAGCCAGCCACACAAAATCTCCTAAGCTGGGCTCAGAAAGGACAGGCAGGGAACATCTTGCAGGAGCTGCAGGTGGTGGAAATTGGGATAAGAACTCAGAGGTAAAGGTAAGAGAGAAAAGGAGATCCCTGGTCTGTATCAAAAATTTATTTATTTATTTATTTATTTATTTATTTTGCAAGCAAAGAGAGACAGAAAGAAAGAGAGAGAAAATGGGCACACCAGGACCTCCAGCCTCTGCAAACGAGCTCCAGATGCATGTGCCACTTTGTGCATCTGGCTTTACATATGTACTTGGGAATCAAAACCAGGGTTGTTAGGCTTTGCAGGTAAGCACCTTAACTGCTGAGCCATGGTCAGAGGGGGCCCTCAGAGCAGGTGGCAGTAGGGCAGGACCTGAAGGAGGTCAGGGAGAAGACAGATATGGAAAGACACTCCCTTGCAGGAAAAGGCCAGGGACATCGGGACAGGATTTATGGGATCAGTGCCCAGCCGGGAGCCCAGGCTGGAAGGGACGAAAGGAAGGAGAGTGAGACAGGTTGACAGGGGATGAAGGGTGGAGTCCACAAGGCCCTGGCCACTGTCAGGATGGGTTGTTTCTGACAGAGACAGGAGCCTGGGACTTGGGAGCAGAGCCTAGGAGGCTCCGCCCTGCATCTCACAGAATCATACCACCTTGCTAACAGAGGACAAGGGGGAGAGGCAAGGAGTGGGTGGGCAGCTAAGTCAGGAAGTTCCACTGTGTCCCCAAAGCCCACATGCCAGAAGCCTGGACCGTCAGTGTGGCCACATGGAAGGCTGAGGGCCCTTTAAGAGATGGAGGGGAGGTGGTGAGGTCTCTGGGAAGAGATTAAGGCCGTTTTTCCAAATGAGCCAATTTCCATGAGAATGGGCTTCAATCAGAAGAGCAGAATGGTGGCTCTTTCTCTCAGGTCCTGCCCACCCACCCACCCATGTGACCACTCCTCTCATACCTACTCCCACCACGATGCCATGCGCCATGTGTTCATACCATGCTAGGCCCAAAAAGCCTCACCGGAGACTAGACAGACAGAATGTCCTGATCCTGAACCTTCAGCCCTAAAACTGTGGGCCAAATAAGTCTCGTCTCATTATAAAACACAACCTGGGGGGCTGGCTGGTCACCCAGTCTGACCAAAAATAGCATCTCTGGATTCAGTGAGAGACTCTGTCTCAAGGAGGCACAAGGATGAGCAAAAGAGGGGGGCACTCAAGGTTTTCCTTTGGCCTCTGTGTGTGTGCACAAAAGACACACACACACATGCATGCACATCTATGCACAGACCACACATGCCAAGAAAGAAAGAAAGAGAGAAAGAAAGAAAGAAAGAAAGAAAGAAAGAAAGAAAGAAAGAAAGGAAGAAAGGAAGAAGAAAGAAGCAAACAAGCACACTTCTCTCTGTGCCTTTTTTCTTTGTTAGTGGAATGGAAGTCCCAACATCTGTCAGGGATCCCCTGTGAATTACATCTCTTCCCTTGTTGATTCCAGTGCTAATTTGTGTGAGGTAAATATTTAAGTCACATCCAAGCATATGGGAGCCTGTCCTAGTGTTTCTTCATTTTTCAGTTTTCTGGGAGCAATTAGACAGGAAAAGAGGCCTGGAATTCTCTTGGGCTTTTCCATCTGGCATTGGCAGACACCACCCAGGTGAGGGCACTCCTTGCTGCAGGTGCCCACATGCATGCCTTATGTACGTATGCCTGAGAGGAGATGAGACTCACCGTGATAGTCAGGTCACCCCAGGGAAGAGTTCCTCTTCTCCCACCTGATGCTCCTCTGTGAATGTTGCCCATGCACCGTGTCACTGCTGTCCTGGTCACCAAGTTCACATGCTGGCAAGTGACCTTGACAGTCCTCTCTCCTGCCCTCTACTTGCTCACACTGTGGCTGTTGAACTGGGGGCCAGGCAGGACTGGGTATGTGGGCTCAGCCCAGGCCAGAATCTGTGTTCTGAGACCCCTGGAGCCCTACCTCTCAGAGCAGCCAGGCCCTGTGTGGCTGCCGTTGTACTGATGGACAGGCTGGGAAGGTGCCAAGGGTCTATGAGAAACGATCATCACAAGGCTGCAGAGATACAGACACCATGTATGATTACAGCAGCCACCATTTTCCCAGCACTGCCAGGTGGAGCCATGTGCCAAAGACTTTACTTGGAGTCATAGCTCATCTCCCACAACCCCAGAAGTCACTTGTCCAAAGTCACTGGATCAACAAGAGGTAGGGCCGGGAATTAAACCAGGATCCCAGTCATTTCCAGAGAACAAGCCCACAGTTACTATACCATGCAGGCAGCCCCACCTCCACTGTCTACAAAAGCCAGCCCATTGTCCTCAGATAGAATGGCATGTCATCAGAGTGGACAGGACACTAGATCACTATTAGCCTTATGCTGCACAGTCATGTGGCTGCTGGCCACAGGTAGCTGTGGAGCCCCTGAGATGTGGCTGGTCCTGATGGAGCTGTCCTATAAATGTAAAGACACCAGGGTTTGACACTATGGAAACGTGTCAGGACTGACACTGACATAGCTCTTAGTATGTGAGGTTTGACAGCTTCAGTGGGCCACAGTCCAAAAGGTATTGAGGTAGTTTGACTGATGGACTCAGGTGTTTCTTATTAAACTTTCTACGTGGGACAGATCTTCAAATCCAGTCCTAAGGTGTGTTTGGAGATGGATCATAAGTCCGGCCCTAAGGTGTGGGGAGAGCAGTTTTGGAGCTCCAGCTGTCCATGCTTGCTGTTGTTGGTGTTTGCTTGCTGTGGCTGATTTCTCTCTGCTTCAATCCATGAAGGCAGCAGCTTCTTCTTCCACTGATGGAGTTTCCTCCAGATTTTGTACGCCTCAAATACCCCCTTCCTCCTACAAACTGTGTCTGGTTGGATGTTTGTCCCAGCAATGAGCAGCTGAATTACCAGTAAACTATTCATGGAGGGGCTGGGAAGATGGCTCAGGGGATAAAACACTTGCCACCCACGTGTGAGGACCTGAGTTCAGATCTCCACATGCACATAAATGCAGAGTGGGCATGGTGTGATTCTGGCAGTGGGTGGAGACAGAGGATCCCCAGGGCAAGTGCGCTAGCCAAACTAGCCAAATGAGTGAGTTCTATGTTGAGGGAGCGATCTTGTCTCAATAAAAAAGATGAACAGCATTCAATACCTGACATCAATGTCTGGCCTCCACACTCAAGAGTATACACATGCACACCCACACACATCCACCCACACACATGTGAATGAACACACATACACACATGCACATGCAAACAATCTATTCATGGAGATAAACAATTCATGAGATTCCATCTGTGTCTTGCTCTAAATAGCATCAGGAAAACTCCCAGGAATTTCGTCCATCCTCCAAGGCTGTAACTCATTCCTTTCCCCACTGTGTCCATGCTATATATGCTGCCTGCCCACTGGTCACTTAGACCTGCTGACCTGTACAAGTCCTAGTTTCAAGCAGCCCTTTTGTTACTTACTAACAAATGGCCCCACAGTGCAAGAACAGTAATGCTGCCTGAGAGAACCGAAAGTGTTCATTATTCATGAAAGGGGACTGATCCCCCACTCAAGAGGTCACTGAGGTCTATGCTGTGACAGCTCCCACCCCAGATATATTTGTAAGAAAGATCTACAGTGCAAGAGGGTGGGCGCTCCCACCCCAGGCATGTTCCTTTGGCATATTTTGATTTGGTTACTCAGAGAAGCGGTGGGTCTCTGCAGGCACAGGAATGGCTATGGAAAGCTTTCCTTTGATAAAAAGAAGTCAATATCTGTGGCTGGAGATGAGGTATGGGTCAGTGAGACCTGAGTTCAGACTGAGCATAGTTTTGTACGCCTGGCCTGTAATCCCAGCCCTGGGGAGGCAGAGGTGGGAGGATCCCTAAGGCTAGCTAAGCTAGCTGAGTCAGTGAGCTCAAGATGCAGTGGGGGACACTGTCTCAAAAAATAAGATGGAGGGTAACTGAGGAAGACTTCAGTGTCAGTCTCTGGCCTCCATCTGCACATGTGTGTGCACGTACCCACACATGTACATGGGCCCCATGTACCTGCAAGCACACATGTGCACATGCATGCACACTGCATGCACAGAAAGAAAGAAAGAAAGAAAGAAAGAAAGAAAGAAAGAAAGAAAGAAAGAAAGAAGGAAGAAGAAAGAAAAAAGAAAGAAAGAGAGCACAAGCAAATTTAATTCTCCTTCCTTGTAAACAGAAGATGCAGGCGGAGTGGCTCCATCTCTCCACTGGCCTTACTTCCTTCCTTTCTGCCTAAGGAAAGGTGAGGTTGAGCTCTGAGCCTGGCTTAGAGAGAAGACAGGAAGGCCTCCCGCCCTGGTTCCAGCGTGCAGTGTCCCCACAGGCTCCTGTGTTTGACGCACTGTCTGGGGAGGTTGTGGAACCTTTGGGACAGGAAACCGGCTGCCTGACAGAGGCGGGTCACTGGGAGCAAGTCTTTCAGGATTATAGTCTGGCCCAGCTTCTGGTTACATTCCACCTGCTTCCTGGCCCACCAAATGGGAGAAGCCTGTTCCCCAATCTCCCACCACAGGAACTCTGGCCTGCCTTCCCCCTCATGATGGACTGAGCTGTGAGGCAAAATAAATCCTCCTCCCTCAAGTTGTTTCTGTCAGGCACTCTCTCACAGCCATGAGGAACGTCACCAGAGCCCCACGATCTCCACGCTTCCTTGTGGTGGGGGGAGGCCACCTCCTTCCTCCCCTGGCCCAGGCCCCTCCAGGTAAAGTTCCACCATCCGCTCCTCTGGCTCTCATGCTACGTGTGTGACTCCCCTGTGGGCTAAACACCTGAGAAAACGTGTGCGGTGTGCTCTTTTTTCCTGTCGATGGTTAGTTGATTTTGGAGACTCAAATGATCAGATTTCATATGGAACAGAGTAAATTAAAACTCCCCTACCAAGATGAAAACAAGAGCTTTTATCCCTGAAACTGTGGAGAGGGAAAATGAGAGCTGTGTGAGCTGGGCTGCCCAACTCCAAACAGCAGAGAAGTGAGTGGGGACAAGGCAGGAAAGGAATTCACTTCAGTGTGTCCAAAGCCTGGCAGGACAGGGGCTAGCTCCTCAGCCAACTCTGAGTCACTGACAGCAGAGCCAGGGTTACATAGGGGAAGAACCAGGTAGGGCCAGGAAGTTTTCAAGGGGAGGTGAACTCTGTCAAACTGTGGTCTGGTTGATCATTACGTTGGATTGGTCACTCTGTACCAGAGGGTCATCACAGCCAGAGGGGCAGAGCGTCCGTTCCTCATCTGTGAAGTGGGGATGCAGCAGAACCCTTGGGAGCAGTGAAGGATCTGGAAAGCTGAAGGGAAGTCAGATCCTCCTAGCTGAGCCCAGCATAGATGCGTAGTGACACGTCCTCACCTGGCACCCTTCACATGGTGCTGCTGGGTAGGAAGGAGGCTGTGGGGAGACCTGCAGATAGCAATGTTCCTGTCACAGCCCCAGTCCACCACTCAAGGCCGCAGGTTCTCACCCAGCACTGGCCAGTCTCTGGGGACCGCTCTAGTGATGAGGAGCTCAGCTGCCCTGAACAGAGACGCTGAGGGAGGCGCACGGGGAAGGGGAGGCTCACAGCACAGCCTGCGGCGGGAGCAGAGCCTGTGGGCTGCTGTGAGAAACTGTGTGGGAGAGAGCTGTGAGAACCGAAACACTAATAGTAACGAAGAGAAAGGAAATCTACACTTCCAGTGGGACAGGGCCCTTCATCAACTTCTCTTTGAGCTTTTGTTCAAAAATCCCGCTGTGAACACAAGGACATCTTAGCTGTTGACTTGGCTGTGAGGGAACCATTAGCCTTTGGCCTGCAGGCCCCAGCCAGGAGAGAGCAGCTTACTGGCATCCAGCAGGTCAGCAGTGGCCCAGGGTGACAGCCCAGGGCGGCAGCAAGGCCCTTCTCTTCGGCTCTGCCTGAGCTCGCTGTGACACCTTGGGAAACTCGTCTCCTTCTCTGGGTCTTCTCCTTCTTGCTCCTGACGCAGGACCGGCGGCTCTCAAAGCCATTCAGCTCTCAGAGGATGTTCACGAACAACAGGGAGTGAGGGAGTGGGAAGATAAGAGACCAGACTGGAAAGAAGAGAACTTGCCCATCTGGGAACGCCAGGAAGGGCAGATCAGTGGTCACTAGCCTCACTGACCAGGGCTTCCCTACTGCCCAGTTCTCTAGGTGCCACTGTTCTGAGCCTCCCCCTACCCCAGGGAGCCTCAGATGTCATTGCCCACCCCTCCTAGCCACCTCCACAGACCTAGCTCAGGCTCTCTTCCTGGACTGCTGTGGTCCTCAAGCCCTGTCCAGCTCCAGGGCCTCCTTCTGCCCCATCACTTCTCTCTGCGTGTTTCTGCTGCCTCCTGCTGCCTCCCTCCAGCCCACAGCCACCTGACCAGGCCACAGAGAGAAGTTCACCACAGAAATCTGCTCAGACCTTCCTTGCTTAGCTACCTCACAAATATCCCAGCGTCCCAAAGACAAAGTGAGCTGCTGTCCTCAGCCAGGTCCAGGAGTCAGGTTCCCTAGAAAATCAGAGTGACCACACTGAAGACTGGGGGAGAGGTGAGTCTCTGTCCCCTTTCCCCCTTCTGATGTGTCCAGATCTCCCAGGACCTCAGCCCCTAGGCTCTCTGTCTAGAAGCCTGAAAAACCCCTCTTTACAGTGTGACTGCTGAGGTAGGGCGGGTGTTTCATTCCCAAGGGGCAGCAGCTGCCATATTGAGAAAACAGGTTCTAAGACCCTCAGGGACTGTGAGGAGCTGGAGGAACCCCAGAGCCTCCTGGCTTAGATCCTACCCCTGCTGAAGGCCAGAGGTCATGGAGGATTCCCCTGGCACAGGAGTGTGGGGAGCCAGCGGTGTGGTTCCATGAGACCGAGAGTGAGGATAGAGCCCATCCTGACTGTGTGCAGCAAGTGCTGCTCAGGCCTGCGTTCTGAACCCTGGCACGAGTAACCAAGAATAGTAGCAACTCTAGGCAGGATTTGGGGACCCAGCCATGAGCCAGGCACAGTCCTCAATCAGAAGGGCTGAGGACCCCACTCAGGCAGAATTCCCACCATGCATCAGACTCTGTTCTGGGTGCTTGAGATGCTGGGATAGAGCCGTGAGCAGAGCACAAAGATTGTCTCCGTGGTGAACAGAAGCCAGCATTCATGGAACACTGTCTGCATTCTGTGCCCGTGCTAAGAACTTTGCCCAGCTCCTTGCAGGGTTGGGTGTCCCTACTGTCCCTGGTTATGGCAGAGAAAGGCTTACAGCTATTGAGTCAGGTGGCACATTCCACGGAATGTGTAAGTACTTGAATCAGGATTCCGACCCAGGCCTCTCATAGCACAATGCTGTTTGCGGTGATAGAAGCATCGCGGGCTTCCATCACCAGCCTGCAGCAGCATCCTCAGGGTCCCAGAGCTGCTTGAGGCCGCAGCAGTGTAGGGGTCACTGCCAGTCTTGAGGCCGTCCGAGCTTCCTGAGCATCTTCAGCACCCAGCCTTTCATATCAGCCTCGCGTCAGCAAACCTCAGCGTGGGGACGTCAGCACCCACAGCATAGTTGATGAAGATGAGGGACTTGACGTTCCAGCAAGCAGCCAGTGGCTGAGCAGGGGTTAGATCTCGGGTTAAGCTGCACCATCCTTGCCAGGGCTGAGAGAGGTTAAAGAACAGAAGTAATGGATCCCAGCAGATGGACACTCAGAAAGGCGGGGATCTTCAGGGGCCAATTAGACACAGCCCAGTGTCACTGCATATGGTCCTCATCTCTCACCACCAGTGCTCCTGTCCTTTGGCATCCTTTCTGCCATCATTGCGCCACGGCGGATGACAGCTGAGTGTGTTCTCAGAACTGAGTGAGCAGTAGTTGAAAGTGACTCCGTATTTTCAAAGTCACGTCAAACATTCCTAGCATTGAGGCAGATGGGTACGGCCAAGATAAGTGACCCAGGCACATCCAGGATGCTTGTTGGCACCCGTGAGCCCAAAGTAGCCCCCACCTGAGATACAAGAGCAGCTGAACAGCACCAGTTGGAGGGGCCTCTCCCCCACCTCTCCCACAGTAAGGCTCAGCAGGCCCAGGGAAACACCCTCAGATATCCCCAAAGGGACCAGGGACCACAGCAGTGCCAGATCAACCAAGCTAGAACAGCAGCCTCTCGCAATTAGACTGCTGTGGGACAGGAGCGGAGCTCCCAAGTGTATACCAAGAATCAACGTATTAAACCCAAACACGGTGACTTTCTGCTCACATTAGACTTAAATAGAGCCTAGATTGTCCTAATGCAGTAAACAAACAAACAAACAAAAATCCAGAATAGAATTCTAAAAATCCATTGGGCTAGTTAGATTTCTGTTTCCCTATTGCTACAAAATACCCTAAATAAATGATTTACATGGAGGAAAGGGTTTTGATCTATGTTTTGGGGGTCTTAGTACATGCTCAGTTGGTCTGTTTTGAACCCGTGGGGAGGTGGCAGGTCATGGAGAAGCACCTGTAGAGGCAGCTGCTCATCTCATGGCCACCAGGAAGCAGAGCAGGTTCTGGATCTCTTCTAGGGCATGCCTCTGTAACCTAACTTACTCCCTCCAGGCTTCACCTTCTAAAGGCTCCACCACTTCCCAAGAGCACCACCACCAAGACTTCAGTGCATGGACCCTCAGGGGACACTTACCCAAACCATAGCATCCATCATACTTATAACCAGGAAACTTACAGTATGAATGAACAAAGGTATCACCACCATCCAGCAGTGCCTGGGAGGAGACAAAATGAACACATAACACACAAAACATGACTTAAAGGGGGGTCAGGTTGAAGCACTCCAGTGCTCCCCAAACTCACTGTGCTCGCTGCTTTTATTCAGATTCAGGCAGTCAGAGCTATGGGGAGTCTGAGCACAAGACAGAGGACAAGTTGTTTATGTTTATCAGGGAATCTCTGGAGAAGCTGATGAGTTCCTCGTTTTCCAGGAGCTCCACCCAAGAGGCACTGCTTTTCATGTTACCAATTAGCTTGATATATACATAATGGCAGTCAACTTATACAAAAGTCAGGATACGTTGGATCATGGAATTATTCAACAAGGAGAATTATTCCAACAAGGATTTTCAAAGCAGCCATTATAAAATGCTTCAACCCACTCCAAACTATCTCGCAACAAGTGAAAAATATGAAATCTCAGCACATAAAAAGAAATTTTAAAAACCAACGTTACAGAGCTGAGAAGTACAATGGCATAAATAAAAAATGTTTTGAATAGACTCAGCAGTAGAAAGGTGACTGGATAGAATCAGCAAACTTAAAGACAGCAGTAAAAGTTATCCATCTGAACAATGGAGAAAAATACAATAAAACCAATTTAACAAAGTCTCAGGGACTCATAGAACAATGTGAACATGTTCACCATTCATGTCGTCAGAGTTCAAAAAGAAGAGGTGAAAAAAGAGTGGAACTAAGTGTGCTTGAGGAAATAAAGATGGATAATTTTCCAAAATTGGTGGAAGATACACACCCACATATCCAAGAAGCTGAGTAACCTGAAACACACACACACACACACACACACACACACACACACACACACACACTTATAACAAACATATGACAATTAAACTGTTAAAAACTGAAGGAGGGCTGGAGAGATGGCACTTACCTGCAAAGCCTAAGGACCCAGGTTTGATTCTTAAGTATCCATGTAAACCAGAAGCACAAGGTGGCACATGTGTCTGGAGTTCATTTGCAGTGGCTAGAGGCCCTGGCACATCCATTCTGTATCTGTCTTTCTCTCTCTCTAATAAATAAATTAAAAAAACTTAAAAACTAAAGGGAAAAAATAAATATAACATCAGCCAGGGAAATGGCACCATTACCTAGTGGAGAATGTGTGCTCCATGGGCATGTCCAAAGAACATCAGATTTCTCATCTGAAACAATGGAAGTCAAAAAGGCATGGTGTAGGCTGGAGAGATGGCTTAGTGGTTAAGACGCTTGCCTGCAAAGCCAAAGGACCTACGTTTGATTCCCCAGGACCCATGTAAGCCAGATGCACAAGAAGGTGCATGTGTCTGGAGTTGGTTTGCAGTAGCTGGAGGCCCATTTCCTCTCTCTTTATCTGCTTCTCTCTCTCTCTCTCTCTCCCTCCCTCTTTCTTTCAAATAAATAAATATTTTTTAAAAGGCATGGTGTGATATCTTTTCACTGCAAAAAGAAATAAATATCCACCACAAATCTTTCAGTAACTAAGGGAAAGTAGATATCCTCAGACAAGTGCTGACAATAAAATAACTTGTTATTAGTAGATCTACCCTTAAAGATTGGCTAAAGAAGTTTCACCAATAGGAAAGAAAATGAAAAGTTATTGCTCATTAGGAAGGAAGAAGCAGCAATGGAAATATGGAATATACAATAGACTGTATTTTTCTTGTAATTTTTTTGCATGTGGTGTATATGTGTGGTATGTGCATGTTTGTAGATGCAGCATCCTGTACATATGAACAAAGACCAGAGAAGAATGTTCAGTGTCCCGGGGCTCCATTGCACATCCACTTCTTTCCTTGTGACAGAGTCTCTTCACTGACTGTAGAACTTCGGGGGCTGTTTTGTGAGACACAGTGATTCTCTGTTCTCTGCTTCCTGATGAACTGTGGTTATAGCCATACATGGCCATGCCCAGATATCATGTGAGTTCTAGGAAACTGAAGCCAGAGAGCTCAGGTGCTCCTTCATGCTTATGCAGAAAGTGTTCTTAACCACTGAGCCATCTCTACAGTCCCCTTATAAATTATTTATTTATTTTGTTTTAAAAAATATTTTATTTTTCTTTATTTGTTTGAGACAGAAATGGGGTTGGGAGAGAATGGGTGCTCCAGAGCCTCCAGCCACTGTAAACGAACTCCAGACTCATGTGCCCCCTTGTGCATCTGCTTACATGGGTTCTGGGGAATCAAACCTGGGTCCTTTGGCTTCGCAGGCAAGTGCTTTAAACACTAAGCCATTTCTCCAGCCCTTTATTTTGTTTGTTGAGGTAAGGTCTCACTCTAGAGTTCAGGCTGAACTAGAACTCACTATGCAATCTCAGGGTGGCCTTGAACATGGTGATCCTTCTACCTGTGCCTCCCAAGTGCTGGTCTTAAAGGCATGCACCACCACACCTGGCTCTTTGTTTGCTTGAGACAGGGTCTCATGTAGCCCAGCTGTCATCAAACTCATTTATCTAAAGATGACTTTGAACTCTTGACCTTCTTGCCTCTACCTTCCAAACTGCTCAAATTATAAATATGTAATACCATGTCTGGTTTGCTTGCAAGTTTTATAAACAGATCAGATGATGAAAATACAAATTATAAAACAATCTGATGCTCAAGATAATGATGATTAAAAATTGAAAAGCTGGCCTGGAGAGATAGCTTAGCAGTTAAGGCACTTGCCTGTGAAGCCTAAGGACCCAGGTTCATCTCCCCAGAATCAATGTAAGCCAGATGCACAAGGTGATGCATGCATACAAAGTCACACATGCAAGATAGCACACATGTCTGGAGTTCAGTTGCAGTGGCTAGAGACTCTGGTGCATCAATTTTTTCTCTGTCTGTCTCATAAATTAAACAAATAATAAAATTAAAAAGTTGAAAAGTCAAGAGAACCTGATGGAAATGAAATTGTGATTTTTAATTTGAGGTGGTGAATTGTTAATACCCTATAAACTTTTATAAATCACATATAATAAATGACTTAAAATGAAAGTAACAACTATTTTTAAAAGTAAATATACAGGGATGGATAGATTATCCAGTGGTTAAGGTCAATTCCCCAGTTCCCACATAAAGCCAGATGCACAAAGTGGCACATGTAGCTAGAATTTTGTTTGCAGTGGCTAGAGGCCACCCATCCTCATTTCTCTCTCCCCTTTCAAATACATAAATAAAATATTGTTTTAAAAAGTAAATATAGGGCTGGAGATAGTTCTAAGTGGTTAAGGAGGTTGCCTGCAAAGCCAAAAGACACAGGTTTGATTTCCCAGGACCCATGTAAGCCAGATGTGCAAGGTGGTGCATGCTTCTGGAGTTTGTTTGCAGTGGCTGAAGGCTCTGGAGTGCCCATTCTCTCTCTGTCTATCTGCCTCTCAAATAAATAATAAATGAGTTAATATACAAAAAGGCCCACTCAAAGACAATACATCAAGTTAGAATCATAAAAGTGCTGAAGAAACTCATAGGAAGGCAAGAAGAGGGGAAGAAAAGCTGGAGCAAATGAACATGCCTAATACACTCATCAAAAGACTTGCTGGATATGATAGTGCACGCCTCTAGCCCCAGCACTCGGGAGGCAGAGATAGGAGGATCACAATGAGTTTGAAGATATTCTGAAGCTGCAGAGTGAGTTCCAGGTCAGCCTGAGCTAGAGATAGACCCTACCTTGAAAAACAAAACAAAACAAAAATCAGAGACTTATATGAAATTAAAAAAAAATGACCCAATTATATACACCAAATAATAGAGCCTTAATGCGTGAAGTAAAACTGATTATAGCTGTGCCCAATTTGGTACACATTATCATACAATTGTTATCCAACCCCAAGTAAAGTGCTTTATAGTCATAGACAAGCTTATGCTAAAATTTACATAGAAAGGAAAAAGCCTTGACATAGGCAATATAATCTTTTTAAAAACTTTTTTATTGTCAACTTCTATAAATGTAAACAATATAACATGATCATAATTCCCTTCTACCTCCCTTCCTTTTCATCCTCTCCAGTTCCCCCTCTACTGAATCCCTTCTTTCCAATTATTTTGATGTCATCATTTTCCCTCCTATTATGTAGGCCTTGAGTAGGTAGTGTCAGCCACTGTGAGGTCATGAATATCTAAGTCACTTTGTATCTGGAATACAGTATTATAGGCCCTCCTCCCCTTCCTTTGGTCCTTACATTATTCTCGCCACATCTTCCACAATGCCCCCTGAGCCTTAGCAGTTGTGATATAGATGTCTCATTGTTACTTCTCAGCACTATAGTGAGTTTTGAGTTAGGCAAAACAATCTTAAACAGAAGAAAGTGTGAGACTGGGGAGGTGTCTCAGTGGGTAGAGTGCTTTCCATGGAAGCACGAGGACCTGGCTTCAGAGCCCCTGTATCCATGCTACCTACAGGTGAGGTGCTGCATATCTGTCATCCCAGCACTGAGGAGGTGGAGACAGGAGGATCTCTAGGGCTTTCTGGCTGCTAGTCTAGCCAAATTATCAAGCTCTTGGTTCAGCCAGAGTGCTTGTGTCAAAGAATAGAGTAGAGAATGATTTAGAAAGACCCCCAGATGTTCATCTCTGGTCTTCACATGACTGTGAACACACATGTATGCATACCTGCACCCACACATGTGCCTACACACATACCCACATGTATGCATGCCACATACACATGCTGAAAGAAGAAGAGGGAGCTGGGGATATGGTCCAATGGTTAAGAGCACTTGCCTGCAAGCATGAGGACCTGAGAGGGCCCAACACCAGCTGATATTCTGGGTTTCGTGAGACTCTGTCTCAAGGAAACAGGTGGATGAGCCAAAAGAGAAGAGCACCTGATGTTCTCCTTGGGCCTCTGCACATGTGTGCACAGGGTGTGCACATTTACACACACACACCACATTATACATCACACATACTCTACAAACCCATGACAATAAGTAAGTAAATAAATAAATAATAAACAAATAAAAAGAACAAAGTGACAGTCTTCACTTTACCTAATATGAAGCCTCACCACATAGGTACATTCATCAAGACAATGTAAGATCGGAGGAAGGATTAACATAGATCAGGGGAAAAGAACAGACCTGAGACATTGACCCACACAAGCATGCTCAACTTATTTTTGACTAAGGCACAAAAATAATTCAGTAGCACGAGTATGGCCTTGTCATCAAATAGTTCCAGTGCAAATGGACATCTGTGGAAGGAATGAACTTAAGTATAAGTCTCAAACCTCCCCACAATTAGTCCAAAATAGTTCTTGGATTTAAATGTGAACCACAAGTCTGTAAAACTTCTAGAGGAAAACTGAGGAGAAAGGCTTCAGGACTCATGGTCAGGAAACGTTCTTAGGCTTGACCTAAGAGTGTGTTACATGAAAGACTCACACAATATAGAAATGCATGTGAAGGGGATGAAAGTACAAGAGGGAAATATTTGTACCACCACTGGGAGTCTGGCTTGTGGTTTCTGGTCCAACTTGTAAACAGCTTAGAGAGCCTCACGCCTTCCTCCCAGCAAGAAAAATGTGAGCAAGCTGAAGATCAACAGCTCTCTTTAGATTCATTAGAGAACTGAGGTCATTGAGCAATGGATACCCCCAAATTGGAGAGGGGAAGGTGCTGGTGAGGTGTGTTTCACCACAGCTGGAACCCATGTGGGCAGCAGCACTTCAGAGTTGAGGCTCCAGAACAACTGGCCTGAAAGTTTCCCACACTATGGTGAGCTTTACCTCAGGAACCCCCAGATTGTCCCTGAATTGATATGTAGATGTGTACTTATTGAATAATTCTTACCAAAACCAAAGGGATTTTTAGTGTGAAACCTGGAGAAAAATTCCTCTTGCTTGTGACAGGGGAGGAGAAAATAACCATTTTGAAATCCACCATAACATTCTGTCTCTTTAACAAGGGCTGAAAGAAGGCTCTCAAAGACACTGGGATCTAATTATAGTGCTAGAGTGTGCTCCTCACCCATCCCCACTACCCCAGGCCCAGGGCCACTGTGTAACAACGGGGTGAGGGGTGTTTACCCTTGAAGGAATTGCAAGCCTCAGACACTATTCAAGGACCTGTACTAAAACCCTAATATGAAAGACAAAAACAGGGACAGGAGAGGAAATTTCAGCCTCTGAAGCACAGCACCACCAAGAGAACAGCCCAAGTCCTGGCCTCATTCTAACGGCCTCAGTGGCTCTGGCCTGGTCAATGGCATGTCAGGATGTCACTAAGAAATGACAGGGCATGCTAACAGGCAAGATGCACAGCCTGGAGGGGCAAAACAAGCATCCACAGGGTGGTCACAGAGGGATCGATGCTGTTTTTACAATAAAAAGGCCCAATGTGAGATGCTTTAGTCTGAAGTATTCATTCCCCAGAGGCAGGATTTGTATTACACAGCAGAATGAAATATTTCTATCTGAAAATCAATAGAAGCCATGTAAAGAATTACTACATAAATAATGAGGGCGGGTGGTCAATAGCCCTGAGTGACTAGCAGAGAAGATGTCCCAACTCACCCCTGATTACAGGCCAAAGACACAAGGTGAGAACAAGGTGACACCAAGCCACAAGAAAACATGTGACTTCTTAACAAGAGACAGGAGCCAGCTGATGGGACAATGAACAAACTACCCAGTGTGCATGTTTCTAGTCATACAGTGACTCTGGAGGGCCCCACCTGAGGCCAGATTGAGTGCTAGGGCTGGACCCTCCCACACAGAGCTCTGTCTGCCCAGCACTTCTCTGGCTCAGAGGCCCATCAGCCTTGCCCGCTTCTGCACCCTCCACCATGGTCCACCCTTCCAGGAAGTCCATCCCGATCACCCTAGACCCAGGATTCCAGGTTCAGCCCCTTTCCTGAGACAGCAGTGGCCACAGCAAAGTGTGTCTTAACACGTCACTGAGTGCCATCACTGCTGCTGGGTACCATTCTCTCCTGTAGCCCTGACATTTCTATAGCAACCTGAAACCATGTTCCCAGGCTATGGTGTTGCAGGAACTTTTCTTGGGGAGACAAAAGCCCACTCTGTGCCCCCAGATAAGACACCAGCAGCAGACCAAGCAGTTATTCCACCAAAGTCCAGCTTGTAGAACCAATGAGATTTGACTTATTGCAGGAGTGGGGGTGAGGGGCGACTCACGGCAGTGTGGATGACCCCAAAACAGCCACATCCCAGAAGAGACCCATCCCAGCATAGATGAAGCCTTCCCCATAGGGACATGGATGGCGTTCTTCCCCCTTCTCTGACAACCTGCCACCTTCCATATACTCTGGCACCACCAGAGATCATGTGCAGCAGGGACAGAATTAGAAATAGCTGGCCGGGAGGGGCTGAAGTTACAAGCGACTGCCATGACCTTCCCCACCCATCCTTCTGTGAGGGGACAGCGGGCCCAGTTTTGAGGGTTTCTCCTTCTTAGTCACAGCTGCTCGCAAGAAGATGCAATGGCTGTTAGGTTGGTGACAACATATGGTCGGTCAGTCATATTTGGCTCCTGAGAGCAAGCTTGTTTCGTTTGAGGTGAGAGTTGTGTC
Source organism: Orientallactaga sibirica (assembly GCA_036365145.1). Taxonomy (NCBI): domain Eukaryota; kingdom Metazoa; phylum Chordata; class Mammalia; order Rodentia; family Dipodidae; genus Orientallactaga; species Orientallactaga sibirica. The sequence continues at coordinate 226,272 of JAEOAD010001992.1, forward strand.
TTTGCATCAAGGACTCTGGGCGTGAATCTCTCCTATGTGTACCTCAGCTTCCTCATATGGAAAACAGGATGGATGATGCTGTTTCTGCGAGGTTGTCCAGGGAAACGAGGAAATCCCTGTCACCACTGAGCTCTGTGTCCTCCTCCCCCTCTAAGATGAGAAACTGAGTCCTGGAGAGGGGAAGCAAGGTGTGGGATCTGACCCTGGGACTTCCTCTTCATTTCCCAGCTGAGGGCTTGGGTGTGAGGAACCTGAGGTCCCTGGCTCTTGTCTCCGTGGGTGAGGTCATGTGCATAACTTCTGCCCAGGCAACACTGCCCATTGGAGGACAGTGAGAGCATGGAATGATGATTGACCACACATCTGGCACAGGGTTGAGTGTTGTCACTCATAATGACAGCTCTGGCCCCATCTCACAGAGGAGCAGGCAAGGGTCTCAGGGAGGCAGAGACCTGTGTCCAGGGTCCCACAGATGACACAGTCTGACACAGCTAAGTATCTCCTATCTGTGACCATCCTAGATACTGGATCCTGTGCCATTCTGGTTCACACCATCTCATCAAATCCTTCAGGAGTCTCTCAAGGGAAACCTCACCTCCCACTTCACAGGGAAGGACACTGAGGTCTAGTGTGGACATGGGGCTCTCCCAAGGTGCCACAGCCAAGAGGGGGAGGAATCCCACAGTTCACCCCATGGCTGCCTATTCCCAGCTGTGGAGAGTCCCTCTTCCCCTCCCTGCCCTTAGAGCCTCTAGGGGGATTGACCGATATTGTGGAGGGTTGATAGGGAGCCAGCTGGGCCAGCAACCTCTGCAGCCTCTAGGAAATCACCTGGTTTCTACAGTAGCTGGAAGCTCTGCCCAGCTTCAACCCCTGTGCAAACTCAGAGTCTTCTCCAAGAACGTGGGAGGAGGATCTCATCTCAGTCCATCACTGCCCGATAACCCCAAAGAGCTATGTACTTGAGTTATAAGTAGTGGGTACCTCTGCTTGGGACAATCCCCACCAGGATGGGATGTTTTGTGACCTCATTACCACTTCTTACAGGGTTGGAGGTCACATCAATAACTGCAGAACAGCAGACAGGCTGCAAACAGGTTTTAGCTGTGAATCTCCTTCCCTCTCCTGAAATCAATGGGAAAGCCAGTTTCTAAATTCACCCTGAATCCAAAGGTTCATAAACTCAAGGACTCTTCTGGGCTTGTGTGGGGCTGGCTGAAGCCCTTGAGGAAACACCATTTTGAAGTCTGTATTGCTTCAGACCATGTCCAGGACTAGGGGACCAGCAAGGACCACCAGGGAGAGATCCACAAAGCTTTGATCAGGAGAGTGGCTTCTGGCTCAAACCAGGTGAGCAGCTGTTGTCTCAGCTGCCTGGGCCCACTCTATGGAGACATGAAGTGGACACTCTGGCCAGCCAGCTCCAGGAAAACCCCAGGGGCTCAGGTAAGAAGGCTTCATGTGGGACTAGAGAGGCTACTTGGGGGCCAGGAGCTTCCCCAGCCAGGTCTCACTTGGGACATACTTGTCAAGTGCAGGCTCCAAAGACCCTCAGTCTTGGACTGCTCAGGACCTGGCCTGCAAGTTTATGGCTTTGCAGAGCCGAGGGCTCTAGCAGAGGTCCTACATGTTGAAGGGGAAGGGGCGGAACACATCCCGCGCTCCCTCTCTGCAGAACTGGGGCAGTGGGTGGATGGTTAGACATGACCTGGCTCTGCTGTGCTGTGGAGCTGTGCTCTCCTTGCTGGAGGCCACAGAGGGTCAGGGGATGCTTGGGAGTCCACTGGGCATCATTCTTCACTGGACAGATGGGGAAACCACAGCTCTGAGAGAGATACCTGTCCAGGAGCACCCAGCAGGCAGCTGGAAAGCACCTCTCCTGGGAAACAGGGTAGGGCTGTTCCCTGCACAGCCGGCTACAAGATCAAGGTTATAGGGTTGGGAATAGGGAGAGCTGCCGATGACGAAGCAGCAGCGGCATCTCAGCGAGGACATGCTACTTGTCCAAGGATGAGCTCTGAAGAGGAAGGAGGGTTGGAGCTGCTCTGTGCAGCATCTCTTTGTTCTTGAGTGACATGATCTCTAGCCTGGGCTGACCTTGAACTACCTGTATAGCTGAGGACGATCTTGAGCTTCTGATTCTCCTGATTTTACCCATCAGGTGTGAGGATAATGGACGTGCACCATCACAGCTGGCTCATGTGGTGCTGGAGACCCAACCCAGGCCTTCTGCCTGCCTGGCAGACCCTCTACCAACCGAGCTATACTGAAACCCTGAATGGCGCCTTTAAATTGCACTCCCCCGACTTCCTCTTTTACCTTGTGGGTCAAGACTCATCAGCCCAGAGAGGGGCTGCCAAGAGCAGGGAAGGTCCCCACTGGAGGAGAAAGGTCTAGATACCGGACCCCAAAGTGTACAGTGGGGCCAGCTACATTTTTACTGCTCATGTCCCAAAGTATTTCACAGACTGACCTCAGTCAGTCCTCCCAGCCAGCCAGCAGGAAGATGGTGTCTCTTCTCCTTCACCAAGGAGAAGACGAGACGGATGCTCAGAGAATGGAAGTGACTTTCTGGAGCTCACACAGCAGTGTGTGCGACCCAAGTCCATCACTTTTCAGTTCATTGCCTTGTGGCTCCAAATCGTTTATCATCCGTTTATCCCCCACGTGAAGGAGATTTCCCCAGGACTTAACTTTTACACGAGAATCTTGACAACTTTCTCTTTGCGATTTGCATTTCAGATTTGTCCATGTCTTGCTGTGGTTTGACAGAGCCTTTCTTTCCATCACTGATTATAGTCTACTGCACGAACACGCCACGCTTTTCTTACCCACTCACCTGAAGACATACTAGTTGTTTCCAGTTTTTGGTGATTGTTAATAACATGGCTGAAAGTATTCCCATGTGGACTTTTGTGCTGTAGACAGAAGTTTTCAAGCCATTTGAGTGACCACCTAGGAATGTGACTTCCGGTTCATGTGGTAAAAAACTGCCTAGTCACACAGAATGGCTGCTCAGGTTCACATTCCCTCCCTGTGAATGAGTGCTCCTGTCTCTCTGTGTCCATTCACTTATTTACTTCTGTGTGTGTGTGTGTGTGTGTGTGTGTAAAGTGTATGCATGTACATACACATGTCCCATGAACATGCATGCAGAGGCCAGAGGAGAACATCAGTGCACTGAAGTTGTTATTTTTTTTGGTCAGACTGGCTGACCAGTGAGCCCCAGCTATTCTCTGACCTCCACCCCACCAGGGACTGGGGTTATAGACTGCATGGCCATGCCCAGCTTTTTAAGAGGGTGTGGGAGAAGCAAACTCAGTCCCTTCAGCCCCTCATGTTTGTGAGGCAAGTGTTCTTACCCGTGGAGCCATTTCCTCGCCCACCGTATTTACTTCTGAGTGTGTCCTAATTGGTTTCGGGTGGGATCCTGTTTCAGTTTTCTAATCCCCTGTGATCATTACACAGGGCATCTTTTCCAGAGTTTATTCCCTTCTTCTTCCACACACTCCTGCCACATCATTTTCTGTCTCTCCTCAGGCCAAGCAGTGGCTCCAGCTGACATTGAACTGAAGTCTCTGAAGCCATGAGCCAAAATAAACAGCTTTTTCTTTCAGATGTTTTTCTCAGGCATTTTTTTTTTTCACAACAACAACAACAAAAATGTGAAAACATCAGGGACATCTGAATCCACAAGGACTTTAGATCACAGTTGTACATAAATATGATTTAATTGCAATAAATAAACCCTGATGATGCTAGATATTAACAGTAGGGGAAATAAGGTACAGACACTCTGCTATCCTCAAATCCAAAGGTAATCTAAATAATAAAGTCTAGTTTTTAAAAGAAAAAAATAGTTAAAGCTAAGGAAAAAAATATATTCTGAGCATTTCAAAAGCAACTGGCCTTTCACCTTCATTGCTCCCAGTGCTTTCTCTTATTTGGCTTTTGGGACATGGTGATTATTGATCTGTGTGTGTAGTTAAGTACCCTGGTATGTTTTGGTTTATTCTTTGAGCTTGACTTCATGGCATTCACCCATCACTGTGTTGCTGTGTGCGACCACTGTTTATAGACCCTGGAGCAGGCAGCCAGTGGGTGAGTCAGGTTAGTGAGCTGGGTCCCTCCAGGTGGACCAGTTCTCATGCTCCCAAACGTTAAGTATTGTGGGTAACCTTAGAACCTAAAGCTTCTGGGAAGCGATAGAGGGGAGTCCCCAGATCTCTTTCTTTCAACAATACACAGTACACATCGCATCTATTCCCTCACACATTGGTGAGGACGCCCATTCCTGGGCTACCTTCAGTCAAATCTTCTCTGAGTCTCCAAGGGCACTGTACTACTTTCTTGTGGTTGTGGGCAGATACTGAGAAGCAGCAGCACAAGGGAGGAAGGGTCTGTTCGTCTTACGGTCCAGGGATGTGGCTGTGGCAGGGAAGGCAGGGAGCTGGGCAGGAAGCAGAGGGATGAATGCTAGAGCTCTGCTCACTTCCTCCCTTCCACTCAGCCCAGGACCCCGGCCCACGGGATGTGCCGCCATATCAGAGTGGGTCTTCCTCCCTCAGCTTATCTAATCTAGAAATCTCCTCACAGGCATGCCCAGAGGTTTGTCTCCTAGCTGATCCTAGATCCTGTCAAGTTGGCCATGGAGACATCATGGACATTCTTACCTCCAAATCACAGAAATGACAAATTTTGCAAAGTAGCTTTATTTATAGGATGTCCAAGCGAGGAAGGGAAGGCTGGGGGCTCAACTCTGCCTCGCCATGGATGGGGCTTAGGGGCGCTGACTGGGCCACGGAGCAGAGTGACTCGGGGTGTGGGAAAGTGGCTGAGGTGGAGCAATGGGGTTCTGACACTCTCAGCCCATCTTCACGGCTCTTCCTGGTGCACACCTAGATGATGGTGGTGTTGGTGTCAGTGTGAGCTGAGGGTGGAGCTTTGGTCTCGATGTGAAAGGCTGCATCAGACACTCGCACAGACAAAGAATCTGGTTCAGCAGAAGTGACCTTCAAGCCCTTGGAAAGGTACCTAGGCAACCATTGTCATCCCGACCCACACACCAGAGGTGTCACCTAGCAAAGCTAGTGAGAGACTAATAATGAGCTGCTCGGCTGTGTGACCCACAAAAGTGGTGGTTTTCAAAGTCAGCTGACAGCGGGTGACACTGGAGTGCTGCAGCACCAAAGCGCTAGCTCTCTGGCCTCCAGCCCCAGCAGCAGGGGCGCTGAGCCCCGCCCACTTGCCCAGCCAAGGGCCTGGGGAGCGGGCTTAGTTGGCAAAGGGCTTGCTGCACAAGCGTGAGGGGCTGAATTTGGATCCCCAGCACCCACACACATGCTGGGTGGTCCTGGGTACTGTATTCCCAGTGTTTGGGAAGTGGAGACTGCCCCCTGGGCTTGCTGGCTAGGTAGACTAGCTAGATCAATATCTCTCAGAAAACAAAAACAAGGCAGAGAAGGATTGTGGAGGCAAACTGACCACTGGACAAACAGGCAGACACACATACACACACATACATATGACCACCTACATATGAACATGCATACACACACACACCACATACACCTAAAAAATAGCATGAAGAATTAGGAATGTTACTCAGTGGTAGAGTGATTGCCTAACGTGCACGAGGCCCTGAAAACAACCCGTCACCACAAAAACTCTAATTAAATTTTTAACATAAAAGATGGCATGAAAATCCTAGTAATGAATACACAAGACCATAGATTATGACAAGGTTTGCTTCGTCCCAGGAGTGTGATGTTAGTCACACTAATGTATTCATCACGTAAAGTGTCCATTGTGAGATCTCTGCAAGGCAGGGACCATCTAATGGGTGCAGACAAAGCATTCGTTATTGGCTCGTGACAAAGTTCCTAGCGAACTAGGAAGAAGGGAGAAGAGCCCACAGCATGCGCCAGGTTTCATGGTAGAACACTGAAAACTCATCTGTGACCACAGGAAGAAGCCACCGCCTGGCTTCTGGCTTAGCCGTCCTCTCCAGACACTGATGCAGGAGAACAGGAAGGGCGCGTGGCGTGGGGAGGAAGTGTTCTCTGTGCTTGTTCCTGCTGGGATCGCCTCTTTGGAAACCCAACAGTCGATGGATAATGGAGCTTTTAACATAGCATGCCTGCTAGACTCACAATCACTCTAGGGAAAGAAAAATGCCATTGACACTAGAAAAACTGCACAACAAAGAATAAATCTAATGACAGTTGTCAAGCGCTGTATGCAGAGTTAATGCGTGGTCTGCCAGGAACCCGGCACGGGCACAAGGCCCTCCATGAGTGCTGCTCTCCCCTGCTCTGGCCTGAGTTCTGCACTCCACCCTCAAGAGGCAACATGGGATTTGTGAGACGGTTTGTGCTGTGGAGTCTTGTGGGCCGGCGTTACCTGGAAGATTAGTATTCGCACGATGCTTTTGCCTGGCTGGGCTTCTCATCTTTCCCCAACAGCCTGGAGAGGTAAGCAGGTCATGGCGCTCTCACTGACCTTGCAGCTGGGGGCCTGCAGGATACAGTAGGTCTGTCTTGGTTCCAAGACACCTGTCCTATACCTGCTGTCTGTGGACTCCTTCCCTGAGTCTACAGGGTGAGCCACTGAGTGACTCTCATGGTGGATACAAAGCTGGTCTTCACAGAGCCACTGACGAAAGGAGAATCCAGATCACCACACGAGTTAACGCAATTTAAGGATGTGATGCTGTCTACAATGCTGAGGGCTCCCAGCTCCAGGCTTCTGGGTCACTTTTTCCAAGTGGCTTCATAGCCAGGAGGTATTGCTGCTTGTATGAAAAGAAACACAGCAGAAATTGGCTGGGCCACTAGGAGCTGGCCAACAGTTTGGCCACAAACCACTGCACTAGATCCGTTCCCAACCTGTCTCATGCTACCTGCAGCCAAGCAGATGAACTCAAGGATGGCTTTGTCCTAGAAAGATGCTCATGTAGAGAACAGAATGGAAATGACCAAAGAGCCATTAGTAGGAAAATGGGTAATGATGGAAGGGGAAGGAGGCTTGTAGAAGTAAAGAGAAAGAGAGAGAGAGGAGTCAAGAAGGCAGGAGGGAAGAAGGCAGAGGGGGGAAATACCCCATCCTTTGAATGAAATACATGGACTTGAATGAGGGCCCTCAGAGCACCCCATCTTAGAAAAATGTCTTATTATGTAGTGATTAAAAAATTAGCTGCACATATACATAGAAACTGAGATCTTCTATCTGTTTGAAAAGCACAGAGCAGGACATGCATGCTGAGTGTGCCCGTGTGCATAGCAGAAGGATCCTCAGAGCTACAGAGTGCACTGACTAGAAGGGGAAATCCTGGGGACAGGTTATGAAAAAGGGTGGCACAGAGGGGTTTTTCCTGGGTGTCATCTGCCCAACTCCATAATAGTGAGAAAGCCTGCGTGTAGCACTGGAATGGTAGAAATTATATAAATGAGTGAAGGAAAGAAAATGGCAGGTGGACACTGCTAATTCAGAGAAAAAAAACCACCTGAACCCTGGGCACAGATCCCCTGTTCTAGATGGACTGGCTACAACAAGGGCTGGGGCACTTTACAGGAGAGGTGTTCTCACACGCAAAGGAAATTGCAAGTATCAAGTGTCAAAGAGCCTCACTCTAAAAGAAAGGTAATTTAGAGAACACCTAGAAAGTCCCAAGCTGTGGTGGAAAGTGAGGTGTCTCATCTCCCCCAGGCTGGGGAGAATTCCCTCTGATGTTATCACAGCCTTAGAAGGTTCACCACTGCTCTGAGCCTCTTTCTTTCCATCCTGCAAATAGTGGCTGCCTCAAGGGGCTGACATGAAGAGGAACTGAATTGAAGTAGCCAAGGCAGGGATCACAGAGGATCCAAGGGCAGTGAGATGGCTAATGTTGTTATTGCTGGTGTCAAGTCAGGGAAGAGGGTTGAAGGCCCAAGGCTCTGGCTATCATCTGCTTGAGCACTTTTATTTTTATCTTATTTTTTAACCTTTTTGTTGTTGTTGTTGACAGCTTCCAGAATCATACACAACAAACCATGATAATTCCCTCCCATTCTCCACTTCTCCCTCACAAATCCAGCCTCTATCCTATCTCCCCCCCCCTTAGTCAGTCTCTCTTTTATTTTGATGTCATCATCTTTTCCTCCTATTATGAGGGTCTTGTGTAGGTAGTGCCAGGCACTGCGAGGTCATAGATATCCAGGCCATTTTGTGTCTGGAAGAGTACATTGCAAGCAGTCCTACCCTTCCTTTGGCTCTTACATTCTTTCCAACACCTCTTCTGCAATGGACCCTGAGCCTTGGAAGGTGTGATAGAGATATTTCAGTGCTGAGCACTCCTCTGTCACTTCTTCTCAGAACTATGTTGCCTTTTGGGTCATTCCAGTGGTCACTGCCATCTGAAAAGAGAAGCTTCTCTAACCAAAAGTGAGAGCAGCATTAATATATGCTCATGGACATTAAGAAAGGTGATTACAGGGCAGGTTGGTGAGCATAGTATATACATTTAATCAGACAACACCAGGCATTACCCCCTAGGGCTCATGACCTCCCCTGTCATAGGCTTTTGACTAGGTTTTTAGTACCAGGCATGCATTCCCTCACATTCCCTCACATGGAATGGACCATTTTTATCTTTTACCTTTTTTTTTGTTTTTTTTTTTTGAGATAGGGTCTTGCTATGTATCCCTAGCTGGCCTGGTACTCACTATGTAGCTTAGGATGGCCTTGAACTCACAACAATCTTCCTGTCTCAGCTTTCTGAGTGCTCAGATCATAAGCATGTGCCATCACATCAGACTAGAAACAGGGTTGAATTTTAAGTAGTGAGTCTGTTGCTCACTGCTGTAGACTAAACTGTGTCCTTAGTCTCTAGGGGACACACACACACACACAAACTTCAGATGCTATAGCTCTGCCCCCTGTGTACAGATTGGAAGTAATGGGTGAAGGTCTTATGGTGGGACAGTTGTACTTTGAGAAGAAACACCAGAGAGCTTGGCCACTGTCCATGTCCACCAAATAAGTTTACAAGAGGGAGGGCAGCCACCTGTGGGCCAGGCAGGGTGTGAAACAGACCAGGTGGGTGGCCAGACCTTATCTTCAGCCTCCAGTATGGTAAGAAGTAAATTTCTATTGGTATTTTTTTTTTTGAGAGAGAGAGAGGGGGGGGCGGAGAGGATGGGCAGGTTAGGCCCTTCAGCTGGTGTGAATGAACTCCAGATGTATTCACCCCCTTATGCACATGTGGGACATTGCACATTTGTGTCACTGTGCATCTGTCTTATGTGGGACTGAGGATTTGAAAATGAGTTCTTAGGCTTTTTAGGCAAGTGCCTTAACTGCTAAGCCATCTCTCCAGCCCTCTATTGGTATTTTTCATGGCAGTGGGCAAACATCCTGGCAAAAATGTAAAGGTGTGTGTGTGTGTGTAAAGATTTAAAAGTAGGAAGCCAGATTGGCCCTGAGTCTGCCTGCCACATCCTTGTTTGAAGGATCTACCCTCTGGCACTGCTCTTGTACCCTCATCCTGGAAGTCACTGTGGTGCCACAGAAGTGATTGCGGAGGAGAGCTGAGGGACGGAGACAGGTACTCAGAGCACGTGCCACGTGGGAAGATGGTCCCTCCTATTGGGCGCTTAGAGCCTGGGGGGCAGGCGGGAGGTGGTGATGAGTGTTCTCCTGTCACCTGCCTGCATCCTGTGATTTAATACAGCTCCAACGCTTTTCCAGCTGAGTGGCAGCCAGGCTCCAGTCGCATGAAATTGGATGGATAAAAGCAGGTGCAGAGGGCACGGAGACCTTGACTCCTTGTCATTTTGCCTCCATTTCTCCCACAGACAAGCTGGCGCGTTAAGCCTCTGAAGTCAATAAAGAAATGGATCAGGGCTGAAGGTGGAAGAGAGACTGAAGCTCCCACAAAATTGCTCCTTCCATGAGGATCCTGGGGTTCTGCTGCTGTGTCTGGGGAAGGGACACGGGGGGTGAGGGCCCCATACAGCCACACAGGAGGCCCAGGCTGCTGGCAGGGGAGTCTGGTGGCTCCATCCCTTGAGCCGAGCACCTAGTCTGTGTGAGGTCCAGATGGCGCCACGAAGAGGACAGGTGAGGCCCTTACCTTGGGGACAGTCATTGTGACAATGGTGATGCACGCAGAGTGAGTATCCTAATCGGAAAACCTAAAATTCTCCGACTCTGAAACATTTTGAACTCCAACATGACACTGTAAGTGGAAAATTCCTCACCTGATCTCACATGACAGGCCCCAGCCAAAATGCAGACACATGAAAGATCTTGTCTAAAGTCACCTTCAAGGATTGGGAAGATTGCTCACTGGTTAAAGGCCCTTGTTTGAAAAACCTGTTGGCCTGGGCTCTACTCCCCAGTGCCCACATAACGCCAGATGCGCAGAATGGCGCATACATCCAGAGTTTATTGGCAGAGCAGGAGGTCCTTGCATGCCTGTTCTCTCTGTCTCTCTCTCTTCTCTCCCTTTCAAGTAAATAAAAATAAAATGAAATAAAATCACCTTCAATCCATGTCCACAAGTTATACATGAAAAATAAATAAATTTCACATTTAGGCTTGGGTCCCCAGTCCCCAATAACAGTCCCTCTCTCTCTCTCTCTCTCTGAATTTAAGAAAGAAAGAATTTAAGAAAGTCCAAACTACAAAACACTTTGTTTCCAATACAATAAGGGATGCTCCATGTACTGTCGACTAGACCCCGGCCCTCCCCCAAGCCTGCACCAGAAGAAAATGCTCCTGCTTTCTCTTCACCTCACATCCACAGGGAGGTGGGATCAGGACCAACCCTACTTTGCAGAAAAGGACATTGAGACTCAAAAGGAGCAAGGACCCCATCGTGACACAGCTGGTGGGAAGGTGGAGTTGGGACATCAGCAGGTCTGTGTGAGCGAAGTCTGTGTGCTCACCCACTGCATCCTTTGGCATCACGATGACACCTACAGGAGACACCAGGAAGAGAGCTGGGCAGAGAGCTGGACTGATAGTCTAGTAGTTACAGTGACAATAAACCAAGGAGCTCCATAAATGAATGAAGCCATTACGGACTGTGGCAGGAAATCCAAGAAAAAATAGTGATGCTATAAAAGAGGGTAACGTTCTCTCTGAGAAAGAGCTTTCTACCCTGCGAGAATGCAAGCAGAACAAATAGGGTCCAACGGCCAGTAGGGGTCACTTCCTAGTGACAGGTAGCTGTCCCTTCCTGTTCTGGCACAACAGAGGCTCTGGGTACCCTGCCTCACCCCACAAGCTCCTTGTGACTTTGGAGGAGCCAACTCAACAGTGCCCCTCTCTGGCCCCGTGCCTGTTGTGCCCTGCACCTGTCTCAGCCCCTGTAGCCCTCACTATCACTGCTGGACTCCAGGGACGGGTCCTGACAAGCACGTGAGCACCACTTTGATGCTGATTGGTGGGTGGTCAGGAGGCACCTGACATAACATTGACCAATCAGATCTGGGGTTGGGCCTGAGAGCTGGGGGAGTCGGCTAAGTGGTTCTAAGTGAAAGGACAGGGGGATGCTTAGCTGACGCCCTGCCCTGTGGATGTCAGAGGGAGGTGATGGAGCTGGAGTGGAGAGGACAGGTGGGTGGGGCTTTCCTTTTGCTCCCTCCCCAGGGATCCCTGCCCCTCAGCTCTCACAGTCCAAGCAGGAAGTTCTCATTCTATCATTTAAGGCAGCCTGGGAGAACGAACCTCTCCACTAGAGAACCCTAAGTGCCCTTCTCTTCTGGCACCCCATCCTGGCCATGGCCCAGTCACAGACTTGCCTCCCACGCTACCCTTGTATCCCCAGAGCCACCTACCACTTCTTTGTGGCTTCAAAGACCCGGTTCCTTATGAGTCTCCAGCCCTGTTTGATGAAGGACTGAATGAATGAGTGATCAAGGGATAAAACCTCCAAGTCTACCAACACGCAGGATGAGCCAGGGGAGGGGATGACAAATCTGGCATTGCTCCTCACTGACTGCTGTTTCCTGGTTCCAAGGTCTTGACTTCATACTGGGCCTCCAGAAGCCTCCACCTCCTGGTGACTCCATCTCCTTGCCTGCTCACCCCTTCCTCACCTGCTCACCCCATCCACCTCCTCACCTGCTGACCCCACCCCCTCACCTGTTGACCCACCTTACCTGCTGGCTCCCTTGCTTACTCCAACTCCTTACCTGAAGACTGCAGGGCAGGTGTTGTGGGCAAGTGTCTGGCCCCCAGATGCTGGCCTCTGTAGTTATGATTCTGGTTCTGGACAGGGGAGGTGGCTCCTGGCTAAAAGCATTTGCCACTTAAGCATGAGAGCCTGGGTGGGCCAAAGACCCTTGACTTCATTTTCCCTAAGATCCATGTGAAAAACAGCTGGGCATGGCCATCCATGTCTGTAACCCAGCTCATGGCAGTGAGAGTGTCGCTGGAGAGTTGTTGGGGCTTCTGATGGCAGGGGACCTGGCAGCTCTAGGTTGAAGGACGTCATTTCAAGGAAGTATGCAGTCGAGTGACAGAGAAAGGCTCCTGAAGTTCTCCTCTGGTGGCCCTGTGCACATGCACACACATGCATGCATCACACATAACACACCATGCCACACATAATCTTTATGTACTCATACACACTCATGTGTACACATGAATGCAAACAAAAAGGACTGTAGATTCTGTGGTGTTCCTTGTTTTTGTTTTATTTGAAACAGGCTCCCATGTAGCCCAGGCTGGCCTCAAACTCACGATGTAGCAGAGGGTGCCACGGAATGGCTGATTCTCCTTCCTCCACCTCCCGAGTGTTGGGATTTTGGGCACGTGCCACCCTGTCCATTTTATGTTACTGGGATTGAACCCAGGACTTCATGTATGCTAGGCAGGCACTCTGCCCACTGAGCTACATCCCTAGCCCATCAGTGCCCTTCTCTGTGAATATCTCAACACGCCCCATTCTAGATTCCTCCCCCACTTCTGTGCAGTGCTTGGGAGCACAGGGGAGACTGCATAGGCCCTGGGGACAAATGCCTTCTTGGTCACTGTATTCGGTTACTTTCTCCTTGTTGGGACAAAAGACTCACCCAGAATCAACTTAAACAAGGACAAGGGTTTAATGCAGCTTTCAGCGCAAGAGACTCGAGTTCATGGTGTCCTCTCTGCCCACGTCTGGCTGCTCCCCAGGTCTGTGAGGAGCAGTGCCTGGCCCAGGCGCATCTGGAAACCTGCTCCTTTACTCCCCTGCTGACATTTGAATGACCTTCCTGAAACCCTGCCCTTTCTGTCAGAATGAAACCTCTCAGAGCCTCTGAGTCACTCTGATGTTTCTGTGCTGGCTTTCAGATCAAATCTTCCCATGTGCAGAGGGCCTGGATTTAGCTGGATGTGACACCATCATCCCATGGAGTGCGTCTTGTCATTTTAACCTGTTTCACTTTCTGTCCCTTCCTGGCTGATGGTGGCTGCACTTTGTCCCCAGGCCACCTTTGTTCACCATGGCTTCTGGATCTCCGATATGAGACCTCAGTGCCCCTTCTAGGCCTGCAGATGCACCCCACATCCTAACACCCCAGAGCAATGAGCTCTTCCCCAAGCCCTCCTGCCAGTCAGCAGACTTATCTCACAGGGGAGGGAGCCACAGAAAGGTCAGGTCACTCTCCCTATATCCCAAATTTCATAGGACAAAACTGAGATTGCAGCCCACACTCTGGAGACCCCTCCACATGTCCTTCCTAATCTGCTCTGGGTGTCAGCTGTCCTCAGAGCCAGTTCCCTCCACCTGGGATGCCCTCCTCCCCGGTGCGGAGAAACCTGCCCCTCGCCCAGGCCTAAGGCTGCAGGAGAGGAGGGAGGGGACACAATTTGTTCCAGCAGGTGCCGAGGCTGCTCCAAAGGTGAGGATATTCCAGAGACCCCGGCTCAGCCAGCATCAACAAGCAGGCTTCACTAGAACTATTTTTCATGTGGAAGAACTGAGGCTGTGAGATATGGAGCCACCTGCTTAAAGTCCCCCTGAGGTTGATGGCAGGGCTGGGATAGCCATCAGGCCAGCACATGGTCCAGCCTTATCCACCCACATTGGCCCTGGGCACCCTCTGAAACCATGAGAAGAAACATGAGTCTTTCCTTCCTGGCCCAGGGTAGGTGAGGCCCACACCACTCCCCCCCTCATCATTCCTTCCTTCATCTCAGTTGCTCCTCCCCTCCTTGCTGGTCCCTCTTGGTTGCTTCTTTTCAGGCCACAGGGTCCTGCCTGAGTTCTCTGCACTCACCTTAGTGAGCTTAGCTTTTGCTGGGTCAGGGAGGCGCCTACTGTCCTGTATGGCTTAGAGGAAAACAGACCACCACCTCCCCCAAGGGTCCATTTAGCCCTTGTGCTCACCCAGGGATTCAGTCTCTGATGGGATCAGGCCATCATCCGCACATGTAAGTTTCTTATCATCGGATGTGCCCACAGTGGGACAGACCTCTCCCCCAGGTGGTGACCTCTGCATCCTGGAAGTTCAAACTCTTTCTTCAGAGACAGGGAGGGGAAGTAACTCAGGCCCCTCCTGGGCTGACATTCTTATCTACCCCAGGATGCCCATTCTGTGAGCCGGCTATGTCTTGGGCTGAGAAGGAGTGGGGCACTTGGAAGTGTTCCTGAAAGATCCATAATTCAAAGGCTCTTTGGTTCTGTGAGTCTCTGAATGCGCCCGTGATCCTGCCTGTCATTCTTGGACGCATGAAGGACACCGAGAGCCTGTGAATCAAAGGCATATTTGACTCTTAAGAAAGCAGCTCAGATTCTGCAGTTCCCAGCATCACAGAATCACGGGAGGGACAGTAGGATGTTAAAATCCTCCCCATGAGAGAAGGAAGGTTCCAGATCTCCCCCCACCTCAGCATCTGCAGGAGTTTGGGCCCTGGTGTCAGGGCTTCTCATTATTAAAATGCAGGTTCCCTGAGAGTCTCTGACCCCGCACCCCTCCTCACTGGCTCACTCCAGTCCTGCTCATTCATGACTCCACAGGCTGAGTGTGTCAAATGGGTCCTGAAGCCCTGGTGATAAAGCCCACATGCCCAGTCCTGCTCATCCCAAACCTCTCAGGCTAAGTAGGTGGAATGGGCCTTGAAGCCTCAGCGATGAAGGCCACTCGCCCAGAGCCTCACCGGGCACTCTGCAGCTGCCACTGTGCTTTCCTGTGTCCGAGGCAAGGAGCCTTCTGGGCCTTGGTCTTTGCTGGGTAGAGTTTTTTGTGCCCCTAAGTGCCAGCCTGGGGATCACAGAAGCAGCACTACTGTTGTTTCTCCTGTCTGTCTGTCTGTCCACTTTGCAGGCCCTTGCTCCAGCCACAGGGTCCTCTCACTGTCCAAACCCTCCAGAACTATTACCAGGTGGAGGAACTGACGGTTTCCAAGCAGAGCAATGCTGTTCCCCAGGTCAGGTTCTCTGGAAAGGAAATGGGCCAGGCAGGGAGGAGCTGGAAGACTAAGGGACCAGCAGCTCTTAAGTAGGGGTCTGGGGTTCTGGAGCACCCAAAGCCCACAGGCTTGGTCATGAAGGGTCAGGAGCCTCCCGGAAACACCCTGGTTAGCCTGGCCTCACCTGCACCTGGTCGGAGCCCCTGTAAACTACAGAGACTCTGTCCTCACAGGGAGGCAGACAGAGGCTCTGTTCAGCAGTGCACCTTGCCTGTCTGGGGCTCAGGACCCAGCAGGCAGTGTTCTTGCCTCACTTCCAGGACCCAAGGGACATTGGCCATGACACAGCCTCTACCCTATCCTCTATCCTCGGGGTGCTCCTCACAGCAGGACCTTGTTTTCCTTGGGACAAGCTGGTGAAATAAATCAAAGTATGGCACATTGGGTGGGGGAGAAGTGAGGAGCTGAGGGAGGGAGGTCTGGCTGAGAGTCAGCCCCTTGCTTCCATTGCTAGGCGTGGTCACAGTGAAGGCAGAGGACACCAGAGAGAAAGCCCAGGTCACCGATGGAGTCTCCCAGGAGGCCCAGGCTCCGTACTGGGGAACGTGTACGTTGACTCACCGGCATGTGTTGAGCACCTCCCGTGTGCGAGACATTGCTAGTGCATCAGGAACGAGGTGTGCGAGCTGAGATCAGAGAGGCTGAACATGTGTCCAAGTTCACACAGCACCAGAGGAGGCAGGCTCTGCCCGTGCCACCACTTTCCATGCCACACAGCGGCTGGTACCTCAGAGGATCTTTGTACCCACACTGTGGGTGACAAGACAAAAAGACATCTATGACCCCGTTTTCTCAACAAGGAAGTGGAGTCACTCCACGGGCCACGCAGTGGGGCACGACATAGGAGGACAAAAAGCCTCTCACTGGCCACGAGCTGCCACTTGGAATCACGCTGCCACCAACCCCAAGGTGGGTCTCAGGACCCCTGTGGCCCTTCCAGGGACCTGGGCATTGAGCGATCCCTCCAGGAACCAGGCAGGAGCGGGTACCCATAAAGACATGACTCCCTGTGGGAGGACCAAAGAGGGATCCCCAGCCTGAGCCACAGACAGCTCTCCCAGGCCCAGTGTGGGCTCCGAGCAGCGGCCCTTTGATCCCCGTGCAGACATAGCCGCCTCTGATGTGGAGACTGTGTGATGCCTTGTGAAGCCAGATCCCATCAGGGGACAGACGAGAACCGTGAGGCCTCATTACTGATCTGACCTATTTTCCACGCTCCTTCCCTGGGAGCCTAGGTGGCTGCCATAGTTACGGCACAGACAGAGAGGACTGAGGGGACCGTGGACACGGAGGCCGCTCCTGAGACACTGTTTACTGCCTAAAGGAGAGAAAGACTACAGGGCCTGACCTTCACTTCCCACGGCAGCCCCCTGGGGCCCCATCCTGGCCTTCATTTTCCCTCTTCTGAAGACACCAGGCTACCCAGAGTTGCCCAACACTACCAGCTGCCTGGAACGCTGTTTATGCCATTCTCTGCTGTCTCACTGAGTGGGCACAGTGGTGGGCATGCTGTGTAGCCCCGCAACTCATGCCTTGGGTAATGGTTTGCCGAGCATCTGTCTCGAGAAACCCCATGCCGGGCCTGGGTACAGAGACCTGGCAGTGCTGGGGCCGCCCAGGGACACAGCTGAGTTCAGACTGGGAAGTCACATGGGGCCTTGTCCTCTGTGACAGTTACAGCTCCTGTTTGTCAATTTGTCAGATAAGGAGTCAAGTGGGAGACATACTTTCTGGGCAGGCCTGTGAGGGTGTTTCTGGGAAGGATAAACTGGGAGGACAACCAGCCCTCGAGTGGGCCACTCTTCTGGCAGTAGCTGGACATGAAGCGGGTCCAGGAAAGACAGAGCCTTTTTCCTGGCTGCACTCGCTCTTGACCTTTACGTACATGGGGGCCCTCAGCCACATACAGTCTTCTGAAGTGTCTTCCCTCACTCCTGACCTTCATATACATGCAGGCCCTTGGCTTCCATACAGTCTTCTGAAGTGGCTGCCACCACCTCTGTCATCTGAAGCCCCTGGAGGTGACTTGCTCAGGGCCACACGGGCAGTACCTGCCAGAGTACACACCCTCCATGGATTCTCTCCCTCCACCACGGTGCGTGCACACGTTGTGGGTCTTGCGGGTCTTTGTGTAAATATGGGAGGAAGTTAGAGATCTCAGGGCACCCTTGAGCCCTGACAGTCCCTCACACCCTTTCACCTCGGTTTCTTTGTTGATGTAATGGGAACCTTTCTTAAAGGGTGGCTATGAGAGTCCACACACGTGTACCTGGTTCCCAAGATGAACATAACTGAATAGGCTAGCAGGTGCAATTGCTAAGGGAAGGCAGTCCCCCCACTCCATTTTGAACCTTGTTGAAGGATACAGAAGCCCCAGGGGGAAATTACTGACAGGGCCCATGGGTCAGCTTGGAGACCATCGGAGGCTCTGTCCCTATCTGGCCCCATGGACATTGTCTTCCTCCTTCATTCATGGTCACAAGAGCTGGTGTTGTAGTTAGTCACAGTGCAGAGCTGGCTGTGAGGCACCCAGGAAGTGCCATCATGTCCCTAAGCCTCAGAGTCTTCCTCTCCACCTTGGGGACAGCACTTCATATCTTCCAGCCGCTCTGTGGCTCGGAAGGACAGCCTGTACTCAAACCAAGTTCCCACACAGGCCCCACCCTGGAGATGATGACTGTGCTCATGTGTACATGTCTGTATATGCACATATACATGTATGCATACGTTCACATGAAAATGCTGACCTGTCCTCTTACCATACTACAGATACCAGTCAGGTCCCCACAGTGCCTCTGTAACGGGGTGTTAAGGGTCCAGAAAAGTCCTTTAACCCCAAATCCTGGGTTCATTTCTAATTTTAATCAATGTGTTGAATAAAAAAAGACTGAGAAGGATAATTATTATATTTATTGAGGGAAGTACAGAGCCAAAGGAAGGCACCTATGTGGCTAGAGGTCCCAGGTGTAAGGCCTGGAAAAACCATGGGGAAAAAAAGAAAAGAAAGTTCAAGGAGCTTCTGTGGGGAGCTGTGGGGATAAAGAACCCATGTGGATATGTGGATCCTAGCTACAAACGTTTAGACTTGTGTGTGAGCTGGAACCAAAAAATCAGTAGCAGAGGATGTAAGCTGGAAAAAGTCTATAAGGGAGGGAGGAGAAGGAGGGACTTTACGGGGTAGTATTGTATATATATAAGTAGAAGAACAGATTACAGGGAGTGGAATGGCCTAAGTGAGGCCAGGGGAGGAGACTGAGTAAGAGAAGAGTGAGGGGAGGGTAATCAAAATTCAAGATCGGGAGAGATGGCTTAGCAGTTAAGGCGTATGCCTGAGAAGGACCCCGGGTCAATTCTCCAGGTTCCACGTAAGCCAGATGCACATGGTGGTGCATGCATCTGGAGTTTGTTTGCAGTGGCTAGAGGCCCTGGCTCATCCATTCTCACTCTCTCTCTTTCTCTCCCTCTCTCTGTCTCTAACAAATAAGTGAATAAATAAACAAGATAAAATCTTTAGAAAAATTAAAAAATTCAAGATATTCTGAATAAGACATATGAAAGCCTATTTCTTTAGATAACAGCACATCCAGAAGCCATATATTGCTAGTAGAAAATTTTCAGTGCCAGGAATGGGATACCTTACCAGTGAGTTGTTGGCTAGGGAAGTCCTAGCTGCCTCCAAAACATTACAGGCTTTTGCCAAGGTCCTTGGTTTATCACGAGTAACAGATGGTAAGACCCTGATGCTGAAGACTTCACATGCTTGGGCACAAGATCACTGAAAAATCAAGCTGGTGCTGAGATGAAAAATTTCTCCCTGTAGACCAGCCAACTGAAAGCTGGAAAAAGCTGCACTGCATGCAGCTCTATGGGAGACAGAAGTCAACAGTGGTGAAAACAGTGGACACTGGAAGCCTCAAGTTTGACCAGACTGGCCAAATGACCAAATGAGTGTAATAGTGGCATGTCTGCTCTGGGGGAAACCACCTACTCTCTCATTGGACTGAAGGCCCACTCTATGGGAGGGAATACATGCCTGGTACTGAAAACCTAATCAAAAGTCGATGGCAGGGGAGGTCATGTGCCTTGGAGGTATAAAGCCTACTCTTATCTGGCTAAATGCATATATTATGCTCACCAAACTGCCCTGAAAGCATTACACTTAATGTTCATATTCATATATTAATGCTACTCTCACTTCTGGTTAGGGAAGCTTCACTTTTCAAATGGCAGTGACCACTGGGATGATCCAAAAGGCAACATAGCGCTGAGAAGAAGGGATGGAGCCGTGTCCAGCCCTGAAACATCTCTATCACACCCTCCAAGGCTCAGGGTCCATTGCAGAATAGGTAGCAGAAAGAATGGAAGAGCCCAAGGAAGGGTACCACTCCTTACAATGCAATTGAGCAGACAGAAGTTGGCCTTGATATCCGTGACCTCGCAGTGCCTAGCAATACCTTCACAAGATCCCCATAATAGGAGAAAAAGGTGATGACATCAAAATAAAAGAGAGACTAATGAAGAGAGGGAGGGGATATGATGGAGATTGGAGTTGTGAAGGAGAAAGTGGGGAGAGGGGAGGGGAATATCATGGTTTATTGACTGTAAGTATAGAAGTTGTCAATAATAATAATAATAATAAAAAGAACCCATGTGGAGAGTAAAGGCTAGGGGGCTCTCCCCTCCACTCAACCTGGCTGGGCCCAGCTGAAGGAAAAACTCACCCACAGTTGGAAGTTCCCAAGTAGTCAGACAGCCTTCCATCCCCTTGTAATTATATTCATAAACTTATAATGGTGGGCTTTCTTCTGGCACAGTGAACCAGAGGGACAGCTGGTTGGTTTGGAAGAGGCTAGTCCTGACACCAAGTTCCGGGGCTGTACTTGACCAACCACAATGTTGAAATCCTATGAGAGACCTCCCTCCCAGGAGGGGTCCTGGTTGTTTGTAGAAACACAGGTCTAGGGAACTAGACAAGAGATAAGAAGTCAGCTCATTTTTGATTTCTAGAAAATGTAGACTTTCCTGCCTTTTTACTTTTAGGGGCTCAGACACCCTAACAGCCTACTTCCTCTCACCTCCTCAGCTGGGCAGTCTGTCTCTATAGATCCCCCAAATCCTGGGCTCTGTCATTCTCTCAGCACACTCACAGCTCCTAGCTCACCTGACCTCTCTGAGTGCATAGGCCCTAATCTGTGGGCTGCTGGCAAGACAAGGAGAGACCATCTATTTGGGGCAGTTCTGGAAGCCAGCACAGATGGCAGGGAGAGTGCTGCTCTCTGCAGTGTCGCTGGGTCATGTGGGATCTCTGCCCAGGTCACTTTATTCTCTTCTATGTACAGTGCACAACAGAAAGTGCGGTTGTTTCTGTCGACTCCTCTACCTGTCAAAACACCAGCAAGCTGCAGTTTTTGAGAATCATGGAGCCCTCTACACCCGCCTGTGGTAGTTTGAACCTATGTCCGCCATAGATTCAGGTTTTATTTAAATTGAGTTTGCGGCTTATACCTCCTGCTACTGAGGGGCGTGTCACTGGGGGTGGGTCTGAATTCCAGCCTCCTGTCTGCAGACAAGTGTGAGCTCTGGGGAGCCTGCTGTTGCAGGTTCAAGCTCGTTTGCTTGTGATGTGATTGTGTCTCTCTGCTTGGATCTGTGAAAACAAGCCGGCTTTGTCCGCCACTGATGGATCGTCCCTTGGATCTATGAGGCTGAAGTAAATCCTCTTCCTCCCATAAACTGTTTGGAAGCTCATTCCAGCAATATGGAGCTGACTACAACACCCTCTCACCAGTCCTGCCCACATATTTCTAGACTTCTGAAAGGAAAACGTAGACAATTTTGATGAGTTCAATGAGAAAAGGGCTATTTATCAAAATGCAAAAAGTGCTAAACATGTAAGAAATGACAGGTAACTTGGATTTCCTTTCCACAAAGAGATCCGCTGCTCCATCCAATGTCACCAGAGAGAACCTGGAAAGATAAGCGAGGCTGGAAGCCGATATTTTGACACGTAAGCAGTAACCACCCCATCCTGAATACATGAAGATTTCCTAGAAAGACTGAGCAGCCCCAGGAAGGGAGAGAGAGGACAGGAACTGGCATCTCAAGAGCCCTGAATAGCTAGCTCATCATGTGCTAGAATATTCGGAGCCTCGTTAGCGATTGGAGAATGCAAATCACGGAACAGGAGCACCTGCTGGTGGCCAGAAGAGGAGTCAGGACCAAGGTTGGATGAGGGGACCTGGATAGAGACGCACTCTTTGTGTGTAGTGTGTGTGATGTGGTGTGGTGCGTGTGTGTGGTGCATGCACGTGTGGGCAGATGTGTGTCCCCCATGTCCTCTGGAGTGTCCTCCTCTCTCACTTCTCTGCATTGCTCCCTTGAGACAGAGCGAGTCTCTCTCTAAACTCAGAGCTGTTGTTTTCACTCAGACTGGCTGACCAGTGAGTCCCAGCCATGCTCCTGCCTCTGCCCCCAATGGGACCTGGGTTATAGACATGCAAGACTATGCCCATCTTTTTTACGTGAGCTCTGGGATCAAACGCGTGTGGTCTCAGGCCCTCATGCCTGTGGGTTGGGAGCTCTTAACAGCTGAGCCATTTCCCCAGCCCTAGACACACTCTTTCAAACCAATTTGGCACTGTCTTGTAAAACATCATCTCGCAGGGCCTCGATGTGTAGAACAAACCTCAGAGAGTCTCCTGTCTAGGAGCGCAGGGAGCCTGGTACAAGAACATTCACCATGGCTCATTTGCAGTAACACCGACCTAGAAACAACCAGGTCAATAATGTGGAACGAGTGAGTGTGTGAGTCTCTCACATCCCTTCTGAGTGGTGGGCAGGCTCTGGCTCTGCTCCCCTCCCAGGTGATCAGAGGGGGTCCCGCACACATGATGACCCCAGATAGACCCTTGGCCCCTCACTGTTTAAGACCAATTGTGGAGGTTTGAATGTGAAACCCCCCCCCCCATAGATTCATGGACCTGAATCCTTAATCCCCAGTAGGTGACGCTGTTTGGGAAGGTTGTGAAACCTTTACAGGTGGAGCCTTCCTGGAGAAACTATGCTACTGGGGGTGGGGTTTGAGCTGTTACAACCCAGCCTGCCTGCTGTTCCAGCTCTATGTCCTCCCTGATATGTGACAATGTGACTCTTACTTCCTGTTCTTGTCATGCCTTCCCCACCGTGATGGAGTCTACCTATTAGAGTAGGAACCTGGAATGGACTCTTTCCTTCCCTAAGTTGCATCTAGTCAGGAATTTTGTCCCAGCATTGAGAAAGTACCTGCTACACCAGCCATCCTGGCTACCCTTTGGCTTGGGGTCAGGTGTGTGAGGAATTGAGGAGGGGCTCAGGAGATCTGGGGACTCTGCTGGGTCTTCTCTGCCCTCCCTGGGACCAGTCAGTGGTATGCTCTGAGTGGTCGTGAGGAATGCCGCCACCCCCTACCACCACCATGGAAGCAACAATGACAATTCCTCCCCTTTATGGGACCATTATGTCCCACATTCACTCACAAATATGCACACACATGGCCTGAGGGAGACATTCCACACTGAAACCACAACAGGGGTGATCTGATATTGATCAGCTAGCAAAGGTGGTCTTTGCTAAGCTGTTTTCGCTGGGCTCTTTATTGAGGCTAGATTTTCCAAGCACAGACGGGCCTGGGAGAAGGTGCTGAGGCCTGACAAAATTTGTTCAAAGCAAAGAGGAGGAAAAACAGCCCAGAAACTGAACAGCTTTTTCAAGATCATGAGCACAGCCCACTCCGCTGGTTCCACTCTTATTCACTGGGTCACCATAACGTCCCTGTTGACCCTGGGCACTGGGATGTCAGAGACATCATCAGCACCAGCCTCTTGGCCTAACATCCTGATGAGAGAACCCCTCCTGCCACACGAGGCTAATGGCACAACCAGCCCCAGGAAGGATGACCTCTCTCTAGAGACTCCCTCTGCTCAGATCCCCTTGACTTGGCCACTGCCCCTGTTCTAGCGGAAGTTCTTGGCTTACCTGGTTCTCTGAGATGTGTGCGTTTGCCAGCCTGACCTCGTGTCTGCATCCTGGCCTGTCCTCTGGGCACCTTTCAGGAGCTGCATTGAGCTGCTAGTACAGGAACGATGGGAGGGGCAGGGGCACAAGAAATGGACGGGAACAAGTCATTGTGGGAAGTTACCCTGGAAAAATAGCCTGTCTCCTGCTTCTTTTTCTCTCTCTGCTCCGTGGACCCATGAGGTGAGCAGCTCCACTGCACCATGCCCCGCCTCCACGATCCTTTGCCTCACCACAGGCCCAGAGACCACAGAGCCAGTGGACCAGGGCTGAGGTCTGGGAAACCAGGAGCCCAAAGACAGCTCTCCCCTCTAAGCTGTTTCTCTAGGGCATTTGGCACAATGACAAAAGGTCCTGCCTATGTGTCTAGATACCAAAATTGTGTGTATCCCATTAGGATCTCCATGCTTCATGACCTGATGTCTCCTAACCTTAATTTCAGGCGACCCCCCCTTCTTGTCATTGTAGATTCATTTTGAATGTTCTAGAGTATCGTTCCAATGTGCTACTATGCTAGGACTCAGGGGCCTTTGGGGTTTATCTGTGTTTTCTCTTCTTGGTACTTAATTCTTCATGGCAGACAGTGTGAGTCCACCCCAGCTTGCAGCTACTATGAGGAAAGGGTGTTAAAATGTTAGCATTGTTTGCTCCTGCACCACAGTTTTCATTACCCATCTGGGTAATTACATTTCTCAGACATAGCCTATGTTGTTGTGTTGTCTGGGTAATTACATTTTTCAGACATAGCGTATGTGTTGTGTTGTCACAAAATACATGCCAAGCTGTTCTCCAAAGTGACTGCCTGGTCATCTTCCGTCCAGAGCCACAGGATGTCCATCTGTCCAGCGTGCGTCCCCAGTGTTTGGTTGCCGATCTTCAGTATGACACTGGGGTGGATTTCCGATGACTAAGAAATCTGGACAGCTTTCCCATGAGTGTTTTGGCCACGTGCATCTCCTCTGCTGTGAAATGAATGGTGGCATCTGAAACTGCTTTGAGTTCTTCTGTCTACGATGGACGTCTACGGAGTTCAGGCTTTGTGAACCATATGCTTGCTCTGTCCTGCTATCGCTGCCTGGAAATAGCCATGTGTATGTGTGCTGGTCAGCTTTGCATTACTGTTTCAAAATACCTGAGATAGGGCTGGAGAGATGGCTTACTGGTTAAGGTACTTGCCTGGGAAGCCTAAGGACCTAGGTTTGATTCCCCAGGACCCACATAAGCTAGAGACGCAAGGTGGAGTATGCATTTGGAGTTCATTTGTGGAGGCCAGGGCGCACCCATTCATCTTGGGTCTTGAGTCCTCTGCCAGCTGTGTGCTGTGATTGCTTCTCCCACTCAGTGGCTTGTATTTTCATATGTAATGATATCTTTAGACGAACAGAAAGTGTTATATTCTGAAAGCAACTGATTATTTTCTTCTTTCATGGATGTTATGGTTAATTTGTGAGAGTGTGTTTATATGTGTATGTCTATATGTGTAGGCATGCAAGTGTGTATATCTGTGCTTACATATGTTATGCATGTGTGTGCTTTAAGACATCCCACACTATATCCTAAATCATGTAGCTCCTTCCCTGACACTTTTCATATCTTGTTTTTCTGTTTAGGTCTGTTCAATCTCAATTTTACTTCTGTGGAAGGCATGTGGGAAAGGGTCTGAATTCACAGTTGTTTACATGGATACTGAATCCCAGAGCATTAGTTGAGGGTGTAGATAGCATGGATGCAGGCTACTCTAGGCCCCTATCCTGTTCTGCTGACCTGTCTGTCTCTCCAGACCGTGTCCTCATCGTCCTGCCTGCACAGTCTTGAAGCTTGCTTCTACACAGGTCCTCCAAGTTCTGCCTAAAGATTGTGTTTTGCCACTGGGTAATGCTACTGCTTTTGTATGCAGTTTCAACCAGCTTGGGAAGTTATACAAAACAATTACATCTATCTATTTCTTCTTTTGCTTTTCTTTTCTCAATATTGAGGATCAAACCTGGGACCTCACACGATTCAAGTGTGCCACTAGTGAACAACATCCCCCGCTCTTTTATGTGATGAAAAACGATGTCCTTTTGGAAATGACTTAATTTCCTTTGTGTGTGGTGGTGGTGGTGGTGGTGGGCAAGTGTGTGGAGTCAGAGGACAGCCTTGAGGAGCCTGTGCACATCTTCCTCCTTCTCTGAGACAGGGTCTCTTGCTGCTGCAGACAAATATATCTGCCTCTATACCAGTCAGAGAGCTTCAAAGTCTCCCGGCTCTGCTTCCTGTTGTTGTAAGTGCATGTGATCACAGTGCATGAGCCACTTTGCATCTAGTTTTAGGTGAGTGCTGGGGGAATCCAACTCAGCTTGGCAGGCTTTTCAAGAAAGCACCTTTAAGTGTTGAGCCATCCTTTCAGCCCTGACTCTTTTAATATTTGTAAAATAAGTGCCTGTTGTTAGGATAGAGCAACGGTCCGCAAACTTTCCTTGTAAAGGAATAGAGAGTTCGGGTTTTGTGAACCATATGCTCACTCTGCCCTGCTATTAGAGACTGAAAACATCCATGGATGGTGTGTGTGCTAGTTGGCTTTGCATTATTGTATCAAAATACCTGAGATAATTAAGTTATAAAAAGGGAAGGTTCATTGAGGCTCCCAGTTGGCAGAGGTTTCAGTCCATGATGATTTTGTACCTGCCTTGAGCTTTGGTGAGGCTGCACATTGTGGCAGGAACATGTAGTGGGCAAAGGGAATCACCCCATGGCCAAGATGCAAGAAAAAAAGAAAGATTCCGGGTGGGTCCTTTAATCCCAGTGGCAGAGGTAGGACCTTGAGTTCGAGGCCATCCTGGCAGTTAATTCCAGGTCAGCCTGGACCAAGTGAAACCCTGAAAGATTCCAGGGTCCCTCAGTGGCCACCAAGGGCATGCTACAATGAGCTGTCACCTGCCACTCAGCTGCACCTCTTCATGGTTCTTCTACCACCACATGGGTCTGAGGAAACTTCCAGATCTAAAACATAGCAGTATGTAAATAAATGAGCCTTAGGTGTATTCTGATGAAAATGCATTCCCAAGCACATAAATTTGATTTTATGTAATGTCAGGTATCACAAGGTATTATTCTGGAATTGTCTTCAAACACTCAACAACTTTAAAAGTCATTTTTGGCACACAGGCCACACAAAACAGGTGACATTCCAGACTGGACTCACACTTCATGATGGTCAGCCTTGGGCAGAGGGAAATAAGTTGGTTTTTATGCAATCTATTGCCTTTTTATCATATCCATCTATTAATTTTCTAGTTTTTCTTTTAGTTGTTAAAGTCACCCTTCAATTTTTGTAGATTCCTTAAGGTTTTCTAGAAAACACTCATGTCATCTGTGAAGAATAAGTTTTCATTCATTCTTTCTCAATTTTAAAGCCATTTATGTCTTTTCTCTTGTCTTACTGAGCTAGTTGGAGCCTCCAGTGTGATACGAAGCATAGCACCCAAAGGTGTGGCTACAACACGGAGATGGACATGGGGGCTAATTTCTGTCATCCCAGCGTTTAGGAGGCTGAGGGAGGAGAGCCATGAACTAACGAATAGCCTGATGTGTACAGGTGGAGCCTGCACGCAAGCAAATGAACAAGAAACACAAAACACACGAACCACCAAAGGGGATGGAATGGCATACTAAAACATATTCAGTTAATCCACAAGAAGACAGCAATGGAAGAACAAAGAAAAAATAAACAATCATGGAAATAGGTCAATTGGAATAACAAATCAGATTCTGGGTGGGGAGATGGCCCAGAGGATACAGCACTTGCCACACAAGTGTGAGGACCTGAGTTCAGATCCCAGCACCCACATAAATGCCAGGTGCGTGTGGCAGCCTAACTGTAACTCCAGTGGAGACAGAGACAGGGACTCCAGGGGACAAGATGACAAGCCAGACAGGCTGAATTCATGACCTCTGGTCTCAGTGAGAGGTCCTGTCTCAATAAATGAGGCAGAGAGAGACTGAGGAAGGCACAGCACGTCAACCTCTCTTTCTTGCTTTCCAGGCAATGGGCCCCTCCTTAGTCTGCTGCAGTGTCATTAGGACAGAAAAATTTTTCTCTGGGAGCCCCCCAGACCATTAGAAAGTTCAAGTTCAATACTAATAGCAACGGCAGCTCAGGCCTTAACCCTCCCCTATTCAGCCCAGGCCCAGGCCTCAGGGAAGCATTCCTGGCTCAACCTAGAGCTCTTGAGTCCTGGGTCCTGTTTCCAGGCTCCAGTAGGTTCCAGGATCTGGGTCCAGGTGTTTGTAGATTGGCAGTAACCTCTGTGTTCAGAGTTCTTGAAGGGAGGGGCTAGAAGGGCACCTAATCCTGAGTTCTGGGGTCTGTGCTTCTCTGAGAAAGATGACACATCCTGCTCCGTTCTTGGATCCCATGTGGCCAGGTGGGAAGAGGGGAGAAGGTGATCTGAATGTCCAACAAAGAGGGAGAACTTCTAATATTCACATTCCCTGGGTGCCCCACCCTATGCTGGCTGCTCACACACACTGCCCTGCACCAGCTCCACCTGCACTTCGGAGCACTTTCATTCACTTCCCCAAGACATGCTTGCCACCTCTGCTGGCTCTTGTCACCCCCTGGAGTCTGCTTCTAGAGACCTGGGGACCCAAGGCCCTGCTCAGCCTCTGGCCACCATGAACTCAAGGTGTGTCCAGGGCACAGCCCCAGCTGGAAAAGCCACAGATGTGCGTGAACCTGGGCCTTCCTGGCTCCAGATGTCCTTCTGCCTACTTCCTGGGCCGGACTCTCTGCAGTGGGGCTCTCTGAGGGACTTTAACGACTAGACAGTGGCTGCTGACCATGCCGGTTGAGGGACGGACCCAGGGTTGACGCTGGAGGGTAACCCCCGCCCCCCACCCCAGAGCCAACGACGCTGTTGTCAGTGTGAACAGTGCCACTTGTGCTTCTGTGCGGGCAGCTCACCAGCTCTACCCGACCGACCTTGGCTATGAGGACAGGCAGGGCAGCTGGGGGAGCTCTGAGTGCCCAAAGAGGGCCGATCTCTCTGACAGACAGTGCCACCCCAAGAACTCTCCTGGTCGTCACCTCCTCGCTATTGTCACGGAGTCAGCCTCAGTTTGGAAGGAGGAGGAGGCTGAGAGCATCGAAATTCGAGTTGTCTCCTTGAAAAACACCCAGAATGTGTTTTCTTAATAATAGAGTTTAGAGAACTATATAGGCTTTGAGAGCCAGGAAAAAAAAAAAAAGAGTACAGTCTCAAGAATGAGTTAACTTACTCTTCTATTATCACTGTGACCTCCAAAATATGTTACCAGTTGTCTGTTTGAAGTTGAGTTTGCTCTCATGATCACAAAGAATGACAGACATGGACAGAAGGGCAGAAGACAATTTTTACTGAGATGTGAACGTGTAAAGCCCCCTCGGCAGACAGGGGTCCCAGAAAGTGGGCTGACAAGGTGACACTCTGCACTGGGCTTGTCTGCACTGAGTCAAGTCCACCCTTGGCCCATATGGAAATTCAGCATCAAGTTTGCATGAACTTCACTGGTGAAGCTTGTGATATATAATAGAGTTTGGTTGGTGGGTCGTGGAGCAGAGTGCAGACTCAGAAAGAGCCCAGCAGAGAGGAGAACATCCCACCGAAAAGCTCCAGGGAACAAAGGGTTAGTGTCGAGCAGCTGTCTCTAAGAGTCAGGGACTTTTGGATTTCAGCTCCTGGACTGGAGTTGTCCTCTGGTCTTCTCGGGGCACACTGATGTGTCTGTTCCCTTGGGCCTGTGACCCTGACTAGCTACCTGTAGAATAAGTCCATGTCCCTAATCTTTATTCTAAGTCTCCTTTGGGGAAACAGCTTTTGAGAAGAAGCTCAGCAGTCACACAGCCAGTAGTGACAGAGCAGCAACCAGTGTGAGAACAAGCTGGGGTGCCCGGCTGTGGGTGCACCTGTGGAGGATGGTGTGCGTGAACACATACACACCTGTCCCAAGCTGAGAGCACAGGCTTTCCCCGGGGTGTGTGACAGTCCAGGCCATAATGTGGAGCTTACAAGGATAGAAGTGTGCATTCGTCTCAGAGTGTGGGCCCAAGCAAGGCCTGCAGGTGGGACGGTGGCTGTCAAAGTAGAGAAGGTTCTCCAGATATTGTGACATTATGTCGTGACTGTCAGCATGTCCTTGGTGGCCCCAGACTGTTTCCTCCTAAGGTTTGAAACTCTTCAAATTGCTTTCCCCCACCTAGATAGGAATAAAAATTAAACTCCAGATGTTTGCAGGGAAATGAGTTTTCCTCATAGCTCCCTCTCTCACGACTCCCTCAGCTTCATGACTACTATGGATCAAATCCAGGCCCCCTGCGTGCAAGGCAAGCTCTCATGACCCAGCCCTTAGCTGCATTTGTTAGAGGGAAGCTGATTTCTTTACTCTAGGAAGACCCGGCAAGGAGATGGAGACCGTCTAAAGCCAGATGAAGTCCCCTGCCACTCCTTTCTCGGCTTCTCTCTCTCCCACTGAGTGCCTGGCTGTCTCCCTTGTGCCTCAGGGTCTGTCTCCTCACCGCCTTGTCCTGTTTGGGTTCAGTGGTCTTGACTGGGCAGGGGGATGCCCATTTGCATCCCTCTACAGAAGGAGTTAGACTCTCCGTGCATCACCAAGAGAGGGGGGGCTGCTATGTGGAGAGGAGGACAGGAAAGGTGACACTCCGGGTCGCCTTCCAGGGCTTCAGGGATAACAGGAAGGGCTGCGTGGCTACATCACAGTCAGACCTGGGCTTAGAGATGATTCTGCTGCAGATCACAGTCTGGGCAGCCTGTCCCTCAGCACAAGGACAGATGGGGGGCCCGGCAGCCTCTTCCTCTCCACAGTACAGCTGGCCCTTCCCTCCCTCCCCTGGGGTGTGGGGTGGGCAGAGAATCACTGGTTCTAAACACCTGTTCCTGCCCAGGTTCTGCCTTCACCTGGGACCTCCACCTTCTGCTCTAGCCAGGGAGCTGCGGCCACCTACCTGTCACCTCCTCCCTTAGGAACCCCAAGGGGTCCCAAACCTTGATCCCTTGATCTATGACCACTAGTCCTCGCTCAGGCCCGTGCACCATATTCCATCCCTGGGCACTAGCAATACTCTGGCTTCCTGGACCCAGCCTCCTTGTCCTCTCCTGAGTCCCTCAGAATGCTGCCTCCATGGCTCCCTATGCATTTACTAGGTCAGCATAGACCAACAGGCCTTTGTGACCTGGCCACACAGGCCTCTCATGCTCCATGTCTTGGTACCTGTCTCACACTTTCACCACAGCCTTGGCTTGCTCAGGCCTCTGCAGGTGTGGCCCATCTCCCAACTGCTCTACCAGGCTCCCCTGCCCAGCCAACCCACTGCACAACTTTGCTTCATGGTCTGGACAGCTGGTAATCACTGATCACGCACTGTGTTCCAGGCCCTGAGCTCTGAGCCATGACTTCACGTGACCATCTCATCTGGTTTCACGATGTTCCTGGGGCAACTGTCTCCATCCCGCAGACAGGAAACCAGGGTTCAGAGGCAGAGGCATGAGCCGGGGCACTTGCATGACGTCACCTCTCCTGTGTTTCCCATCTTTCCCCAGCTTAGGGGGTCTCTTCTAGGTTTCACTCAGCCAAGTGTCCACCCTTGGGTCTGAGCTGTGAGCTACCCATGGCCACCCTGGATCTCACCTGTTTCTGGATCTTAGACCCCAGCATGGGACCTCATTCATAGCTAATACTTTGCCAGGGTCTGCTGGTGGGGGTGGGTGGTGAGGAACCCTTGTCAACTACCAGGCTCCTCCATCCCCTGCCCACTGCTCCCACCTCTCCATCTTTCAGTAAACAAAGCCTTTAAACCAAAAACAAATTTACACTTTGCTTGAGTTAATTACACTTGTTTTTCTGGAAACTATCTTCTCCAAATTGTCTGCAGAGAGGTGAATGGCTGCCTGGCAGTCCCACCCCACTTCCATCACAGAGCCCAGGAGCCTCAGGAGGTGGTGGTGGGCAAGAGGGACTGCACACCTGGAACTGAAGGTGGGGCCTGGCTGTGGCCCTGCCCTGGCACAGCTCCCAGTGTGGGGGACGAGACCAACCTTAAACAAACCATCAGGCTGGGCTGATGGTGCAGTGGTCCCAACTACTTGGAAGGCAGGAGGATCATTCCCCTGTCTGAGACATATTAAGGCTGAGGCAAACCCATCGGACACCCCAAATGGAAAGGATAGGGATGATTTCCATTCTTTGTGGAATTATCTGAGTTCCTCATCTCCTAAATATAAGTGTCAAAGGGAGAGAACATGAGGTGGCTTTTACAGTATGCTGCAGGGACACATAAGTGTTACGCATGTTATGTCTCAATCTGAAAAATAATGCAATAAACAGAAAGAGTACAGGAGTGGGGTCAGATAAACATTCCATTGTTTGAAGCCCACTGAGCGCCTGGGCTTCATTTGATTCTGTTCCAACTAACGGTGGAGTGAGCATAGGAGAATGGACGGATGCAGTCATGAGGAGCTGCCTGGAGAACTGGGCTGAGCAGTGGGTGGGGGCATGTCACTGCCTGACCCACTTGTGCATCCTGAGAGCAGTTGTAGAACCATGGAGAGCACCAATGGCCTTTATGGGGTGTCCGTCTTCAGAATCTGGAATGGCTCTTTCCCTGTCTTCTTGGTTAGAATTGTCTGGCTAAAGGCAATTCACTCTTGCAAACATTACAGTACCGGCAGAAATGAAACCACCGCTTTGGGAGCAGGTTGCTGAGTTCAAGTCTTGCCTGTGTCTTACCAGTGAGGACAATGATAGCTCCCAAAGAGGACTGTGCCGGGGACTGCAGAAGACCGGAAGGGCAGCTTGCAGAGTGGCTGGCCCAGGGCAAGTGCAGGGAACTAGATACTGTGACTGCTGTTGGTATTCTTATCCCAAGAGCTTCCTGCATAAGACAGAGGATCGGGAAGGTTTCTGTGACCCAGGCCATCCGACGAGATGGTTATGTGTCACTTGGTGAGCTACGTAACTTAACCTGGACCTATTCGCATTCTACAAAGTGGGCAGTTTGCTGTCTGTAGTAGAAGATTTCATCTTTTCACCGAATTAATGTATTCATACATCACTTTGTAAGCTCAATAAACAGGTAAAAAATGAACAAAATATTTACAAAATTATACCTTTTAAATTTAAAATATTAAATTTGGTGGCTTCTGGTGGCATCAGGCACTAAGATTGGAACAAGCAAGGCATGGGGGAGTGATGGAAACAGGTTCTTTTCCTCTGTCTTGCCCACTTGTGCCCAAACACGGCCCCATAAGCACCTGCACCTCTCACGTGGCTGTGGCCCCCGGTGGCTTCATGATTCTTGGGGTCCTTCTCTCCTGGAGCCTGCTCAGCTGCTGTGCCCTGGGCCAGCAGGGTGCCATGACATTCAGAGCTGGCAGCTGAAGGGAGGACACCAACTGGAGCCCGGTTAGAGAAAGGAAATTACAAAGAGGATTATTTAGCTCATTCACTGGGAATCCTAGAGTTGGTTGCTTCAGACATGGCTGGAGCCAGGGATTCAAAGGCACCCTTCCAGAACATGCTCTTCCTGTCTCTTCTGGGCCAGCACAGCTCACAGACCTGCAGGTGGGGCAGGTGGGCAGTGTCGGCTTGTGTCACACTGGCCACGTGCTGTCGTTCCTGGTGTGATTCCTGCTGCACTCACAAAACTCCTCACACCCACACATCCACATTTATACACACATTCACAGCCACACACTTTCATGACATGTGCTCTTACACACACCCAGACACACATTTGCATGTACTCACAAAGACATTCACATGCATTTACTCACACACCTGCATGTGTGCACAAAACACTCATGTGTGCTTTCATAAGCCCTCCTGCACACATTTGCACACATACATCTGCATGGGCATGCACTCACGTGAGTGCTGTCACAGAGACCGTCTCTAGACACAGTCACCCTCACTGTACCCTCTCATACCCACTCTCGAATGAACACAACTGATCCACACTCACACACATGTGCAAAGTCACATGTGCACACCACTCAAACCTCATATTGACTCCAGTGACAGGCTGCTCAGTGCTTCTCTCCCTCTGCTGTGGCCCCACAGGGACACTGGGAATGCCAGCACCAGCTCCCCTCTCCCCACTCTCCTCTTCCCTTCCCTGCACCCTCCCTCTTTCCTTCCTCTCCCTTCCTCTGTGTCCTCATTTCCACATCCTGTCCAGCTTCCACCTTCCAATTAGGTATCCGCTAATTCTCTGGTACCATGGAATGGTTCCATCTGCACTTGGCTACGAAGCGCACCAGAGCAGGCTCATTAGCCGGCCTGCGGAGGCCTGGCTGCCTGGGCTGGCTCCTCAATCCCCATCTGAGCCCATCTCAGAGGCCACTGTGGTAGTTTGAATGTGAATGTCCTTCCCCAAGGCCTGAGATGTTTTTGATTAAGCAGGCAATTCCTGTTGGAGAAGGTGTCACTGGGGGCAGAGCTCTTAGTTCCGCCCTGCCGGGTGTAAAAAGCCACCGTGAGCTCTGGCTGTCACGTTTGCTGAGTGTTTGGGGGTGTTTCTCTGCTATGAGTCTATGGAGTGAGCCAGCTTCTCCACGTGATGGGACTTCCCCTGGATTCTTTAAGCCTGAAATAAACCCTTTCTTCCCATAAGCTGCTTCTGGTCAGATGTTTGGCCCAAGGGCGAAACTAATTGTAACAGCCATTAACATTACATAAGCTTGAGAAGAATGAAAAGCAGGAACCCTAGTGCCTGGGCTGGATGGGGGAGTGGGGATGGGAGGGGACAGGGAGGCAAGATTGGTCTGAAGTGGCTCCTGTCATCTCCTCCATAACTTTGGGTGTCAGAAATTCCCTATTGGGATTTGACTACACCCAGCCAAGGCTCCCAGCCTGAGGCCCAGGACTCCTGGCATGCTGACTGCCAAGAGCCCTCACAGGCCTGGGGATGGCAAGCTGTCTGTCAGCGGGATGGCCTGCAGGTGCTTAGCCCATCACATTCAGTCAGGCATTTCCGGGAGCCACTCCAGCACCACCGGGCTGCTGTCCACAAAGAGCATCCTCCTCTTGGAACCCACTGGTAGCTGTTGGGGTGCTGTGTAAACGCCCCCATAGTCTCAAGTGTTAGTGATGAAGCTTCCTACTTAGTCCCCAGCTGGTGCAGCCTTTGGAACGTGGAGGCTGGCTGAGGAGGTGTGCACTGGCGGTGGGCTGGAGCCTGATGGGAGCTCGCTCTTGTTGCTCACCCTCTCTGTCACTGATAAAGGAAGACGTGAGCTCTGCCATGCTCCCCACCATAACGGAACTTCCCCTCAACTCTGGATGCCTGACACAAACCCTTTCCTCCCGAGAGTGCTTCTGCTCAGGTCTTGTCTCGGCAATGTGGAAGTGACTGCTACAAGGAAATGTGATACCAAAGTCACCAGGGTCTCCGAGCACCCCTGTGTGCTGGGCCCTGTGTTAGTGACCTCCGTGGATTACCAGGTCCAGTTCTCACCACACTCTTAGGGGTCGGGACTCATGTCCAGTTTACAGATGAGAAAAGTGAGGCTCCGCCATGCACGGGAGGGTGTGTGCCTGAAGTCTGTGGAACAATGCCAGGACCCCCATCAGCCCCCACCAACTGTTTAGCACATGAAGCACTATAAGCTGGTCCCTGAGGTGGCAGCAGATGCAGGCTCCAGAGGCAGCTCACCCTGCCAAGGGCCCTTCCCAGACTCACCAGTGGGCAGGGCAGCCACAGTTCTGTCACCCATGGGCCTGTGATCCTTCTGTGCTGTAACCAGGCCAGGCCAACCCTGTGCTGGCCCTGCCGCTCTCTTCCCTGCACTAGACACCTGCAGCCCAGTGAGGACGAAGGGTTCCCATCTCAGCATCCACTCATGGGTGGAGCTGGCCAAAGTGTCCCTCTTTCTTCCCAGCCCAGCTCAGGGCTCTTGGGTGTACAGTGGGAGTCCCCTGGAATAAGAGACCTCAGCTTCCTTTCTGAGTCCCTGTCACTCCTCCAGTCCCATTGGGACAGGATGGGAAGAGGACACAGGGAGACAGGAGCACACATCTCATTCCAGAATGCCACCTGCTCACCATCCTGTCACCAGCTGTGCTTGGTGCCTCCCCACCAGTACTGATCACAGCGTTTTTAATTATTATAATTATTACCTGAAAGATTGGGTCCTGCCACAGATAATGAAAATGAGATAAGGCCCCTCCTTCCCATCATTCTTCTCCCTCACCTTGTGCTGGAAGATTCTGAGCACACCTGGACACAGGAGTCATGTAGAGGGCGGTCTTGTGGGGAGGGGGGTTTTGTGTGTCTGTGAGAGTGTACGATATATGTGCATGTACGTGAGCATGGATATAAATTGAAGGGACCAAAGTGATGCCATGACAGGCTTCAGTAAGGTGCTGCCCTACCTAGGCCTAAGTTTCAATTTCCTGGAGGGGTTCTGGGGGCTGAGTCAGTTCCTGGGGACGTGTCCAAAGATGCCCAGGCATGCCCAAACATGTCCCTGTCGCCTCAACCAATCAAAGATGTACAAATGTAACTGCTGCTTGCTTAGCCAATCATGTTAAAAGATTACCTAACCAGCCTGGAATTCCCCCTAACTGTGCTTAGAAAGGGCCTGTGTGCTCCTCTCAGGGTTGCCATTTTGTATGAATGGTTGACCCCTGCATGCTGGCTGATTCTGCAGAATAAACGCTCTTTGCTTTTACATACTATTTGACTCGGGGGTCTTCAGCTATTTTTGGACCCTTACATAAATGAGTGTGTGTGTGTGCACACGAGTGTGTGAACCTTGCACAAGTATGCATGAATAGTGTGAGTGTGTGGGCATGTGTACAGGGACATGTTATATGAACATATCTGTACATGAACACTTGCGTGTATTTGGGTGTGTGTCTGTACATGGGTATGTGTGTGTATCAGCATGTGTCTCTACAGGAGTGGGTATATATGTGTCTGTCTTCTGCATGTGTGTGTGAGGGTGCATTTAGACATATCTGTTTCTGTATAGAGCATGTGTGTGGGCACATGTGCATGGGTCTGGGCCCATCAGGGAGAGAAGGAGGACAGAGGCTGGGTAGCATTTTGTCAGGGGAATGACAGGGAGATGGCTTCGGTGACACATGAGGTGGAGGGTACTTGGGTTGTGGGGTGTAGGGTGTGGGGTGCTGGTGGTTCCTTGGTGTCACAGCCAGAGTGCTGAGTCTGAGGCCCCACTTCCTCATGCTCCTTCAGCTCTAAAGGCCCCTTTCTCACGTCCAAGTGGGCACAGGGACTGTTGCTCCCACATAGGATCAAGATTTGTGAGTCTAGGTGTGTGTCCTTTGCAGGATGACAGGGCTGAGGCATAATGAGACACAACATCCCCATGGTAACTGAGACTCAGGGAACAGCCATCAGGCCTCTGCTACTTGGCTTCACAGCCTTCTTCTGTGAAGCCCAGCCTGTCCTCCCAGGGTGCTTTGGAAGGGAGGCAGGAGTCCCACTACCAGATCACAGTGCTGGCATTAGGAGGGATCTAGATGATAATTGAGAATAACCGAGGCCTAAAGAGGGCAGTGAAGCCCCTTTGCCCCCACAAGCTCACACTGTAAGCTGGAAGTGGAACTGGGTCATTCAGGCCTCCCAATCTGGGAAATGAAGTGACTTGTTTAAAGGAGAGCAAGCTGGGGATGGAGAAATGGCTTAGTGGTTAAGGCATTTGCTTGCAAAGCCAAAGGATCCCAGTTTGATTCTCCAGGCCCACATAAGCCAGATGCACAATGGGGCACATGTGTTTGGAGTTCATTCACAGTGGCTGGAGGCCTTAGCGGGCCCATTCTCTCTCCCTCTTTCTCTCTCTCAAATAAATAAATATATATGTAAAATATATTTAAAGGAGAGCAAGCTGTCTGAGTGGCTCATGCCAGGCTCCCCTTCTCTTCTGCCCCTCTGCCCCTTCTCCTTTGCCACAACAGCCATTGTGACTGTTGGAACAGTGACATGCTCCTCCTCCTCCTGGGGGCTCTGCTGCTCCCAGGTGAAGCTCAGAGCCTCCCCGTGGCCTCACTGCATGTGAGTCATTACCCTTCCACATTGCCATCTCCTCCCTCTTAGATTACAAGAAAGCTGCCTCTTTTCCCTCTCCACAGCGGTGCCAGGCTCTAGATGTGCCTCACTGTTAAGCTTCTGCCCCAAAGCTTGGATGAAGGATATGGCCTCCTCTCAGCCACCACCGGTGGCCCTGGGTGGGGATATGGCACTTTAGGGCCTCACTTCCCTAAAGGCAGCTTAACAGGTGGCCAGATAACCAGACCATGTAGGCTTGGGTCACAGGTGCTCCATTCCCCCCATCACAGCCCACATGTCCCATGCAAGACCCCCTCCCTCAAAGTGCCCCCCCTTTGACAAGACTGAAAACCACCACCCTCCTCTTACTGAAGGATTCTAAAGCCTCTTTCCTTTTGCTTCACATCCCACCATTCTCTTGCTTGGTGTTACATAACATCCTGGGCCCAAGAAATAGTTTGTCTCTGAGTCCTCTATTCACACAAGCTGAACTTACGCTCCCAAACCTGTCATGTGCCTCCACCTGCCTTCCTGTCACTTCTAGATGGTTCTGAGGTTCCCTTACTCTGTCTCATGACAATCTCTGCCTGATGTCCTTCCTCAGAAGCCACCCCCGCTGCTCCTCTCCACACGCCATCCGGGTTTATTTCCTTCCCGGCGTCTTACGCTGGCTGAAGTGATCTTGCTCACTCATTCACTGATGTGATGCTCAGACAAGGACATTGTCCCGCTATGTTCTCGCTGTCCTGTATGGTGCCAGGCACAATGTAGGTATTTGTGGGGCCCTTGTTGAAGGCGTGAGTGCCTGGAACCCAGGCCTTCTGCCTCCCTACACTGGGTCCCTCTCTCCAGATTTTGCAGGAGGAAGGGATTAGTTCTGACCTTCCTGGGCTTTCCCAGGCTAATGCCATCAGCTCTGTCCTTCCCACAGCCTCCCCTCTGTCATTCTTGCCTCTCTTGGTCTCCCAGGCCTTGGCAGAGCTGACTGGGTGGCTGGGGCTCCTCTCTCCAGGGATCCCAGCCAGCACGGTGGGAGGCCAAAGTCACAAAGTCTGAGGGAAGCTCACTTCCTCAGGGAGCCTCAGACTGAGGGACGAGAAAGGAGCCCACCCTAGCGAGACCCTGGTCAGTGGAGAAATACTTGAGTCTGATGGGGATGCCCCAGTGCTCACTGGGGTCTGCTGCCTTCTAGGAGCGACCAGGCACTGCCGGGAGCTGGGTCCCCACCACCTCACTAGACTGGAGCTCGAGGACATGGTTCTTCCATTGGATCGCCACCTCGTTGGTGAGTGAAGATCCACAGTGGGTCACTGCAGGACCCTCTGGGAGTCTTGTGAGAAATGAGACCTCCGCCTTGTACTCATGACTTGGAGAGACTCTGAGTAGCCAAAGGGAAGCGGTTTTATTTTCAACTCTGCAGGACCTGGCAGTTAGCGAAGGACAAACTCCCTTTCTCCATCAGAGAAAGACTAATAACTACAAGCCCAGGAGGGCTGCCCCAGAATGAAATGGTGGTGTGTCACCTGAGCACACAAAACCACTTTTATAGTCCCCCAGTGCAGGTCCCTCCTTTGCTTTCTATTGGCTGGGGACTTGGGGAGGTACAGTTTTCTGGTCTTTCCATCTGGCCCCAAATTTATTTGTTCAGCTTAATTTAGCTTTGGTTCTGTATTCCAAGAGCTTGTGCTTTGATCTCTTTTACTAGCTTGAAATTCACAGACCGTAAAGTAAGTCATGCCTGCATTTAATTTTTTTAAGTATTTTATTTTTATTTATTTGCAAGCCAAAAGAAATAGACACAGAGAGATAAAGAGACAGCGGGAGAGAGAGAATGGGTGCACAGGGCCTCTAGCCACTGCAAATGAAATCCAGATGCACTAGCCACCTTGTGCATCTGGTTTTACATGGATTCTGGGGAACTCAACTCAGGTTGGTAGGATTTACAGGCAAGCACCTTAATGACCGAACCATCTCTCCAGCCCCCTCACATGCATTTTCAAAGGCTAGGCAAAAGTGTCTAGATAGCAGGGTGGTGGGGCAGGGGTACAGTTAATACCTCTTGTTTATGAAGCCTTATAAACTCAAGTCTTATATAAAGCAGCTTTATATAAATTGAAAATGGACTGCCATGAGGGTTTTATTTCTTATCGACCACCACACCTGGCTTAATGTGGGGGCTTCTGCATGTGCAGTTGCCTCTGAGTGCCCATGTTCCTGTTAGGAAACCCAATAACCTCATTGGTTCAGTGAGGTGGACTTGGCTGGAGTCCTGTCTGCTCCGTCAGAGCACTGTATATCTGGGGTGAAAAGAAGTCCCATTATACTGGCCCAAGGAAAAGTCAGGTGACAGTTGCTCCAGTTCATCTTGAACGTTGTCCTGGACAGGCTTTGCAGCTCAAACAGGAAGAAGGCCCAGAGACTGGAGGCAGCAGGCCTGGGGTCACACAGCTGTTTGAAGACGGAGTCAAGGGAGCTTCCCCAGGCAGCTAACACCAGAGCACCTGTACCCTCTGAGACCCAGTTGCAGTGAGCTCTTGATTCACACCTGCCCAGGCGTAACCAAGAGGGGCCTCCGGCCAGAGTCAGAAAGCCCCCAGAATTTGAATGGGGTCATTTAACGGAGAAAATTACATTAATTAACTACAACCACCGATTCATGAAGACTTTAGTTCTTAAGAGTGAAGGGACCTTCAAAAAAGAAACAGCCATTCTAAGCAGCCAGCCCTTCAGGACCAGAGAGGTGAATGGCCCCAGGGTCTTCTAGAGACAGTGCAGTGTGGCTACTGTCACATGAGGGGAACTTGCTGGAATCTGCACCCT
This sequence comes from Orientallactaga sibirica, assembly GCA_036365145.1. Lineage (NCBI taxonomy): Eukaryota > Metazoa > Chordata > Mammalia > Rodentia > Dipodidae > Orientallactaga > Orientallactaga sibirica. The sequence goes on from JAEOAD010001992.1 coordinate 266,632, forward strand.
ACAACTTTCCAGAAACCCACTGTCTAGGAGTGACATAGCAAGCTGTTCAGAGGAGAGCAATCACTGATGGCACCTGGCTTTCAAGCCATGTGTTATGCCAATGTGTGTACTCCAGTGGGGGGGTCACTGCTGGCTCTGACCTTCCCCTAACAGTGGATGCTGGCCACTTTTAAAACACACTGGGGACCCTGAGGCCTTTGTTTACCTTTAGTCTAATGCTGAGTGAGACAATACTAAAACCCAGAAGTAGGAAGGCAACTAATGTCTGTAAAACTTATAGTTTCTCTTGCAGTGTGCCTAAGCCTTTGTTTACCCACTGCCCTCTACTGTCAGGGTTTACTGTCACACCAACCAGAAAATGAAAGCTCTTTGTAGAGCAGACCCATTTCCACACATCAGGAAGCCAAGCGTGCTTGGGAGCAGAGATGCAGGCATTTATAGCTGGCACGGTTCACAGCTGCCGCCTCAACAGACCCATTTCCACGCGTATCTGGATCCCAGACAACAGCAAATGAGCTCTGTATTTCCCTCTAACTAGGGGCAGCGATCTGTCTTCCAGTGAGGCGATCTCGCTGCCAGGTTAACAGCCTCCCCTCGAGCCCCTGTTGAACCCCGCCCGGCGGGGGCAGCCACAGGACTCACCGGCTCCTGCATGCTGGCTCTGAATTACTCCTCAGCCCCAGTCACGGCCCACTGACTGCTCCGTTCCTGAGACTCCATTGCGAGTAAACTTCCTAGCACTTGCATATAAAATGAGAATAGGAAGAGGGGAGAAAAGAGAACGTGGCTAGCATGTATACAGAAATGCCGATGTGTGGCAGGAAAACAGGAAGCAGGCAGAACTGCTACAGGATGCATTTGTCTAATTGGCCATGTTCTTCACTGGGACAGTGGGCTGCCTCCTGCTACCACTCGTTCAGATGTCCCCACCTGTCCCCACTCTCAGCCCAAAGCTCTGATGGTCAGGATTCTTGACCTGCTGGAGGGACCCAGATCTGCATTACCCTTTGTTTGGGCCTAGTTTTCCATCAGCCTTTACAGAAGTGCTAAGAGGCATAGGGACAAACCTTTCCCCTTGGAAATTGGGTCTGTGATGGTTTATATGGAGTGTCAACTTGGCAGGACCTAGGGTCACCTGATGGCACCTGGCTTTCAAGCCACGTGTGTGGGGGGGGGGGATTATCCAGAGTAGGTTAGTCTGCTGAGTGAGAGAATACCCTGGCGTGCCTCTGAGTGGGTTTCTCTTGATTAGGATAATTGAGGTGAGAGGGGCGATCTGTCTTCCAGTGAGGCGATCCGTGACTATGGGCAGCTCCATTCCATGGCCTGCGGTCCTGGACCGAGTAAACTTCCGTGAGAATGGGGAGAGCTGGCTGAGCAGCTGTACTACCACTCGTTCAGATGTCCCCTCTCTACTCTGAATGTGAGCAGCTCCTCAGGCTCCCTCCGCCATGCCTTCCCTGACATGAAGGAATGTAACCTGGAATGTGAAGCTGAAATAAACTCTTCCTCCCTTACACTTGTTTTTATCACAGTGACAAAAAAGGTAACTAACATGAGGAACAATGGTCCAGATGGCAGAGGAACCACTTTCTTGGCAATTGGTTTAGTGGTCAGTTATTTAAAACTAGCCAGAGAGCCAGACCTGGAGGTGCATGTCTCTAAGCCTTGCTACTCAGGAGGCCAAAGCAGGAGGATTGCAAGTTCAAGATCACTCTGGACTCAAGTGGCTCAAGTGAGTGGGCTCAAGGCCAGCCTGAGCAGATTCAGGAGACTCAAAATGAAAGGTAGAAAAGGGGCTGGAAACATAGATTAGTAGTCCAGAACTCACCTAGCATATTCAAGGCCCTGGATTCAATGTTCTGTACCACACAAAACAAACCAAGGAGGCCAGGGGCACCTTCCAGTGCCCCATCGTGGCCTGTTCTCTGAAAATTCACTCTCTGAGGCCACAGGGCACAGAGCGGCCACAGTGGCCACACAGAACACCTCCGCAGGTATATTGTCAGGCAGAACAGTGGGAGGGGCCACACCCACTCTCCCCCCTTGTCCTCTGAGCCCACGTGGGGGCATTTAGCAAACTCCAAGTCAAAACAATGGAGAGAGAGAAAGAGACAGAGACAAAGACAGAGACAACCCCATCTCTTCATGTTGTGTTCTCATGAGTGCACACTGCTTGTTTGAGATAACATCACACCTTGCAGGGGGCCAAGCACTTCTGTATGGTAAGAGTGGTTGTCACACACACTGGAACTGGACAAGAGCAGATGGCTGCCTTCCTTTGTTGTGATATGCTTTCTATGACCAGAAGCAATGAGGAAGGGAGTGCCATGCGGAGTAGAAAGGCATTCTGGGATTTTTACAGATGATGACAGTGGAAGAGGAACCATAAGCATGAGCTGGAGGAGGCAGACCTGTGAGATATACCTGCCCGGGAGGCTGGCAGGTATGCTGGGAGGTGGTGATGAATCAGGACAGTCTCCGTAGTGGTCTCCACTGGTGGTCTCTGGATATTGTCAATGACACCTCAGAGGACTCTGTGAAGGCTGCCAAGATCCAGACTCCAGTTGCAACATCTTCCAGGGCCTGTGCAGTGATAAGGGCCCTAGAAGCTTCCTCAGGAGAGGCATTCTCTTGTTGAGAAAGCATCGGTTCCCATTCCAGTTTCTCTAACTCATAACTTCCCATCAATTCCCTCACTCACATATCCATAATTTGATAAGTGCCTCCTATGGGTCAGACTTTGTTCTGGGCCCTGGAACACAGCTGTGGACAGAAAGGACCCAGTCCCATCCCCATCCCTGCCATGGAGCCCACACAGTAATGGGGAGAGATGACAGACACATACACAACTGATCACTACAGGACACATGGGTGGGGTGAGGACAGGGACATGGCACCATGTGAACAGCAGAGAGGCACGACATGATTAGGAGCGGCATTCAGGAGAGGTGACAGCTACACTGAGACTTGAAGCAAGTGGAAGAGCCATATTATCCAGGGGTCTGGGGAGGGGAAAGGCAGGGTTCCCTGTCACACTCCAAAGCACCCCAACTGGGATGGTCAGTCATGAGGTCACTTTTGTAATTGATGTTACATGGACTCATCATCACCATTGCCACCACCATGATCACCATCATCATCACCATCACCACTGTCACCATTTCCACCATCACCATGGTCAGTACCACCGTCATCACCATCCCTGTGGTGTTTTGCATCAGGTGTCCTCCATAAACACATGTGCTTTGAATGCTTGGTCCCCAGCTAGTAGCAGTTTGGGAGGTGGAACCTAGCTGAAATAGGTGTGTTGCTGGGGGTGGGCTTAGGGGTCTCTAGCACAGCTTCCCTCTTGCCACAGTTTGGCTCACTTCCTTACTGTGTGGTAAGGAGAGATGTCCAGCCTCTATTTGTGCTGTGCTTTCTCCTGCCATCACGAAACTTCCCCTCAACACTGTAAGCCAAAATAAACCCTTCTATTCTTTCAGCTGCTTTTGGTGGGGTGTTTGTCTCAGCAATGAAAAGGTAATTGCAACAGAAAATTAGTACCGGAGGAATGGGGTCATTACTATTAGAAACCTGTCTGTGTGGCTCTTGACCTTTTGGAACTGATTTGTGGAAAGGATGTGGAAGGATTTTGAACTTTGAATTTTGAACACTTTGGACTAAGAGACACCTTACTGAGAACCTGATGGATTGACAATTCTTGTGAGAACTCAAAGATCTAAATACAGAAAGTACTGTGGAATGTGTAGGTTTGGCTTAAGAAGGGAAGAACTTTGTTAGGTCTGGGCTAGAGGCAGTTTGTAAAAGAGGCTTCCTGCATTCTGTCCATGTCCTTAGAACTTGAGCAGGATTGAGTTTAGAACACATGTACTGGAAAGATATAGCACAGAAATAAATGAAAGTTTTGGACTATAGACTACAGCCTGGTTCGGCTACAATTATTTGAGATTACCACCATTGACATTGGGCCAGCTGTTCCACACTAGGACTGTGGAAGGAATGCTGACTTTTTTGAAAGTAGGGGGTCTGAGTGCTAAAGGAGTATCCAGCTCTTCGAAGTTGGATTTGTTCCCCTATGGACTGACAAAATTTTAAAGAATTTATTTATTTATTTATTTATTTATTTATTTATTTATTTATTTGAGAGAGCAAGAAAGAGACAGAGAGAAAGAGAGAGACTGCAAACAAACTCCAGACACATGCGCTACCTTGTGCATCTGGCTGACGAGGGTCCTGGGGAATCAAACCAAGGTCCTTTGGCTTTGCAGGCAAATGCCTAAACTACTAAGCTATCTCTCCAGCCCTGACTGACAAATTTGATAGCCCACCTGGTTCTATGTAACTGTAATAAATGTGGAGCTGCCTACATGGGCCATTCAGGAAAGCAGAAGAGCATCTGAACACCCCTGGGTGGGGGTGCCCAGCATGGGGTCAGCCCATCTCCACACCCCTGCATCATTGCAGACTGCAAAGGCAGATTTGAATGGACTTGAAGGTTCCTGCTGAGGTCCATGTGCCTGGACCCTGGGGATGGTTTAAGTAATTACATAATCAACACCTTCTCAGATGTCCTCTGTGTGCCGCCCACTCTGGTGACAAAAGGCTCTGGTAATTCTGCTTGAATAGCACTTGCCAAGCATATGTTTATCATTAGGAAAACCATTTATTTTCCAGACACTGCCTGAAATGGACTTGGCCACTCTTGTACTGTCCCAGGGGATCTCAGACTGTGCTGGAGCTGGGGAACACCCTGCTGTCCCCAGACAGACCTCAGAGCAGCAAGGCGTGGCTGTCACTGGTAGGGAGGGTGTTGACAGGAATCTGGAAGGCACAGATTCGGGCCATTCTAAGTGACATGCCTGCACTGACTTAATCCCTGCCTCGCCCATGAAGAGGGATGATGCTTTCCCTGACTTAGATTGGGAAACAGGCCTGGAAAAGGGAGTGTTGTGCCTCCCCATTCCTCCCCACATTCGCCGTCACCAGCTAGAGCCTTGGCCCCCTCAGTGCCTTTCAGTTCCAGCCCCCATCAGTAACGTGCTCTGTTTCCACCTGCCAAGGTCCTGGGATGATGCCTTGGGGTCTTCAAAGCATGGCCAGCAACTGCGTGCTGCAGAGAGGAGGGGGCTCATTAACATACAGCTTCTAGCCGTCCTCCTGGATCCTGGAACCCAGCTTCAGGGAGGAGGCCAGGGAGTCAGAATCTAACCATCTCCCTGCGGGAGTCTGACCTGCTCCAATGTCCAGAGACCAGTGGCATGTATCACATCCTGTCCTGGCACCCCAGACTCTCACCCAGACCCACCCATCTCTGCCCCATCTGGGCTATCCCCACGCTGCCCTCCACCTTCACAGAAGCTGGATCTGATCCCTCAGCCTATCTGATCCCTCAGGTAGGTGAGGCTCCAAGGGAAGGGTGCTGCCACGTTCTGCCCTGGACTCTTGTCCTGTCCATCCCTGTCCTTCCTCCTGGGCTCTACCCTAGGGACTAATGGAACAGACAGCACATTTTGCAGGGACCTGGTGGGCCAAATCACTCACATGCTGCCCAGAGCACCTGGTGGCTGGACTGTGAGCACCTAGCCCTGGCCAGAGCCTTTCGGTATATGTGACTCAGCTGACCCCAGTAGAGATGGATCACTCTGTCCACAGCTTCTGCTCTGTCCTCACTACGCCTTGATCCAGCTACAGCACCTGTATCTCCAGTGGAGCCATGAGAGTTCTAGCCAGTCAGGGCCAGGCTATTAGCTAAGCTTTGCTCCACTGCAGTTTCTCCTCCCACTTTGGGGCTCTGGGTCCTGCATGTGGTTCAGTGTGAGGCAAAACAAACAAACAAACAAACAAACAAACAAAAAAATTGCTTCCAATTTGCCTTTTAATTTTCTAACTGAGTCTGATGGAACATTCTGGAAGCTTTGAGCTCATAGTCTTTGAATAATGATTTTTTTGAGAGATGACTTTGTGCCAGGCACCTCACTTAACCCTCTCAGCAGCCACACAGGGGCTTCACTATTCTGCTCAGTTATCAGTGAGGAAACTGAGGCAGGAGGTTTGGCTTTACCTACAGGGAGGCTGTGGGCTCTGAGGCTCTCCCTCTGCCTCCTGTTCTGCCATGCTCCACAGCTTCCACAAGGCTCCTGGGCAGTGATGTTGGCTTGGGGCTGTGGTAAGATGAACCTGGGGAGAGAAATCACATCCCGAAGCCAGATAAGCACTTGTCTGCGATGTCTGTAGAAGCCCAGACAGGAGTGACTTCAGGGGCCGGAGAGATGGCTCAGCTGTTAAGGCGTTTGTCTGCAAAGCCTAATGACCCAAGTTCAGTTACCCAGGACCCACATAAAGCCAGGTGCCCAAAGTGGCATGTGGATCTGGAGTTCGTTTGTAGTGGCTGGAAGTTCTGGCTGGCCCATTCTCTCTGTCTACCTCTTTTCTATCTCTCTCTGCTTGCAAATAAAGAAATAAATTGTAAACACTGATTTCAGAAGGAGCCACTAAATCAGGGAGTTGTCCCGTGAGAACTTGTAACTTAACTTTGTGGATCCTGCTGCACCTGTGCTTTGCTCTGCAAATCTCAAAGTGGCCTTTGACCAAAACATCTAAGCTGGAAAAGTTACAGGGACTTTCAAATCACGAGCCCTGAGCCATGCATGAGGACAAGATGACCAAGACCACTAGAGAAAAACACCAAGCAATTTCCCTCCTGCCTTTTGCCCTGGGTTTCCATTAACCTCCCTGCACCTGACCTGCTGGGGAGAAGGAGCAGGTGGAGGGGTGGCACAGGCGCTGAGGTCACTATGCCCTTGCTGAGTCCTCGCTTCTTCCAGCCCATGCCTCCTGCAGCAGGAAGTGTGTGAGAACCTGGGGGGCAGCTAGCAGTCCTGCCAAGGCCAAGGAGGTTTTCCACATGTTGGGATCAGGGTCACTGTAGAATTTTTAGCAGCACCTTTGAAGACAGAGCACACTCAGATGTTTCCAAAGTCTCAAAAAACACCAAATGTACCCTGTAATGGCAAGGCCATTGCTGTGACAATATCTTCCCGACAGAACCTGAATGTTTCGCCCAATCATCTAAAAACGCCTGCTTCTCATTCACACGCTGCCATTTAGTCTGTCTCTGGTGTCTGTACCTCCTGCTCTGGCTGTGCCCTTGTCTGCTTGTGCTGGAAGCTTGTCACTGTCACTGAGCCTCCGTGTGTACCTGGCACCAGTGCTGTCCCCTTTGATTGATGCTCAGAGAGGATGCAGACGGAGAAGGCCCAGTGTGCATGGCAGCCTCAGGCCCAGCGCACCCCGGCTGGGCTGCTTGCCTGAGGGGTCAAGAATGATGGGGAAGGCAGTGGGGCTCACCGCAGGAAGTGGAAGAGAAAGTCTTTGGTCCCGGGGACTGTGGCTGGCTTGGCGACTCAGCCTTAATCCACAATGGTTCATCAATGCTAGGCAAGGCCTCTGTGATAGTAGTGGCAGAGGTGGGTACCTAACCCTTGGCACTTATTGTCACAGGACGTGTGGATAGGTAAGATCCTTCTAGAAGCCTGGCACTTTACCACTTGAAGACTTTTTGTTTCTTAAAATTAATTATGTACTTATATAACATGGTGTGTGTATGTGTGTATGGTGTGTGTGTGGTGAGTGTGGTGCATGCACATGTATTAGCCCATGACACACCTTGTGCCCTCACCTGTGGTGGCCACTGGAGGGGAATGTTAGGTGTCACCACCATTGCTCTTCCGCCCATGCTTCCTTAAGCTGAATTCTCTCACTGATCCCAGAGCTTGCTGGTTTGTGTGTGTGTGTGTGTATGTGTGTGTGTAAACCCTGGATGATTCTTTTGTCTCTGCTCCCCAAAAGGACTGGGATTACGGAGGTGCATGACCACGCCCAGTTGTTTATATGGTTCCTGGGGCTCAAACTCCAGCAGTTTCTCAGACCCCCTCGGGTCCTCGTGCTTGCACAGAAAGTGCTCTGAACCTGTGTGCTATCTCTGCAGACCCACTAGAGGTTATGCCTTTCTGCCAAGTCCCTTTCCCACAGGGGTGCTAGCACTGAGGCAGTCCTGGAAGACACCACTGCACAGGGTGTCTCTGCATTTCTAAACTTCCAGTCCAGGTTTAGTTGGCAGGGCCATTCACATGTGGGCTGTTAAGTTTTAAGGAAAGTGGACACTGTTAAAGCTCAAGGGTGTTTGTAAGGTTGGTCACTTTAATGTGTCCTAGTCTAGATGTCACAGAAGTCCTTCAGAGTTCATGAGTGGATTTGGAGTCCGTTTGGAGTCTGGTTTAAGTGATAATGAAAATAAACATGCCCCCTTCCTGTTCTTCATCTTACGCTGCTGTCTTTCGTTTTGAGTTGGGGCCCCAGCTCCATCCTTTCCACCACCAGGGTGAGTGAGTGTCTTTCCTTCCACGACCTTCTGAAATCCTAACACCAGCCCACTGCATGGCTGGGGTGTCCCCTTGGAGTAACATAGAAAACTGGAGCACCCAGAGCCTGACAGGTGGGCCAGACTGCCCCTGACCATCATAGATGAGAACAGGCAGCCCTCCCCCACCCCAGACATGTTCCCCACCTCCAAGAAAATGTGTCACCTATGATACAAAACTTGCTCACACACGTACAAAGCATCTGCATAAATAGCACTCAGGTTCCACAACTTCACTAACCAATCACTCTTTCTTCTCAGCCTTGGACACTGTCCCTCAAGTTTGTCACAAATGTGCAATGGACTGATTGACCAAGAAGAGACTCCCTCCTCCCCCAGCTCACCAGAGCTTGCTCATGATGTCACCAAGCCTGGGACTTTGTTTCCAGCTCTGTGAATGACTAACAGGACAGACATGGACAAACACTGCTGTCCCTCTCAGCCTCAGTTTCCCCGCTGAGGAGACTGAGCAAGAAAGCCCCCGCACGGAGCTCACAGTGCACAGCTGATGGTTAGAGAAAAGAGAAGCTCTTGTCTGGCACGCTCCACTGTCACCATCAGGCAGCCACATGTGCCACCAAAGCTGGAGGGTGAGGGAGGTCACAGCCAGCCATTGGCCAGCTGTCTGTTCCAGGACAAATCTCTGCCTCCCTGAAAATGGGAGGGAAAGGTCATATTTTAGGAATATTGTCCGCTGTGGAAAATGGGATTTGACTAGACCCGGAATATTCTTTCAGTACAGGAATTTGACTAATTTTTTCAAAGATGGTTTGCCCCTCCAATTAACTCACTGATATCCGCAGTCGACACACCCTCTGCCCTTCCCAATCTCCTCAGCAAACTGTAGCAGGTCACCTGCGGGGGTCATGGGCCACACCTGCTGCTAATTTATGCCAATCCAACTGCCTTATTATGCAGTTGTGCAGGAGTGTCTGTTCCTTTGAATGTCTGGCTGTCACAGCCATCTTTGTTTCTAGTTCACTTTCTAATCCCTATGAGGCCCACCGTGCCACAGTTATGACAACAGTCAGAAAAGTACAGACATTCTGTGTCCTGTGGTGTGGTAGAACTTGAAGATCAGGACTTAAAGGTCACCCTTGTTACACAGCAAGTCTGAGGCCAGTCAAAGGGCTGAACGCATGCTGGGACCCACAGTGGGTGACAACTTTGCAGATTTGGTGGAAGACATAGACCTACAAGTCCCAGTGATGAGAGACTTGAAAAATAGCTGAGAACAGAGTTCTGGAACTTACTTTACAAAGAGTGAACTTGGGCTGGAGAGATGGCTTAGCCGTTAAGGTGCTTGCCTATGAAACCTAAGGACCCATGTTTGACTCCCAGATCCCACATAAGTCCGACACATAAGGTGACACATGCACAAGGTCACACATGCACACAAGATGGTACGGGAGAGTGGACTTTGATTACAGTGGCTGGAAGCCCTGGTGCATCAATTCTGTCTCTCTCTCTCTGTGTGTTTCATTAAAAAAAAAAAAAAAAAGAGTGAGCTTGTGCTTATAAAATCTGAAACAAGGCTGAAGGGATTGCTCAGTGGTTAAAGGCACTTGCTTGCAAATCCTGCCAGCCCATGGTTTAATTCCTCAGCCACCCACATAAGCTAGATGTGAATTGTGGCACAAGTGCCCAGTGTTTATTTGCAGCAGCTAGAGAGCCTGGTATACATGCATGCACACACTGTACAAATAAATAAATGAAAGTTTTTAAGAATGGGTGTGAGGGTGTTTTGTAGTGCAGATATGGTCTTCCAAAGGGTCATTTGCTAGAAGCTGGTTCCAACAATATTGTTAGAGGGGGTGGGACCAAGGGAGCCTAGTAGAAGGTGATCAGGACAAGGGTGTGAGGCCCCAAGAAGTGATTAATGCTAGTCCTCTCAAGACTGTATCAGGTCTCCTGGGAATGTTGGTTGTGTCTCTGGATTAGGTACTGAGCCAGCAGGCTGTTCCAAAGCAAGCTTACCCTGCTGTTTTGCCCTATCTGCTTGCACATGCCTGGTCACCACTCTCAACTGTGCTCCCACCTGTGACACCATCCACCACCTTTTCACATAGAATAAGGCCCTTGCCAGATGGAGCCCCCCCAAAACTTGAGCTTCTACCTGCACACTATGAGCGCCAGTTACTCTCATTTCTTAACAATTTCTTAATAGAAAATAGACTAAGACAAGGGAGTTCTTCAACTAGAAAATATATACATATATGCCAAGTTGTCTTGGAGCATTAGGAAAGAAGAAGGAACAACAGAAAGAACATTAGGAAGGGACATAAGGAGATTATCATTTTCCTTTTCCTTAAGAGCTTTGTGTCACACTTGAGGAATGATACACATTCACAAACACCATTTGACAAGACAATGACATTTGAGAGTGCAGAAAGATGAGTGAGAAATTCTATCCTCACTTGAAATATGCAGATGTGACTCAACGAAGGGACGAATATTGTCTGATTAACCCAGCAGTGCCAGAGCAGTCACACACACAAGCAAGAGAGACTCTGCACACCTGTGAAATACTAAGTGAGTAACGAGCACACCTGGATGACAGAAAACAATGTCATTTATGGAGGAAAATGCAGGAGAACACCCCCATGACCTGCGGCTGGGCACAGAGTTCTCAGATTCCAAAAGTCCAGTCCTGTGGAAGGGGATAAAATGATGGCGGGCCTCACTGGAATGACAGACTTGGCTCGTGCGGAAGCCCTCAGGAGGACCCCTTGTCCCAAAGGTCTTTGGTGTGGTAGGTAAATTGGGAGACATGGGTCTCCCCACCGAGGACCGTAGCACCCACCAGGACATCCCTCATGGCCCGACACAGGCCCGAAGGAAGAAGAAACCGGTTTTGGCAAAGCCACATCTGGATGAAGTCTGACAGTGAGAGGCTGGAAACATGGAAACGTCCTCCTCTCCTTCATCTGCCCCCACACAATGCATCGGTTTCTATCGGATGCCTGTGGTCAAGGTAGGTGGGGGTCTGTCTATCTCATCCGGGACACATGGCCCCTGTGGTCACCACTGCAGGGGAAGGTGCCACACCCACCCATAATTGCATCAGGCTGGAAATGATTCAAGTCACCTTTGATCACCATCCATCGACCATGGTGACAAATGAACTGCAGGGGATGCTGGGAGATGTAGGAATATTTAGTGCTTGCTGTCTGGGGCCCGAGCTCCATTGGTTATTTCGCAGCCTGCTGTTCTGAGCCACCCACACTGTGCATCGGCCAGTTTTCTTCCCAGTGACCTCATTCTGCTCAAGAAATTCTTCCATCAGTTGCATCCACGTGTGAGTCAGGCAGCTACTGCTGGTAGTACCCCATCCCACCATCTGCCTGGGGAGGCTGCCCGTGAAAATTACAGTGAAAACTCCCCCTGAACGCCCTGGAGCAGAAAGACAGCCTGAGAGGATGTACCCCACAAGGCTACCTTCTCCTCTGGCTGCTGGACAGCTTGATTCCCACCTTTCTCTGGAGGTGACAGGAAGGGGAGAGAGGGTCAAGACGGTGTGAGGGCTGCAGTTCCCCAGCAATGAGGTATGAATGCTGAGGGGGGTGATGGATGACAGCGGCTGCGGGGCCAGGCTTGGAGCCTGCATTCAATGTGATGGCAGGCGCATCTTGCATTTTTCTCACGTGAAGGGTGTTCTTGTCTCTGGGTGACCAGAGCTACCATCCCAGCAGGCTTCGGAGCCATGAATTCAAAGGCAGAGTCATGAGGCAGGATGGAATCCAGTGTGGCAGCCAGTTTGGCCTCTCATTTAACTAGCCCGGTGCTCACAGGCCTTCTGTCATTGCATTACTCAGGGCTGGTAAGCTGGGAGCTGGAGGAGGAAATCATTGGTACACGCAGTGACACCCAGGGTCCCTGTAGCCCATCACTGTTTCAGGAAGCAAGGCTGGCTCTGAGCATGAAACAACAGTCCCCATCAGCATGTTTGTCATTCAGACTTTGTGTCCACTGAGCTCAGCTGAGGCTCTGCCCCATGAGGTGTCCACTTAGGGAATCCAGGCAGTGGTGTGGCCACTGCCTGGCACCTTGCCAGCCACTACAGGAGATGGACAGAAGCGCTGCAAGTGGCACCCTCCCTAGTGTTGCAGTCCCTGTGGAGGCCTTGGGTGTTGAGACACTATATTATTCCTTTCTCCTTGCTGAGCCAAAATACCTGACAAAAATCAGTGAGGGAGGAAGGGCTTATTTTGCTTGCAGTTCCAGGTTACAGTGCATCATGGCCTGGGAGGCATGGCAGCAGGAGCTGAGGCAACTGCTCACACCAGGCAGAGTGAGGAAGCAGAGAGATGAATACTGCTGGCTTGGCCAGTGCTCTATTTTTTTAAATTAATTAATTAATTAATTAATTTGAGAGAGAGGGAAAGGCAGAGAAAGAGAGAGAGAGAGAGAATTGGCACTCCAGGGCCTCCAGCCACTGCAAACAAACTCCAGATGCATGTGTCCCCTTGTGCATCTGGCTTACGTGGGGCCTGAAGAATCGAACCGGGATCCTTTGGCTTTGCAGGCAAATGCCTTAAGCACTAAGCCATCTCTCCAGCCCCAGTGCTCTATTTTTATTTTAGAGAGAGCACGTGAGAGAGAGCCGAGAGAGAGATTGAGACAGAGAGGAGAGAGAGAATTAGTGCTCCAGGGCCTCAGCCACTGCAATCGAACTCAAGACACTTGTGCCACCTAGTGGGCATGTGCGACCTTGCACTTGCCTCACCTTTGTGCATCTGGCTTACGTGGGATCTGGAGAGTTGAACGTGGGTCCTTAGGCTTCACAGACAAGTGTCTTAACTGCAAGTCATCTCTCCAGCCCCAGCGCTCTCCTTTTTAACAGTCCAAGACCTTGGTCCCTAGAATGGTGCCACCCCACAGTTAAGGTGAGTCTTTGAACCTCAGTTAACTTAATCAAGATAATCACGTAGAGGCATGCCCATAATCTAACCTAATCCTTCACATGCGATTCCAGGTCCCGTCAAGTTGACAATCAATATAAACTATTGAAGACATTGGCAGCAGCCAGTGTCACAGCTTTCAACCTGGGGACTGAGACCCTCAGCCTTGAAGATCTGATGGCTCCCTGGAATTCTTCTGGCTCCTCATGGCCTGCTTATACAGCTCCAGGTGTTTGCACCAGTCATAGCTGTTTGGGCCAATCACAGCCTTGCCTTTCAGTATCAATCCCAGTCATTGAGGCTTGTGTTTTGGACCAATCACAGCCGTGCCTCCTACCAGTTGCTCAACCAAGACAGGGACTCCCCCTCTGGCCAGTGGGGAAATCGCTGCAGGGTCATCCAGAGTTCCTCAAAACTGCTTCCACGGCCCTGGCTGAGGCTGCGCTGTCAGGAGCTGGACCTCCACCTACGAGCTTTCCGGAGTTGTCTCAAGCGTCTGTGGAGTGTTCTGGATGGCTGTGCGGCACATTGGTAGTCCAGCTGGATACATGGTTACATGCATAGTTCTTGTGCTCAGGGCACAAGGGAAAGTCCAACAGCTGCTAATTAGGGGGTCAAATTGCCCCATTACTGGAATCTCTGCTTAGTTACAGAAGAAAGAACATCAGGAGTTTTTATAATGTAAAAAGAACTTATCATTAACTATGTACACTGTCCATTGGTGTTTGGAGAAATTTGAAATGAACATATACCAAGCAAAATATGATTTAATGGAGGGTCAGAGAGATGAGTTTGAGAGTGAGTGCTCCCCCATTGACTGTACTCACAGCTTTTACTTAGATTCAGGCAGCCAAAGCTATGGGGAGTCAGAGCCCAAGACAGATCACCAGTTCACATCAGATCAGATCATGAGTTGTTTGTTTACGTTTGTCAGGAAATCTTTGGAGAAGTTGTGAATTTCCTGTCTTCAAGAAACTCTGTCTAAGACACATAGCTTTTCATGTCCCCAGGCTTAGACTGTGCAAAGATTAGTCTTTTGCTTTCAAAAGCAGTCTGATGAAATAGACATATTGTTGTTGCTGGGAAACATTTTTAGGTTGATCCCTCCACGTGTACAAATAACACAGTACAGATAATTAATGGCCAATGGCCACCCAAGTGGAAGGCCAAATGTTTGAAAACCAGGAAGATGGATTAAGACGAGACAAATTGTTGGTGAAATCATCGTGTCAAGATTTCTTTTTTTTTGTTTTGTTTTGTTTTGTAAGGCCAGGACTGTTTGACTAATTTGGTAATGTAATCAATTAATATTTCTAGTAATATAATTAAGTAGGGATAGCTGCAGATGTTTATTAATTTTGGCCCATGTATGGTTAGATTTGTATTAAAGATATGGAGTCACATATATGGACGTAAGTTTCCAATCACAACTTAAAGTGGTCTGGAGCCGAGTTGCTTGAGTTTGATGCCCAACATGTTATAGTTGACTTCATTAGCAGTCTATCTCATGTTGTACGGTAATGGCACTTGTTTACACACAATTTGATAGGCAAAGTGTGTTGCTAGAGTAGATGAGGCGACTTTTGTCACTGCCATGAAAGAAGCAGCTAGGATAAAGACAGCAGTGACTGTAGTGACTATGAGTATGCCAAAAACCATTTAGTCCCGTTGAAGTGCTATACTAATTAATTAATCATAGTAAGAGCCCTGGAGTGTTTTTAAGTCTCAATGTACTTTACTGGGATAAGGCATAGACCTCACATCACATACATATACTTTTATTAAGAAACAAGGGCTGGGGCTGGAGAGATGGCTTAGCAGTTAAGGCGCCTGCCTGCTAAGCCTAAGAACCCGGTTCCAATCTCCAGGTCCCACATTTAGCCAGATGCAAAGTGACACAAGGGCGCAATGCCTCACTTGCCCACAAAGGGGTGCACGCATCTGGATTTCATTCACAGCAGCTGAGAGACTGCTGGCGCGCCCATTTCTGCCTGTCTCCCTCTCCCTCTCTGTCTGTCTCTCTCTCTCTGTCTCTCTCCAAAAATAAATAAAATTAAAAAAAAAATGAAACAAGGGCTGGAGAGATGGTTTTAGTGGTTAAGGCGCATGCCTGCAAAGCCTAAGGACCCTGGTTTGATTCTCCAGGTCCCATGTTAGCCAGATGCACATGGTGGCACATGCATCTGGAGTTTGTTTGCAGTGGCTAGAGGCCCTGGCACACCCATTCTCACTCTTTCTCTCTCTCTCTGTCTCAAATAAATAAATAAATAAGTAAGTAAATAAATAAAAAGAAAAAAAAGAAACAAGCAGGTAAATCATAGTAGCAGCTGGAATGGCATAGACTGTGAGATACATTTTCTTCTGTATAATATTAAAATGACCAATAAGACAGACATATGGACAGGGAGACATATGGACAGGGTGAATTGGTCCAGTGCAATAGCAATAGAAAGCAAGTAACGAGATATTCTTTACTTTTGTCAATTTACTTTCCCACATTGAATAATTTTAAAAAGGTGAAGCTAAGTCATCAAATTGAAGTTTTTGGTATTTTTTTCCTAAAAAGGGTTGGAGGTTGTATATTATTGTTGTCTACTGTTGAGCCATTGATAGAAGTATGGTCAGACAAGCATGGTTATGTTTATCATCAATCCAATCATTAGGGCACCAATCAATGATAGAATAATTTCCCAATCTGGTACAAGTCCTGAAGGGCCTGGACACATTTCCTATGGAATTTCTTGATATGTAGGATGAGGGTCGGTATGAACAGAGCAGTGGGGTTTGGGAGGCTGAAATATGTTTTTCTTTGTCATTTGTATAACTACCCATAACCAACAATTCATCTTGGCTGGTTTTTAAGGGGAGCCAGGTCTGTAGCTTGAGTGTAAGGCATAAAGTATTAGAACCCATACATATTGACAAATGAGTGGACAAATAATTGATTTCTGGGGTGAAATGTGGGTAAGGTCAAATTGTTTGTTAATTCCAGGAGGCTGGATGCCTCCTAGCCAAGAAATAATGTTACTGACAGTAGGGAAAGGCAGATGCACCCATGCAATGGGTTCCCGGAAAGGGAGGTCAGCAAGGAAAGCCCGATATGCACTCCCTTTCACCCCAGGTATATACAGTCCCACACAGGAGATGACTGCCATCCTGTCCACAAGCAGAGCAATAGGATTTAGGTTGTCCCAACATAGTCAGAACCAGGCTCCGTCGGTCACAGTAGGGTCTTCCTGGTCTGCAGCTGGAGTGGAGGGCTGGCCAGGATTGATCTGGGTTGCTCTGAGTCTGAGCATCCATGAGACCATCTTTTTGGCCATTAAAAAAATTAAGAGAAATGATAATAATTGTGTAGTTTAGTCGTGGGTGACTTTGACCTTATCATTCATACCCTCCTTTTCTTTGTTTAAATAACATGCTTTTGTATAGACCATGTGTCCTTTTTGATCTGAAGCATGTCTTTTTAATTAAAATATATTTATATTTGTAATTTTATCTCTTTATATGGAATGATTTCTTTTTTATTATTTTTATAATAATAATAATTATTATAATTTAGAAATGAATATTAAAATCCAGGAAGCTATACTTTACAGAAAGTATAGCAATTATAAATATAGACAAAATACATTAATAGTCCTGTGGTTTGTTAACAAATGCAAATTATGGCTAGGGAAATGGCTTAGCTTTTAAGGAATTTCCCTGCGAAGCTTAATGACCCCAATTTGATTACACAGGACCCATGTAAGCCAGATGCACCAGGGGGCACATGTGTCTGGAGTTCATTTGCAGTGGCTAGAGGCCCTGGTATGCCCATTCTCTCTGCCTCTTTCTCACTCTTTCTCTTTCAAATAAATTTTAAAAAATTAAAAATTAAAAAATTCAAATTAATTAATTAATTGGTTAAATAGTTAAGTCATAATGTATATTTAGAAGTTAACTTTAAAATTGTTGCAGAAAGTATGAACAAGCATAAAGTCAAAAGCTTAGAGATAATTATTTTAAATATATTATAACCCTGATTTTAGCAATTTAGTATTATTTTATTATTTATCGAGGTAATATTGAACATTTAATAGACATAAATTTAGTTACACATAAAGACCAACTACATGAAAACATAACACAGAATAGCATAACAAGTGTCTGGTGATAAATAACCTAATGAATATTTAATTTATGAGTACTCATTTATGAGTCAGTGTTACTACATCAGTAGTATAGACAATATACATCACCCTTAGCCACAAAGACCACTATAACAGCCAAATAAATTCTGTAGTTTTTAAATTTGTCATGTATTACTTTTAAAATTAAATAATTATCTTAATTATTATTATATATATTTAACACTAAGTACTCTTTTTAAAATAGTTTTTTGAGGGAGGGTCTCATTCTAGCTCTAGCTGATCTGGAATTCACTACGTAATCTCAGGGTGGCCTCAAACTCACAGTGATCCTCCTACCTCTGCCTCTGGAGTGCTGGGATTAAAGGTGTGCACCACCACGCCCAGCTAAGTACTCTTAAAGATAGAACATCAGCTGTCTTTGGGAAAACTCTGACTTGAGGGAGGGGAAATAGAAAGGAACAATTGTAACTCAGGTGAGGCTCTTGTGATCCTTACTTTTTCCATGCATTATGGAGTTTTCAATAGCTCTATTATCATTACTATAGACCTTGTATCACTGTATTGTTTTGTGTTAAAGTTCTAGTAGCTACCTGGCCAAGGTATTTTTTACCTCAAGATGGCTTTATGTTATATCTAGAGAAAAAATAAAATGTCACACAATACCCCCAGGTGAGAGCATTTGTCTATGAGGGAGAGAATAAAATTTTGAAGAAGGAACCATCATGTTCTGAGAGCCAGCCTAAGCAAAAGGACATTTTGTGAAATTAGAGTTGAAACAGTAACTTATAAAATAAAATCACGATTAAGACTAATTAATCTTGTTTAAAATTTTAATTATATTATGATTTTTAAAGGAATTTGGACTCAACAGGTTTACCCATATCACTATTTACTTTAAAAAATAAACAATAATTCGCAGTGCCCATATAAATCAACTCTTGTTATTGTACAAAAATTTAACACTTAACTGGAAAACATTATGGATATAGTACCATAATTTTTGTTCTTAAATATTGGTGCAACCTTGTATATTAAGTTGCAATTTTATATCATTTGAAATGTAAGACTCAATAACATAAAGGATCACCAGTGAAGTTACTTATGTAGATCCACAGCAGATAATTATCCATTTGTTTTTGAGAGATAAGCAGCAGAAAGCGAGAAATCCTTACAGATGGAAATAGCTTCTTAAATAGGTTACATCAAAGCTTTATATTCTTTTATCCACTCTATATATTTTGGCCTCAAAAGCTAGGAAAACTCTTTCAAGCACCTAGTAGGAATCCAGATTTAAAGACTTATCACCTTCATAACAAGCAGGGAATTTAGGAGAAAGCCATTTCTTTTTTAATATTTTGAATCCAGAATGTTCTGCTTTAAGAGTAGCTCTCCCACAGTGTTTCCAGTTGCTCTGCTGAAGGTAGGAGAGTGATTAGAATATCTGGGGAATCAGCCTGTATATGAAATTCCACCAGAAAAGCTCTGTAGAAAGAGGGGAGCAAAATTATCTAACACATGTTTGAAAGAAAACGAGAGAGATTGCTACTTGTTGCGGCTCTGTGAAAGAGGGCTTGGTCACCTCTGTGGACCAGGCAAGGTAGGTGGGTCTGGCTAATAGTCACTGTTTTATGGGAAGAAGATGCCAGAGAAGGACCTGGGTCTGAGAAAAGAACTGACAGAGAGGGACAACATTGGAAGTCCCCTTTCTCATGAACCCATCTCATACTCTGTCTCTGCCCCAGTTCACAGTGCCAGAACCACTGTGCCATTGTCAGAAAGCCAAAAATTAAAATCAAATTCTGTCTGTAATGTCTTCCTCTGAGACTTGAGCCCTTGAGGATTTTTTAAAATATCGAAATTCTGTTCTGTGGAATATTATTCCTCCCCGCTCTCCTGACTGAATCATTCCTGAGGATGGGCAGAATTCCCATTACTTATGGTTCCAATGTGGGGCTCCCTTTTATCTTTTTCCTCATTTTCTCCACTTTTTGTGCCACCTGCAATTATAATGTCCCTGTTTGGGTGCCATTTGTTTAAACCATCCAGCAGGGTTAGAATTAATGTGAAATGAACACACATCAGGCAAAATATGATTTAATGGAGGGCGAGGGAGAGCATGAGTGCTCCTCCAGTGACTGTACCTGCAATTTTTACTTAGATTCAGGCCATGAAAGGGAGTCAAAGCATAAAACAGATCCTGAGTTGACACAGATCACATCATGAGTTGTTTATGTTCATCAGGAAATCATAGGAGAAGCTGTGAGTTTCTTGTCTTCAAGAAACTCCATCCAAGGATACCTTCCAGTGAGTTGTTGGCCAGGGAAGTCCCTGTTGCCTCCAAAACATTAAAGGCTATTGCCAAGGCCCCTGGTTTCCCCTGAGAAACAGATAGTAAGATCCTATTGCTGAAGACATCTCTTGCCTGAGAGGCAAGGTCGCTGAGAAATCAAGCAGGTGCTGAGCAGAAAACCTTCTCCCTATAGACCAAGCCAACTGAAAGCTGGAAAAAGCTGTATTGCATGCAGCCCTATGAGAGACAGAAGTCATCAGTGGTGAAAACAGTGGACACTGGAAAACTCAACTTTGGCTAGACTGGCCCAATGACCGAATGAGTACAATAGTGGCATGTCTGCTCTGGGGGAAACTAACTAATAGGACTGAAGGCCCACTCTATGGGGAGGAATACATGCCTGGTACTGAAAACCTAATCAAAAGCCTATGGCAGGGGATGTCGTGAGCCTTAGGGGTATAAAGGCTGCTCTTGTCTGGCATATATTATTCTCACCAAACTGCCCTGAAAGCACTACACTTAATGTTCATATTCACATATTAATGCTACTCTCACTTCTGGTTAGAGAAGCTTCTCTTTTCAGATGGCAATGACCACTGGGATGGCCCAAAAGGCAACATAGTGCTGAGAAGAATGGACGGAGGAGTGTCCAGCACTGAAACATCTCTATCACACCTTCCAAAGCTCAGGGTCCATTGTGGAATAGGGGGCAGAAAGAATGTGAGAGCCAAAGAAAGGGTACCACTCCTTACAATGCAACTGTCCAGACAGAAATTGGCCTCAATATCTATGACCTCACAGTGCCTAGCAATACCTTCACAAGACCCTCATAATATGAGAAAAAATAAAATAAAATAAAATAAAATAAAAGAGAGACTAATGGAGAGAGGGAGGAGATATGATGGAGACCAGAATTGTGAAGGGGAAAGTGGGGGAGGGGAGGGAAATTCATGGTTTATTGTCTTTAAGTATAGAAGTTGTCAATAAAAGAAAAAAAAGAAACTCCATCCAAGACCCATAGTTTTTCATGTCCCCAGGCTTAGCCTGTGCAAAGATTAGCCTTTTGCTAATTAGCTTGGCCTCCACAATTAATATCAACCATTGACATTTTCTTTTTGTATGCATGTGTGTGTGTGGTATGCATGCTTTTGAATATGTTTATAAGTATGTGGGCACACATGTGTTTGCACATGGGGCCAGAGGTCAACATCAGGTGTCTTCTTCAGTCACATTCTATTTTATTCTTTGACACAGGGTCTCTTGCCGAACCTGGAGCTCTCCACTTTGTCTAGACTGACTGGACAGTGAAGCCCAGGGATTCCCTGTCTCTGCCTCTCCAGTGGTGTTACAGGGTGTGCCACCAAGCCTGGCTTTTGATGTGGAGACTGGGTATCTACCCTCAGTTCCGCATGCTTGCATGGCAAACACTTTACCCACTGACCCCGACAACTAACACTGATATGAACAGTGTTTAAGAATGCTTCACAGCTGCTCAGAGCCCCAGGAAGAGGGAGCTGTCCCTGGAGCTCTGATGTCGAAGCACATGCTCTAGAGGCAGATGTCACAAGTTTGAATCTCAGTGCACCACCAATGGGCTGGAAATGTTATGAGACCTCTCTTTGCCATGGTTACCTGGTCAATACAATGGAAATAGTAATACTGTCTCTCCAGAGGAAGCAGATGAATGAAATGGACCAAAAGGACTGGAACCACCCCAGCATGCAGTGACCACCTACACGCGACCTTCACCCACTCCGTCTCCCAGGGGTAATGGATCCCTCATTTTTGGATCACCCACCATCATCCTCTTCAGTGTCCACTTGATTTTGGCATGGCTGGGCCCACCCTCAGGTTTCAGGAATGGACATGTGAACTGGATAATGATACTTCATTCTGGGACTTTGTTAGAATTAACTTGGTGGGGTGTGGGGTGGGGTGGGGTGAGTGGCCGGGGAGAGATGGCTTAGCGATTAAGGTTATTGCCTGCAAGTTTAAAGACTCAGGTTCTATTCCCCAGTACCCATATAAGCCAGATGCACAAGGTAAGCTTAAAGACTCAGGTTCTATTCCCCAGTACCCATATAAGCCAGATGCACAAGGTAAGCTTAAAGACTCAGGTTCTATTCCCCAGTACCCATATAATCCAGATGCAGAAGGCAAGCTTAAAGACTCAGGTTCTATTCCCCAGTACCCATATAATCCAGATGCAGAAGGCAAACTTAAAGACTCAGGTTCTATTCCCCAGTACCCATATAAGCCAGATGCACAAGACAAGCTTAAAGACTCAGGTTCTATTCCCCAGTACCCATATAAGCCAGATGCACAAGACAAGCTTAAAGACTCAGGTTCTATTCCCCAGTACCCATATAAGCCAGATGCACAAGACAAGCTTAAAGACTCAGGTTCTATTCTCCAGTACCCATATAAGCCAGATGCACAAGGTGGTGCATACATCTGGAGTTTGCAGTGACTAGAGGCCCTGGTGTACCCATTCTGTCTCTCTTAAATAAATAAATAAATAAATAAATAAATAAATAAATAAATAAATAAATATTTTTAAAAAATATTATGTCGCAGGGAAAGTACTTTTTTCTATTGGAGCTTCTGGGGAATCCTCAAGAAGGAGTGGGGTTTCCTGGGGGGAGAGGAAAGTCTGCCCAGAGGAAAGCACAACCATGTGACTTAGTGTGGATGGATGCCTGACAACTTCGTGAGAGCACCTACCTGGATGCAGCCATACTTAACCCCCATGAACGTCTCAGTTACACAAGATGACAAGTTCCTTTCTTGTCTGACTACAGAAATGAACACGGGTAAAACAAGAATCACTCCTGCTGTCTCATAGCATCATGAAGTCAAAGTGCCTGTTGTGTCTCAATCAGTCACTTGCCACACAGGGAATCACACCCAGATCTGGCTGGTCTTTGGAGAGCTGTAGGAAGGGGAGGGGAGAAGCAAACTTACAGGCTCTGCTGAGCATGGGATGGTGGGGTGGGGGCTCACAGTGCAGTGCAGTCTGAAATTACTCACCAAGGCACTCTAATTTGAGGTGGCCCCTGTTGGAAGCAATCTCCATCATTTCCTGGAATGCTTACTGTTCACCTCCCAGGGCCAGGCTGACCGTGACAGTTCCATTATTACATTCAGCCAGCCTGAGATGTCCCTGTACCCAACTGCTAGATCAAACAAGAAGATGGGGTTGCGGGCAGGGGGTGGGGAGTAATTCTCTCTCTTTGCTTCCTCAGCTGCCACCAGGGCTGTCTGGCCGGGGTGGAGGTCTGCAGCTCATGGCTCCAATGAGCCTGACAAGCAATCATTCCCTGGGGCAGCAAGCACGTTGTAATTAGTGCTCCTGGCCGGAGACCCAGCAGCTCTGTCCCCACCAGCCCTGTAGGACTCCATCCTGGATTTGCTGGGACCTGCACAGGTGTGACGAGGCTGCAGTTCCTGTGGGGTCCTGTTTCAGTTCCAGACCAGGATCCACCTGCAAGTGTCCTTCCAGACCCCCTCTGCTCATGGATTGAGGGTTAAAGGTGGAGATGCAAAGCATGCCTTGCTTTCTAGACAGTGAGCAGGGAACGAGTTCAACTCATGACGGGGTTCCCATGGCCGAGTGAAGCCTCCATGGGGCACTGTGGGAGCTTATTACATACCATATATGATGAGAGGCCCTTAGAACCACGGCCTCATCTTACATTCATAAATGCCGAGTGTGCCTGAGACTGTGTGTCTCATTTTCAGTCTTGGAATAGCCACCAGTGGATGAGACTTCTGGTAACCCTGAACTACTGTTATACTCATAGGCTAGGGACGGGCCAGGTCAATCCTGGAATTCTGGTCCTCTGACCACAGACACTCCTTACCTTTGCCTGCAAACAGCATATGCTTTTAGCCTATTCTTTATGAATAACTAGAAGACGGGAGCTCCAGGCCTCCAAACACAGTCATGAGAGGGAGACGGAAGCTCTAATATCCTGATCTGACCACTACCTCCTGTGTAAACATGCTGAATTATCCTACTGTATCCCATATGTATGTGTAATTATTACATGTGAATCCATGTTAAATGTTTAAAGAGATATAAATCTTAAAAAGAAAATGATAAACAATTATGGTTTACCTAGGAATTAGGTGTCATTGTAACATAGCCAGGACTTTGTGGCTGCATGTGACAGAAACATAGTTTAAACAAATTGTATTAGTTTTGTCATTGCTATAACTAAATATCAGACAAAAGCCAACTTCGGGAGGAGGGTTTTACTGTAGTTTCTAGTTGCTATGAATATAGTACATCATGGCTGGGAAAACGGAATGGCAAGGGTATGAGGAGGCAGGTCACGTGTGGCTGCAGTCAGGAAGCAGAGAGTGACGAATGATCGTGTTTGGCAGGATCCCAGCCCACAGAATGGTGCCACCCATAGTTTGGGTAGGATTGTGCATCACAACTAATCCTGTCTAGAAACTCCTTCACAGATGTTTATTTCCATGGTGATTCTAGATGAATCAAATCGAAACCCAGATTAACCACCACACCAACCATGAAGTATGTTGTCTATTATAACCAGTCCTGGGAGGCACAGGACTCTTGCTGGATCCCAGGATAACTGGAATGAAGCCTCTGGGCAATGGCAGGCTCTGTGCAGAGTGAGGCACAGGGCTGGAATCGGGGGGGGGGCGGGCATCACGCATCTGATGCCATGCAGAGGCAGTTGACAGTGACACCGGTCACTGAGGTGCAGGCTGTCTTTGTCTTTGGAGTGTAGACTGGCGGAAGTTCTCTACGGAAGCTCCCAAAGGAGCAGTCGCCTTCACACCTCTACTCCAGTCCTGGGCTGGGCCCCAGAGAGGATCAGATGAGATCTCTCCATGGAAGGGACACAGCTGGAAAGTCCAGCAGACCTGGCAACAACCAACTAATTGAGGAAGGAGTCACCCTGTATTCACAGAGGCTATTCAAGGGCTGTGAAGTGTGGTGGGCAGCAGGGTCATGCACTCCAGGCTGGGTGAGGCCAGAGCTCCAGAAAAGGAGTTGAGGTAGGTTGGGTGGAGGAAGAAGATCTGAGCTGGGTCCCCAAAGAGGAGCAAAGAATGCATCCTTAGGGTATATGAATGCATATGTGTATACATATGTGTGTATGTATACATGAGCATGTGTGTTTGGAGGACTAATTTTAGGTATTGAATTTGTGGAGCAGAAATGAGACTCTAGAATTTCTTTTTTTAAAAAAAATATTTTTATTTAATTACTTATTTGCAAGCAGAGAGAAAGACAAATGGGGGTGGGAGGGGAGAATGGGTGGGCTAGGGCCTTCGGTCACTGCAAACAAACTCCAGATGTATGTGCCACTTTGTGCATCTGGCTTTACATATGCAGTGGGGAATTGAACCAGGGTCATTAGGCTTTGTAGGCAAGCACCTAAACTGCTGAGCCATCTCTCCAGCTCAAGACTCTAGAATTTCTAAGGGCACACAGGTTTGCTAGTAATTCTGAGACGGAGGTATAACCATATCCATTGCACAAATGAGGAAACTGAATCCCAGGGGGTTGAGGACACCCTAAACTGAGTCACAGTAACAGAGCCAGCTCTGGCCCAGGTCTCATGTCTCTTTCCAGGCCCTACATATGCTCCAACTCACTTCTCCAGAAAGGTGGTCCATACCGCACAGAGGCCTGAAGTGGGCAGATGAATTGAACCACAGCACTCAATCAACTATGGGTGAGTAGAAAGGTCCTTGGGGGCATGGACCTCTCCCAGAGCCTTTATTGTGCTGTCAGAGGACCAAAGGAGATGACTCGGGACCAGTTCCAGGAGGAAGAGTGATGGCTGGAGTCCAGAAGCTGCATATGGTATTCTGGACCTATCTCAGACTACTTCTGGAAGAGGCTTAAGGCACAACTGATGGTGACTTCCATCACCTCTCCTCACCCCAGGGCCAGCAGAAAGCCTGTAGTAATCCATGCCCAGTAGGCATGGGCTGTCCAGTTAGAGGTGGGAGGCAGCCAATTGAGATATCTTTAATGAGGGTGGGATCAGGCCACTCTACATTCCACTAGCGCTGGAACAGCTTGTTTATACCGGCTGTCGGGCACAGACAAGAGAAGTGGCTGGGCTGGGGAGATGCTAAAGTGCTTGCCACGCAAGCATGAAACATGAATTTGGGCCCCCAATACTTACATAACAATTAGGCACAGTGTCATGCCAGGACTGGGAAGGCTGAGATGGAAGGTCTTGAGGGACTTGTTGGCTAGCTAGTCCAAATAGGCTCTGTGAGGGTAAGTTCAGTTGAGCTTCATTAAATAAGGTAGAAAGTGACTGAGAGAAACACCTGACACTGACCTCTGGCTTCCACATGCATATCCACACATGTGCACCCACACACATATGCACACATGTGCACCACACACATGCAAACGAGAGAAAGAGGGTGGGAGAGATGGCTCAGCTGTTAAAGGCACTTGCTTGCAAAGCTTAATGACCCGGGTTTGCTTCCTCAGTACCCACAGAAAGCCAGATGTGCGGTGGTGCATGCATCTAAAGTTCTTCTGCAGTGGCAGAAGGCCCTGTCTTGCCTATCTACTCTCTCCCCTTCTCTAAAGTAAATAAAGAGGAGAAGAGAGATGGGCCCTCAACTCTCAGATGCCCTGGTCTGGAGAGTAGTTAAGGAATAACTCTGAGTTGGGGATATTTCCAAAGGAAAGGAAGGGGGCTATCACTGATGGGGCCCTTTCCATGCCTGGACCCTGAAGAGATTACCTTTGCTAACCCCACAGTACCACCGCCTAACCCAGCATGAGTCCCCCCCACCATCCCCCTTAGCAGATGGAAGTGACAGACACTAAGAAAGACCTTTGCAAAGACTGGATTCCTTGGCACCTTTCAAGTGGATGTGGGAACCCCTCTGTAGCACCTGAGAGCTTGCTCCTGCAGGGCCCTGCCACAGGTCAACTTTATAAGGCCCTGTGGAGTTCACCCGCCAAGTAGGGGAGGACACTTCAACACTTAGGATAAAACAATGATAAATTGTCTTTGTACTGTTAAAGCGTGGAAACCCGGGATAGACATTCCTTTGGTAGCTAGCAGGAGAGAGCTGGGATAGCCAAGCTTACAAGGCTCGTTAGTGTCTTTGCTGGTAGCTGCAACCAAACCTAAGACAACAGGTAACTTGAGGGAGGAAGGGCTTATTTTGGTTCCCAGGTCAGAGGAATACAGTGAAAAGCAGAAGAATGCCCATGCTCAGCTGATTTTTGATTTTGTCTCGTTTTATTCCATATAGGTCTCCAGTCCATGGCATGGTGCCATCCATACTCAGGGTGCATCTTCCCTCCACAGCTAGACCTCCCGGAAAGTTCCCACGCAGGCTTACCCACGTGTGAGGCTCATTAATACCCCAGGGGTTTCTTCATCCAGTCGTTTCTGAAGAGATCAGAGCAGACAGGGAGGCAGGGAGGGCCCTATAGGTGCGGGCAGCAGGGGTGAGTTCAAAGGCAGACCCCTACTGCAGGCCTCACTGCAACCAGTTGTGTTCATCCGGGCCTCCTTCTCTAGCCCAGCCCTGCCTGCAGCATGGATGGCCCACTAAGACAATGGCTCGGCTGAGGGTGGGAGCCAGGGTCCCCTCAAGAGTAAATGCCCTGGAGCTTGCGCTTGGAACATCAAGTCTCCCTCCCTGGTCCCAGAGGCCCCTCCTCACACACAGCCCTCCTGCTGGCTTCTTCTCTGCCTAGACCAGACCAGACAGGTGACTGGCACCTGGACAACAGGGACACTTTGCCCAGAGCCCAGCTGTGTCTAGGGGACAGTAGGGAGGAGAAGGCCAGAGACCAGGAGCCAACAGGGAAGATGTGTGAATGGAGGGCAGGGAATGGTGAGCGACAGAGACATACAGACTCACAAAGAAACAGATGCCATGAGTCCCCAAAGTCTGGAAGTAAAGCAACAATAAGGAAAATAGACACAGAGAACAGACTGGAACAGAAGAGGCCAAGATAGTGGGATAGGGCTGAGGAGGACATGAGAGAGGAGCGGAAGCGGGGGAAAGCCGTGGGAGAAGGGGAGGCAGCGGAGCTCCTTGCAGTGGCTGCTTCAGGACCTAGGGAGACACTGGCCCATAGTTAGGGGAGAAGGGGAGGCTGAAGGGTTGACAGGGCACTTGGCAATGGGACTTGGAGAAAGAGAGACAGATAGAGAGAGGGGGGTGGAACCCAGGCATGTCTGGTGTGCACAAACTCACACGTGTGGGTACAGTTTGTCGGTGAGTGCATGAGTGTGTGCATGGCCACATGAAGGTGGGCCTTCTCATTTGCCTCTTCCCACCCTAGAGCCCTCCTTCCTTTTCTTGGTTCCCTTTCTGTCTGTCCCTCTGGGGACCAGATAAGGCAGCCCTGACCTGGTCCTGCCCCAAGAAGGGACCTGAGATGTTGACATGGCCTGTCCATCTTTTTGGTCATCCCCTGTGCTCTCCACTTCCTGTGTGATGGGTCTGAAACGAAACCCGTGAAGAGCCCACTGCGTGCTCAGCTTCACCTTCCCTGTCTGTCTGGAAACTGCCCTGCAGCTCTGAGCTACCCTGCCCTGTACTCGGGGGCATGGTGTCATTCGGTCCCATGACTGGCTCCTCCTCTATACAAGGCAATCACAGTATTGGACACACCACACACATAGATGAGGCTTGTGAGGCCACACATCGCGGGCTCTCAGTGGGTGAGGTGCTTATGACTCCCACACTCGTGGGAGACAGAGGCCCACTACAGAAAGAGAGGTAAGTGGGGGAGTTAGGTGATCCAGCATAGAGGGGAAAATGAGGAGAAAAATGGAGATGTGGAGGGAGGATATGAAGCAAAAAAAAAAAAAAAAAAGAAAAGAAAAGAAAAGAAAAGAAGAAATAAATTGATGGAGGGAGATAAAAGCAGAAAAAGACATGAAACAGGAAGTCATGAACGCACAGTGGTGAGGAAAATCTTAGTGGAGGGAATTAAAAATGAGAGTGACAAGGCTGGAGAGATGGTTTAGAGGTTAAGGCACCTGCCTGCTAAGCCTAAGAACCCGGTTCCAATCTGCAGGTCCCACCTTTAGCCAGATGCAAAGTGAAGCAAGGGCGCAATGCCGCACTTGACCACAAGGGGGCGCACACATCAGGATTTATTTAACAGTGGCTGAGAGGCTCTGGTGTGCCCATTCTTTCTCTCTCTCTGCCTCTCCCTCTCTGTCTCTCTCTCTGTGTGTCTCTCTCCAAAAATAAAAAAAAAAATGAAAAAATTAAAAAAAAATGAGAGTGACAAAAGGCACGGGGAGAATGGGAAATACACACACACACACACACACACACACCCCAGGACAGAGATGGAAAGAGACCCAGAATCCAGACAGGCAGAGGGGAAAACTAGAGCAGAGCTAACTTGAGGAAGAGGAGGGCCTCAGGCAGCAAGACAAAAGCGAAGGCTAGATCAGCTTGTGCAGAGACAGCCCTACAGAGACAGGAGGTGCAGGAAGCTGGGGGTGGGCATGGTCCACACTAGGGGTGCACACCTATCTCTCCCCAGTTCTGCCTCTCTCTACTCCACTCACAACAGCCTGAAACAAGACTCAAGAGAAGCTAATTCTCCCCAGTCCAGCCATTGAGACACACCCGCATGAACTTAACAACAGAGAGGAGGTGGGAATCCGCGTGCAGGTAGCACAAGGCTCTCCTCCCTTGCCCACTCTGAACCAGACAAGCTGACAAGGGAGAGACACTCACCACCCAGCCCCCGGCTTACATGCCTATGCTGAAGACTGGCTTCGTGACTGGCACAGAAAAGCACAGGGCTTTGGCCTGGGCCCTTGGTACAGGTGTTTTGGGTCCATCAGACAGGCTCCTGGGGACAGGCATCCCTGGGGGCAGGAATGGCTGTGTTCACAGAGGCCCACTTAGCCTGTCTACTGCTTCTCACCTCTGCATGGGGCTGGGTGGAGGGGACATGTTGTCAGTGAAACCGGAGTGTGTCAGCAAGGGCCAGGCTTGTTGGTGTGGGGACCCAAATGTACAGGGCATCTGGGCCAACACATGCAGGTGTGACCTACTTAACACACTTGTTGGGGAGTGTTTTGCTTCTTTAAGCCTTGGTAACTGTGTCTGTAGAATAAGTTGGTAATGGGACCCCGTCACGAGTTCCAGTGAGGACTAAGAGACAGTGTCCCACACGAAGGGCTCAGTGACCATGAGTTACACTCAGGTTGTGATCGTGATGGTCACGTGACCTCTCCTTCACATGTGAATGTGGGGTACCCATTCATCAGAACACACAGCAATGACTCCCTGGCTGGTTCCCACACTGCAGAGCATCTGTGGCAGCAGGGACAGACCTTCCTGTCCCTCTGGCTCGCTCGAGATGTCACTGCCTCTCCCTTTGTTGCTCAGACAAAGAGACATGGTGCCTGGCTGGGAGGGACACAAAGCCATGGAAAGCCACACAAAAGGATGCTGTAGAGAGAGGAGGACAGAGCACCGGTGTGGGTAGCTGGAGGCTGCGGAAGAAAAGGAACCAACCTGAGGAAGAGTCATTTAAAGGCAGCTGACACAGGGCCACCCTCCAGGGGCCAGTTTCCATTCACGTGGCAGGAAGGACGAGCAAGGCGGCGCCTGGTCCCGCTGATGAGGAAGGGGCAGCACAGGCCTGCAGAGCCCTCGAGGCTAGCCGGGCCTTCATGCTGGACTCTGCGCTTGGACTTCCACCTTCTATACAGTGTAGGGATCATTGGGATCCTGTTGGGTGAGGGCTGGTGCAGGGATGCTTGGGGCAGTGGGACACAGTGGAGAGGGCAGAAGAGGCAGAATCAATGTGGCAGGGGTCACTGGAGCTGCGTCAGCCAAGCCAGGCTCTGGCCCCGGGGTCGTCAGGGGCAGTGAGCTGGAGAGCACAGGTTCCAGAGCTTTGGAGAAAAGACCGAGCACAAGGCTATGAAAGGGAGTGGGATATGGCGCCTCCTATGGAGGTGGGAGCCCAGCTGGCAGCCTCAAGGCAAGAGCCTGGTTCTCAGGCCTCTCTTGGATTCCCTGATCTCTAGGGACCAGGTCATCCTGGACTGTGAAAACATATGGTCAAAGGTCAGAGAGAGACTCGGGGAGAATTGGGGCAAGAAAAGCTCCAAGAAATAGCTCGCCCCATAATCTGGCAGTGGGACCCCCATTCACACAAGCAATCAGGAACTAAGTTGGTTTACATCGCAGTCAGCCCACAGAGGGACTCTATCTTCATCCTGTCCTTCACCAGGGCAGCACAGCTCTGGACAGCCTTACAGCAGTGGGCTGACACCCAGCCAGGCCTGCTGTCCCAGGAGGCCCCTGGTAAGGAAGCATCTCTACCTGCACATGAATTCTCACCACCTCCTGCCTGGAGTGGATGTGAAGGTGTCACCTCAGTCAGCCCACCAGACTCCACCTAGAGCTGCTCAGAGACACTTCATGGAGGTGGCAAAGGCCCACCATCAGGTGACTGGGCAGAAGCAACAGGGTGAGGGGCAGGTTTCCAAAGTCTGGCAGGGACTGAAAGGAGCCAGGGGTTTGAGATCTGATGGTGCTGCACCCTTCAGAGTTGGAGAGATGGGATACAGCCTGCGCCACACACAGGTTCTGGCCCTCCCAGCTTCCTCACACTCTGAGCCTTGGCTTGGATAAGAAAGCTGCCTCCCTTGGGAGCATGGAGGTAGCTCAGTGGTTAAAGGATCTGCCACACAAGCATGAAGAACTGAGATTGGATCCCTAGCACCCACATAAAAAGCTGGGCACTGTGGTGCATGCTTATAATCCCAGTGCTGGGGAGACAGAGGCACGGGGTTTTCTTACTAGTTAGTGTGGCTGAGTTGGTGAGCTCCAGCTTCCGTGAAAGGCATTGTCTCAAAAATCACTGAGGTGGGGAGGGACTGAGGAAGACATCTGACCTCATTCTCTGGCTTCCACAGGCACATATGTGCCTTCACGCATGTGAACATGCACATGCACTAAGAAAAAGAGAAAAGAAGGTCACCTTCCCTCCCAGGACCACAGTGGGAGTGTCAAAGAATCAGAGACAGAACATGGCTGGTGTAGGACTCCTGCCTCAGCCACCCCTGTCTCAGACACCCCAGTGATCAGAGGTATGACCGTAATGATGTGACCTGAGCAAGTCCCTCCCTTTGTTTGATCCTCGGTTTCCTCCTCTGTAAAGTAAGAGCTCCCCTCTGTTTCACTGACTACTCAGATCCGCCTTGTTCCAGGCCTGGCAGCGCCTGTACAGAAGGTGTCCTCCATCCCAGGCAGGCACATGACACTAGCTGGGGTCTCCGAGGTTTTCCAGTTGGGTGCCTGGGGCCCACAGCAGGAGTCCACAACTATCGTTTGCCACGCAGCCCTTTGACAGCCCCCCACGCAGGCCCCGGTGTCCCTGTCCTGCCCCTTGCAGTCCCGTGTCATCTTGATGTAGCCATGTCTGTGGAAACGGATTCTCTGTTCACCTTGAGACTTCCACGGCCAGCTTCGTTCCCTTCTCCTCGGCCAATGCTGGGGCGCTGAGAGCCGCCTTCACGGCTTGGCCTTGATGAGCAGGTAAGTGGGGGAGCCATTTGCCAAAACGCAGCGCTTGCTTTGAAACTATACCTGGCTGAGAGCTGTCCTCTCTCCTAGATGATGACCTGTTCCTCTTGTTCATTCTTGCGGCAGATCCACCAAGAGGGATGAACTCCGGAAAAGATACAGCTCTTTAAAAAGATTTCATTTGCAACATAAAGTTCACAGAGCGTGTGGACTTAAACCACGGGGTGCTTATGGAGTGATTGGCATTTCTGCCCTGAAGTGAGGAGTAGGCCAGTCTGTGGGGGGCAGAGACGACCCTGCTGCTATTTCAGACTGCCGCATTCAGGGAAGCAGAGTGGGTCTGCCTCCTTTGGCTTAGGTGGTCAGGGAGATGGCCCCCTGTGCCCCCCCCTGGACATGGCAGCCTGCTCCTGAATGCTCCCCCTACCCCTCTCTTTTCTTGTCTTTCTTCCCTCTTTGTCTGCCTTCCTTCCTTCCTTCCTTCCTTCCTTCCTTCCTTCCTTCCTTCCTTCCTTCCTTCCTTCTTGCCTTCCTGCTTTCTTTTTTTGTGTTTGTGTGCGTGTGGTGTGCACATGAACATATGTATGTTTTGGGGGTACATGTATGTGAGTGCACATTCACATGTGTGTGGCGCCCAGAGGCAGACATCAGGTGTCTTTCTCAGTCACTCTCCATCTTACTTCAAGACAGGGTCTCTGGGAACCAGAGCTCACAGAGTCAGCTAGACAAGCCAGCCAGTGAGCTCCAGAGATTCTCCTGTCTCTGCCTCCCCTGCGCTGGGATTACAGGTGTAGGCGCCACCACGCTGGCATTTGACATGGGTTCTGGGAGCCAAACTCGGGTCCTCGGGCTTGCAAGGAGTGAGGACTTTTCCCACTGAGCCATCTCTTCAGCTTCCCTATTTCCTTGAACCCAGAACATTTGTTTGGTCAAGTGGGTCCTGAGAAGGGTGACCAGCCACCTCATGTGCCCAGGGTGAGGGTTTCCTGCTGTGAGACACTTCTGAGGTTGGGCCCAGGAAATGCAGAGCCGTGGAGGGAGGCAGTGTGGCCTGCCGGGAGCTCCTGGGCGTCCTTACCTGTGGGCTTGGAGCCCTGGCTCCCCACAGGGGGGTTGTGAGCTCCACCTTACAGGTGAGGAGATAGATACTGCCCAGGGAGGTTCAGACGTCTGATTGACCTCACACAGCAGGAGCAGCATTCAAATCCAGGGCCCTCATTCTCTGTACCCCTCAAAGGCTGCTTAGGGGGCCAGTTCACCCTCTATGGCTGGGGCAGAACAGGGACAAAGGTTTGTAATATATCTGGTCAAGGAGTTCTCAGACCAGTAGGCCAGTAAGAGGCGCCAGAAGGCTGGGTTTGGGGACACAGTGCCTGTGTCTAAGAAAGGAGAGGCCAGACTAGGTGATGAGAAATCAGGGGAGACCCGAGACTCAGAGAGTCAGCTGGCGGCTGGGAAGGGTCATGAGGGAGGGCCACAGGGTAGGCACAGGGCAGAGGCTGAATCCCAGGAGGTGGTTTATCAAACTAGACACCCCCGCACCCAGAGCAGATGAGATCCTGAGCCATGGACAGGAACAAGGTTCCGACTCTTGACAGCTGCCAGCTTCCTCTGGGCCCCGCCCTTCCCCAGGTCCTCCACAGCACAGAACCTTCACATGACACCATCACATTCCCAAAGCCCTCTGTGCTTCCCATCCCACTCAAAGAGAAACCAGAACTGACCAGCTTGGGACCGCAGCCCTTCCCCTGGCCATTCTCAAGTCTGTTCCTGACCATGTTCCCTCCTCCTACCCCACTGTCTCAGCTTCCGCCACAGTTCTATGGCTCCCCAAATTGGCTGCTCAGCCATGCTGCTCTTTGCTGCCCTCACTGAACTCCCTCTGCCAGCCGTGTAGGATAGCATGCCTGCCAGGTACCATGTTCATAGTGCTGAAAGGCCTGGGAGTCTGACATACACCTGACCACACCTCTGCCTCTCTGTGGCACCGAGCCCTGGGAACAGTTTCCAGCTGGGGGGACCATGTGGCTGTGCTTCTGAGGAGCGCCCTGGAATGGAGAGGAGGGTGGGCTGGAGAGCCGGAACTTGAAGACAGTGAGACCAGTAAGTGTAGTTCTGGGACAGGAAGGATGCTTGGTCAGAGGACCAGAGGGCACAGAGGTCTAGGGAAGAAGCAGCCAAACCAGGGGCATTGATAAGGAAACTGGAAACACCTGAGTTATAGAAACCCTGGAGGAACATGGCAAAGCCAGGCTGGCAGATGGGACTTGGAAGCTGCAGAGTCAGAGAGCTGGGATGGAGGGAGGGCAGCCAAGGACTCTCCACAGGCGGTAAGGGGTCCCTTCCATCATCTGGAGCCTGTGCAGGGATGTTGCACAGGGCTGGACAGGTTTCTGCCCACCAGGATATCAAAGCAGAGGCATGCTGGTTTCCAGACACAACCGTGTTTGTCAGGGGACCATGTGCTTGACCTTCCTCTGGAAAGCCATGGATGGAAAGTCCCACCTGCCAAGTCAGCCACTTCCTCCCCCGACACTGAGAGACAGAGGGCAATCAGCTTTTGTCCCTGGCTTGCTGGTGCCTGAAATGCCACCAAACAGTGCCACAGAAGCCCGCCCTGTCTTCCACACAGATATTTTCATTAATTCAACAAATATTTATTGAGTTCTTGCCCTACACCAGGCAGCACCTGGACTCTGGGAACAGAGAGATTAATTAAGACTTGTCTGCAGCCAAACCTTCAGGGAGCCAGCGAGCGCTAGGTGAGGAGGCCCGTCTGGCCACAGCGCTGTAGGCGGATATAGGTCTGGGAGGGATTTTCAGCTCCTTGTGTCTCAGAAGCAGAAATGGGATAGGGGGGCAGAAAAAAGAAGAAATTGGACAGGGACATGTGGAGAGTTTTAGATGCAGAGACATTTATTAAGAACCAGTACTTTTGAGGAAGGAACTGGACTAGCACTCTCTGCACACTACTCCTTGTTGGTCTCGGTGGGGAGGGTGTCTATGACTCCCGGAGTTCTTTCCTCCTTGCCATCTGGCCGTATTCAAACGAGGTGTGGGATTTTGAAGCCACCGCCTGTTAGGGTAATTGGGGACACCTCTAGGCTAAGAAGAAGGATTGCCACCCCTCCTCCCTCCCTCTCAGCACATCACTCAAGGCCACTCCCTCACAGGCCAGTTCCTGACCTCTGGCTATAAAACCCTCTGTCTGGTTCTCTCTCCCTGTCTTTGTCTTTTCTGTTCTCTGGTATATGCTCACACTCCCTTCCTCTCTATCATTTTGTTTCTCTCATCCTCACTCTCCTGCTCCTTTCTCTGACACTCACCCCTCTCTTTTCCTCCTTATCTCTCTCTTCCCCCTTCTTTCTCTCTGGCCTAGCATCTGGACAGCAAGTTCTGATGAAGCATCTCTGGTGACAGGAGCCCGGGGTCCTGACCCATTCATTCAACTGCCTGCCTGTGTGTCCAGGCTGAACCATACCCACTCGGTGGCTGTCACAAGAAACCTTTCCCTGGGGTGATGCAAACACATGACTTCACCCCGGATGACAGAGCGAAGTACTGTTGCACCAAAACCAGGTTTGGTTAACCAGTGAGTTTATTGTAGATACTTACACTGCAGCTTGAGGAGTTGCCTACAGGCTCAATGGACCAATTAAACACAGCTGCACCACTGAGAAGTCGCATCCGGTCCTGAATGATGATGTCCCCATAGCCTGCTCGGCGGAGCTCCCTGTGATTGTGATTACCGCCTTTGGATGTTCTTCTCTGGGTCTCGGGGTGAGCACTTACATACAGAGCATGGAGACCTCCAAGCAGCACACCACAAGAAGTCTCATTGCATCCTGGAAGACGACCTCCATAGCCATTTCGACTCAAAAGCAGCTGTGTCACCAAAAAGCCCATCCCAGCACAGGTGACAGCTCACAGAAGCTACGTCTCTAGAGCATACTGCACAACCCACAGGCAGCTCAGCTGGTAGGAGAGTCTTGAGCACACTACATGACTTGCAGGCAGCTCAGTGGGAGAGTCTCACCCCAAGAAGTTGTTTTCCCTTTATTTAACCTTAGGGGGAGCTCTTTCAACCTGTTACCAGACTTGTTGACTTTCAGGGTCTCCTGAGCCTCCTTCCTCGCCTTAGGAAGGAATGCTTTCATTTCCTAATTAGCATTGGTCAAAGTCTGCCCCTAATCATTCCTGTAACCTTAAGGAGTGGTCATGTGCCGTTTTAAAGTTTCGGGTCTCCTAGACTTGACTTCCTGAATCCCCAGAGCCTCCTTCCTCTTCAGGAGGGAATATATTTCAATTCCAAGGAATCTGCTGCACGACATGGCCTGTGAGGTCCCCAAGGGCAAGAGCCATGTTTCAGCAGAACTAATGGATAGTGAGCCATCAGTGTGGGGGTCTGTCCATTCTGCTCAGCTCCCCACATCAGGTCATGTGTGACACCTTCAGAGACAGATGGAGCTCTTCTACAGCTCCGCCACAGCTGCAAGAAGGGATTTTGCAGGGTGTATTCATTGCTTTGCTCATTTCTACGACAAAACACCTGACAAGTACCAGTTTGAGGAAGAAAGGATTCATTTTGGTTCACAGTGTGAGAGGGTGCAGTCCATCATGGCATGGCTGTGGGAGACTCCACGATGCCCAGCTAGTACTTCTCATCTCCTCACTTCTTGATGGAATAGGATGCAAAAAACAGACAGGGAATGAAGCTGAGCTATACAGTCTCAAGGCCCAATCCAGTGACTTACTTCCTCTGGCAAGGTTCTACCTTTTGAATGTTCCACATCATTCCTAAACAGCACCACCAGCTGGTGACCAGGTGGCTCAAATGCATAAGGTCACGGGGCAGTGTGGGGTGGGGGCTTTTCACATTCAAACCACAATGCGGAGCAAAGTTTCCCATGCAGAGCTATAGCTACAGCCACACAACCCCTGTCTCTCCTGCCACCCACTGAGCCACAGTTAGATGGTGGAACTAGAGCAACCCCTAAACACCAGCCGTTTACGCTCCAGTTTTCAAGTCAGGCTAAGTCAAGAGTTTGTGTGTTGGTTTTAGTCAGGAGATGTTTCTAGAGGTAAATATTATGAATAATGTGTGGGGAGAATTCAGGCCGGCAGTGATAAGGGTCAGCACAGGGCAGGACTCAGAGCCAAGCTGTTCTTGCTGTAAAGCCCTGGCACCTCACGTGGCTCAAAGGTGACTAAAAGCACAGCAGACATGTGGCAGCCCTGCCCTCTTTCTGTGTCTAGATCCTTCTTGTTGGCTCACCTTTTTCCTGCCTATCTGCCTCGCCAATCTCAGTCTCCCCTTAAGGCTGGGAGTTGAGCCATTGTCTGAAACCTGCAGGCATCTTGGATTCCTGGGAGAGCAGAATCTCAGCAGAGCAGACCATCCCCATATGACGGCACTTATCTCTGGGCTGAGACTATGTCCAGGAACAGAAGCATTTATCTCCTGAGAGCCAGCTTGTCTCCTCGAGTAATGAGAATTTCTTTGGACCGCCTTATAGGACCAGAGCTAAGACAATGATGGATGGGACCACCTTTTTTTTTTTAAAAAAAAAAAACACTTTATTTATTTGAGAAGGAGGGAGAAAGAGAGAGAAAGAGTCAGATAGGATGGGCCCACCAGGGCCTCCAGCCACTGCAAATGAACTCCAAATGCATGCCCACCTTGTGCATCCAGCTTATGTGGATGCTGGGAAATTGAATCTAGGTCCTTCGGCTTCACAGGCGAGTGACTTAACCATTAAGCCATCTCTCCAGCCCCTGGGACTACCTTTTGGTCAAGAGTACTTGGATATATATGTCTCTTCTCAAACTTAAACCCATGTCAGTATTGTAGAGTTGATTTGGGCTCATTGGACTCCTTAACTGTTCCTCTCCCCAGCGTGTCACATTGAACAACTCTCTTGTCACTGTTGTTTACCATTGCTCTTCTCCTCAACTGGCAGACTGGGGATGGGTGGCCGAGCCTCGTTTATTGGGGCTGCCATAGCCCTGGCTTTTTCCTTAAAATCTCTGGTTATAAGAAGGTGACATAAATCAGAGGGGGTCATCCCAGGTTCATACCTTATAAACAGCAGAGCCACTGCACTGTCCTTGTCAGGTGTCATGGCCAGCAGCACCTCAGAGTGCTCAGAGGTGGGGACACAGGCAGGAGCAGAAGGGGCAGGGAGAGGACCATGGTTCTCATACTGGTATGATGCAGTCCAGAGTCAGGGACTGCAGGTCTGCACAGCGACCCCAGGCTCACATCCAGCTCTCCCTTGCAGGCAGGCAGAGCAGCAGAGAGGAGAAAGCGAGAGCCTGAGTGGGGCCCATGGGCCTTGGGTGGTGGTAACCCTATGAAGAGGCACCCCTGGTCTTTCCTTTCTTCTCTCTCAGCCAGGGCTTTACAGGTGTTAGTAGGGAAGCTTGGCAGGTATAAGAGGATACTCGAAACTTTTTTTCTGAACAAAAATATACAAAGGGCTGTGAAGGGAACCAATCCTGGCTGGTTATCAATCTCACACATCTTAAACCTTCTTGGTAACCCAGCGAGAAGATGCTATCAGCAGAGGCTCAGAGAAGTCTGGCGACTGGCCCAAGGCCACACAACTTATAAGTGGCAGTGTATAGACTCAGGTGACTAAGATCTGTCACAGAGCGAGCTTGTGGGATCACATGGGAGCCCCTCCCACAGTAACTAACCTGCAGAAGCTCTCTAGCCAGTTCTGGGTGGGTTTCTAGAAGAATCTCTAAAGCTTTGAGAGAGGTATGCATGTTAGGTGGGCTTTCTGACTGTGGGGAATCTTGTTGCTTACTTGGTAATCTATCTTGTGGAGATAAGGCATCCAGCCTCACAGTCAAATCCAAAAAATCAAAACTAAAGAGCTTAATAGACTTGATTTGATAAAAAATTTTCATTACACAGAGCCTTCAGAAATGAAGTCCTTAATGGAGAGTGCCAGTGGCCACAGCCTGCAGGTACGCAGAGAAGCTCACTGGGACAGGAGGCCTGTGGGTTCTCTGCAGAGTCCTCACGCTTTAGGAAATAGAGCTGCAGCACAGATGACGGGCTGGAGCTGTGAGGCCGCTGTCCCCAGGTTTTAACAACCAGTCTCTAAAGGGACTGGGAGTGAGCTGAGGGGGAGCAGGTCATGCAGCAGAAGGAGCAGAGGGAACAAAGAGGAGACAGGAAAGGTGATCAGGAAAACGGCTCCTGGAGATGGGGAGGGAATGGTGCCAGGAAGAAGAGGAATCCAGTGACTAGGGTTCAGCCCTGAGGAGTTACCTAAGTGGCCCCAGAATCACAGGAGAGAGGGACACATTCGTCCTGCAGGAAGAGGGGAGCAGGGCCCCACATAGTTTAAACCATCATATGAAGGTCCTCACTACTCCTGGGGGGCGTTGGCCACCGACATTCTGGGCACAGGAGGAGTTGAGGGGAGCAGCGTCTTGGACCAGGTGAGTGTGACAGGCAATGAACCACCTGGAGACCATCTGATGGACAGCACTTGTTTATGCGAAAGGGGAGTGGGTTTATAAACACTTGAGAAAGGTTGAGAGGGCACACACAGATCATAAGGTGATTGGAACATAGGTTTATGGGTTGCTGTCTAATTGGCTGATGTTGGAAGACAAAAGTTGCGAGGGAGATAACAGAAGTGGCGGGGACAAACTATGTGACTTCAGCCACATATCAGATGGCTGCAGCTGCGGAGAGACTGTCTCTTGGGCAGCTGGCTACAAGGTCACAGAACTGTGGGGAAGGCAGAACCTTAGGTTGTGGAATGCTCAGGTGCTCTGGGATAGGGGGGAGGGCCCATTGGTCCTGTTTCCAATGGGTGAAGATGGGGCACACTCCAACCTTGTGAGAAGGGAGGGCCAGCTCCGGCGCCAGAGTGGGCACCGGAAGATAAGACGGGCTGCCACCCCCATAGCCCAAGGTCCCCGGCCATGTCCAATAGCTCAGGCCAGCTTCCTCACAGCCCGTGTTTAGCAATGTCTAACAACTCCCTGTTTGTTTTTAAAATGGGGCAGTGTCATCTTGGGTATGTTTTTTTGTGGCTTACCGCAGGTCCTTTTAGAGCTAGATGGTGTACAAGGACCTAATTAGTAGCCACTTTAGCAATATTAGTTATTTGTTGTTTGAGAAATTTGATGAGGCAGGGGCTACAAGTCACAGGGTTCCTATAGCAAGGAGGGGGCTAAGGAAGGGGAGAAGCTGAGTGACTAAAGGGTTAGAGAACCGGGTGGTGGGGTCCTCAGGCTTGTAGCTGTCAAGCAGCTCCTTGCGGAGTTTTTGATTTTGTTTTTTTGAGAATTTTAACATCTTGTTTAACAATATTTGATTAACAACAAAAAACACCCGCGAGAGTTCAGTTGTCTCTGGAGAGATCTGAAGCTGTTGGTAGTGGATATCATGGCCTAGTCAAACTTGTTTCGGAAGTCCCCCACGAGGTGGTTGGTTTGGAGCAGGATGGTTCCTGTAGCACCAGAGGCTCCAGAGATAGCATCACGCAGAGGCCCACCAGCAGGGGGAATGAAAATTTCTCTCTGTTGATGTGGTTGGAGTTGGAGCTTGTAAGCTGCTTCTTCTTCCTCGTAGAGTTCCACCTGCGGAACAAGCAAAACTGGGAACAATGAGTGAGAGAGGAAACGTTTACGCATGGGGTGGTTATTCCCTCGCACCAAAGGATTGCAGGCGTCCTGACACAAGCGGTCCTGGTTATGGAAACATTGAGGAGGCAGTCCGCTCTGGTCGGCCTGGAGCTGAACAGGCAAAGAGGCACATCCTGACTGGAATCAAAGAGGGGAATATCAGTAAGGCAGGGTTGAAATTAAGTCAGTTTTTGAAATTAAATTTGGCTATATCTAATATATCCAAAGAATAGAGGAACTGGACTAAATTATTATGATCTAATGAAAAAAGAGACAAGTCTCATGGAAGAGAGGGAAAGGGCCATACTGTGTTAGTCTGATGTAAGCCCTAGGCTAATAATCATTTTATATCTCAAGAAGTCTGTAATCTGATTAAGTACTTTGTCTTTAACCTTCTGTTTAAGCTTACTCATACCTTCATCTACATACTTTTACTTTACAATCTATGAAACCACTCTGTAACAATCTTTTTCATCAAACAATTCCAACATTTAAAGTTTCCTCTCCAGTTTATCTTCTTTAGTCAGTTCATCTCATAACTACCAGTAAAAACTTTCATTGTCCGTACCATAAGACTTTTAATAAAAGGCCTTTTGAAATAATTTTTTATAAAACAGTAGACCAGACTTGACTTATGAACAGTATTAGAAATTTTCTTACAAATTCAGTATCGAGCACGCCTAAATTTAAACATGAATCTTGAGACTGTTTTTCTGTTAGTAGTCCCAGAGAAACATAGGCAAAATGAACTTAAAACAGTTGCAAATTCTTATAAAAAGTCCCCATCTATTCACAGAAACTTGGCCAGGATTCTGAGATTCCCTGTGCCTGCAGCCCTCTGGCTCTGTGAGGCAGGGAAGCTAAGAAAGAGCCATCAGGAATTTTCCTGGGGCGGCATAAACACCAGAGAGATTTGTGTCTTGTCTCTCTGTCCAACAATGAGATTTGTGTGTTAGGCTTCCTTGTTATTCTTAGGGGCACCTGGCCACCTGCAGATCAAGCCCTTCAGGGGACCACTGAGTAGCACATTACAGGTATATCTGCCTGGAGTGGCCCAGAACTTAAATTATTTTTTATTTACTCTTTGTTACTGGAGAATACAGTGGGACAGCATAACTCTTGTTTGCAAGTCTGGAGGGCCTCTCCCTCCTCTTCTGGTAGGTATGTGGTTGGGTTTATGGCTTGAGTGGCTTCCACTCACATTTGTTTAGCTCAGAGACCTTTGCAAAACCTTGCAGAGAGGTTTTCACCTTTGTTTTGCCTCCTTTCATTGTGTTGGAATTTCCCAGTACCCAAGACAGAACTATCTCTCTCTCTCCACCTCCCTCTCTGTGGCCTTGGGTTTAGCCATTTTCAAGTCCTGCCAGCCAGTACCTCATTACTGGAGAGTGTGTTAGGAGGCAGCTGTGTGGGGAGGGGGTGGGGGCGGATCTCTGGCCTTGAAGCTTCTGGTCTGACTGTAGCTGAGCTGTGTTTTAGATATATATTTTTGTTATTGTTTTTCTAGGGAGAGTTTTGGACTTTTCTCAGGGCTAAAGGGCAGCTCTCTGATTCATCCAGTTTAAAACTTTATATGAATAGGGGAATCTTGCATTTTCCCCTGCCTATGATCTTAATTATTTTCAGTGTTCCTTCTGGGGGCTATTCAACATTAAAAGCTGGCCATGCAGTCTAGGACAGCGGGCTTGGTGGAGGACTTACTCCACAATGAATTTACTCCTGTGTTGGTGCTACAGAACAAACACAAAGACAAACACAAAGACAAAGCCTTCCTGAGCATGCACTGCCCAGGACAGAAATCATTCTGCAGCCTTATGCTGTGGGCCATATACGTACTCATACACACACATTCATTTCAACTGCGCTTTTCATAGTCTCTAGGCAACCATTTTTCCTTTATACATTCATTCATTTATTCATTTATTTAGAAGTTATGTATTTCTATTCTAGATTTCTATTTTATTTACAACTCCAGAGATAAAATCGAATGTTGTTATCAGGCAGGAGGTCAGGAGAGGCTGAGGGAGCTGGACGAGCAGTGTCTCCTATGAGACATTGACTAGAGGAACCTGGAAGAGCAGATAGAGTGGAGGGAAGGACATGTACACAGAGGGAAAATCAGCATTATTTTGCACCATTTACCTGAACATTGGCAGAAGTTTTCTAAATCAATGAGAGTTGGACATTAACAGGACAAGCTATGACTCTCTGATTATATGCATGTGTATTGTTATTTCAGAGTTTGTATAGCTGTGGTGTGATTGTCATTGAGAGGGAGAATAAGAGAGGGGGTAGGGAGGCTGGGGATGGCATGAACCGAAACTAAAGAAGGAAAAGGAGAAAACAGCTTCCCTCTAATGGAGGAAAGAGAGACCCACCTCTCTCTGATGGAGAGAGGAGCCTGCCTTCCTCTGATGGAGAAAGGAGAAACCAAAAACCTGCAGCCCTTGATGGGGAGGTGACCACAGGGGGGCGTTAACCCCAAGGGGAGGATGTCCCTCAAGGGGGCACTCACCTATGAACCACACATACAGAGAGCCCCACATTGGGCACCAGCTGAGTATCCTAGCTACTCCTGGGAGTCGTTGGCCACCAATGTCCCAGGCACAGGAGGAGTTGAGGGGAGCAGGGTCTTGGAGTGGGTGAGTATAACGGGCAATGAACCACCCAGAGATGGTCTAATAGACAGCACTCGTTTATTCAAAAGGGGAGTGGGTTTATAAATACTTGAGAAAGGTTGAGAAGGCACATACAGATCATAAGGTGATTGGACACATAAGTTTATGGGTTGCTATCTAATTGGCTGGTGTTGGAAGGGAGAAGTTGCAAGGGAGAAGTTACAAAGGAGATAGCAGAAGTGGCGGGAAAAGCTATGTCACTTCAGCCACATATTAGATGGCTGCGGCTTCAGGGTGACTGTTTACTACCCTATAAGGATCTCTTGGGCAGCTGGCCACAAGGTCACAGAACTGTGGGGAAGGCAGAACCTTAGGCTGTGGAATGCTCAGGTGCTCTGGGATGGGGGAGGGCCTGTTGGTCCCATTTCCTCTGG
Source organism: Orientallactaga sibirica (assembly GCA_036365145.1). Classification (NCBI taxonomy): domain Eukaryota; kingdom Metazoa; phylum Chordata; class Mammalia; order Rodentia; family Dipodidae; genus Orientallactaga; species Orientallactaga sibirica. The sequence goes on from JAEOAD010001992.1 coordinate 310,634, forward strand.
GTGAAGATGAGGCACACTATGACCTCATGAGAAAGGGGGCAGCTCTGGCACCAGAGTGGGTTCCTGACGATAAGGCCAGCTGCCAACCCCCACAGCCCAAGGTCCCTGGCCATGTGCAACAGCCCAGGCCAGCTTCCTCACAGTCCCAGCCCATGTTTGGCAATGCCCGACAATCATACATGGATTTAACCAGAGCAATTGCACTGATAAAAGAGAAGAATTGGGGAACTTGCAGCCCAGTCAAGAGAGATTTAGCACAAGAATGCAAGGTTGGCTTAACATGTGGAAATCAAGCAATAATAAGAGACTCAAGGATGCAATTTACATGATCGTGCTCATAGACGCACAGGAAGCATTTGACAAAATCCAACACCCCTTTTTGATTACAAAAGAAAGAAGACTTGGGAGATGGCTCAGTGGGTAAAGTACTTGTTGCATAAGGGTGAGGACCTGAGTTCAGATCCCCAGTACTCATGTAAAAGACCAGGTGTGATAGCACATATCTATAATTCCAGAACCAAGAAGATAGAGACAGGCAGATCCCTAGGGATTCTTGGCTGGCTAGTCTAGCTAAATTAGTGAGCTCCAGGTTCAATGAGTGACTCTTTATCAGAACAATAGGAGGTCACTTGTTGTCAACTTCTGGTCTCCACAAGTATATGTACCCCCATACAATGTACCACACGCATATGAACACCTTTGCACACATGAATGTACACCAGACACATGTATACAGATGCCAAAAGTAAAGAGAAATGAAGGGGCAAAGGGAGGGAGGGAGGATACTCAACAAACAAGGCACAGAAAAGAGTTTCCTCAGTCTGAGGAAGGTCACCTATGAGTGGTGTACACAGCTAACTTGCATGCAATGGTGAACAATGGATCTTCTCTTAGGATCTGACACCCAACTAGGACATTGGGACATCAGCTTTCAGTGCTTATATTCCAAACTGGGCTGCTGATTTTAGCCAGGACCACTGATTAAGGGAAAGAAATAAAGGCTGGAGTATGGCTCAGTGATACAGTGTTAGCATGGTCCACGTAAGGCCCTGGGTTCCATCCATAGCACTGGGGTGAGGGGTTGGGGAGTAAAGCAAAAGAAATGAAAGACATACCAGGAAGGAAAGCAAAAAGCAAAAGTCTATCTGCAGACGGCATGCTTGTATATGTAGAGACTCTGAAGGATGCAAAACAAACAAACAAAAAACTATTAGGTTTACTAAGGTGCCTGTCCAGCAAGGCTGCAGATTAACAAGATCAATAACAAAAATTAAATGGATTCCTCTATGTTGCTAATGAACAATCTGAAATGAAATTAAGAAAACAATTGCACCTATAATTGGACTTCATGCAAATTAAAACTGTTTGCACGTCAAAGGATACCATCCTGAAAGTGATAACTCAAAAATACAAACTCCTGCGAGTCTTATATCTGAGATGGAACTTATATTCAGAGACTATAGAGATGCCTCACAACATTACAAAAACAGACAACCCCAATTTTTAAGTGGGTGGAGGATGTCAATTTCTGCCAAGAAATACTACAAATGGCCAATGGGCAATGAAGATGCTCAGATCTTCAGTCATTAAAGAAAGCATATGAAAAGCACAGTGAGATACTACGGCAGGCCATGGGAGTGGCGTCCAGTGGAAAGGGAGAGAGAATCACATGTCGGCAAGTATGGGGGAGAATTAGAACCTTGCCAGTCAGAATATGAAATTCTGCAGCCACCATGGAAAGCGGTTGGGGAGGTCCTCAAATAGCCCCGTGTGGGGCTGGGCTGCTGGCTCAGCAATAAGAGCACTTGACGCAAGCATGGGGACCTGAATTTGATTCCCAGGCACCCACAGAAATGGTAGGGTATGGCCAAGCATGTCTGTAATTTCAGTCCTATGAGAAGTAGCTCCCCATCCAGAGAGACGCCTTCTCAAGGAAATACTCAACTGAGTAAAAAGAGGAAGGATACCCAGTGTTCTCTCTGGTGTCCATGTGCCCTGTCATACACAGACCTGTACCACACACACCAAACATGTGACTCACACAAAAAGCAACGTTTAGTGTGGAGTTATCATGCACCCAGCAATCCTGCTCCTAGGGATGCACCCAGAGCAGTGAATATCCCCTTTCATTCAGAGGACATTGCCCAAGAGGCCGGCTGGCTTGGAATGAGGGAGGAGAAAAGAACAGACAGGCTTAGATAGTTGTTCCTCTATGGGACTCAGGGTAAAGGAAAAGTACTTTTCATAAATTTGGGACATTTATGTCCCTAAAGTGTGTGTGTGTGTGTGTGTGTGTGTGTGTGTGTGTGTGTATAGCTATATATGGGATACGCTGGCATGTGTGAAGACGTGAGTAAACATGGACCCTATCATGTACCTCAGGAAGGAACGCCTAGGACAAATATTCAGCTGACATTTTTAAAAATAATACTTTATTTATTTATTAGTTTATTTAAGAGGGAGAGAGGCAGATAGAGAGAGAATGGGCACCCCAGTGCCTCCAACCACTGTGAACGAACTCCAGACTCATGCTCCACCTTTTGCATCTGGCTTGCGTGGGTCCTGGGGAATTGAACTTGGGTCCTTTGGCTTTGCAAGCAAGCGCCTTAACCACTAAGCCATTTCTGTAGCCCTCAGCTGACATTTTATACCAATCAAAAACCTGGCATTTTCTACAAACCCACAATACAAAGAACAAGCTTTGACACTTGGAGAGAAGCAAGGCATCGTTGTAGTTAGCTGTCTTCATGACACCTTGAAGTCAAAAGAAATACCTAAGTTCACCAAGAACCCAAAGAGGAAGTTGGGAAGTTGATGCCAACCAGTCTAAGATGTTACTGGGACAACAGGGAATGAATGTACTAAGGGCGGGGGATGTGGTTCAGCGGTTGACTGCTTGCCCAGCCTGTGCAGAGAAAGTCCTGGGGTCCATCCTCAGTACTGTAAAGCAAACAAAAGCATTAAAGCTAATGATGTTGGTAAGCCATGCATGTGGTACACACTTGCAATCCCAGCACTTCGAAGGTGGAGACAGGAGGATCAGAATTCAAGGTCATCCAGGGTGCTTACATAGACTGTTCAAAGCCAGCCTGGGCTATGTCCTCACACACACACACACACACACACAGTCGAACGAACTTCCACGCAGAAATTTCATGGAATATATTTATGCAAATATCTTCCACATCCCAAGTACACATGTGCGGATAAATACAAAACAATGACTCCATGGCTGATAACTTTTCATCATGTCTCTCTAGTAATACGTTGCTTATAAAAATTAAACAACCTGGTATTTCCTTTAAAAAAAAAAAACAATGCATGCAGCCTTGCATTCTATCTCTCCCCATGTCTTAGTTACTTGAAAGAGGAGCAAGATCCAAAGAGGAGGTCCTTGCAGTTGGGCTGGAGGGGCCCTGCCACAGGACAGCCCCAGAGCTCAGCACACCAAGCCCCTGACCACTGGCTTGTAGACAGGATTCCTGGCCACACTTCCTGTTTAACCGTCTGGACTTCTGGCCCTTGCACTCAGGTGGTTGTGCTCAGCAACTTAGAAATGTGAGAAGGTGCCGCCCTAAGCATGCTATTGGTTTCTTTGATCCATTTTGTCTGGCTGTGATAGAATGCCTAAGACTGGGGGGATTTATAGGGAACAGATATATTTCCTACAGTTCTGAAGCTGCTAAGTCCCAGGTTGATTGGCCTATTCCTGGCAAGGATCTTCTTGCTACATCATTCTGTGGGAAAAGGCAGCAAGGGGAGACTGGGAAGAGAGAGAAAGAAATGAGCCACATCTTTCTATCAGGAGCCTACTCCAGAGACAATATTTACCTGTGAGAGATCTGCCCACTTCCTAAAGCTCCACCTTTGCAACATTTGCATTGAGAATTAAGTTCCCAACATAGAAAGCTTGAGGGATGCTTTCTAGCCTGGCATTGGTCAATTCTGAGGCAAGGTCAGAGCCTGAGGTACAGGCAGGTGGGGATAGAGTCCAGGCTCTGTTCCTTGTCTCTATCAGGGATCTTGTTTCTCCTGCTCAAAACCTGTGAAATCAAATCCCATCCCCAGTGAGCACCCCAGGGTGCCGCTGCAGGTCAGAGCCCATCCCTATAGGACCTCTGTGGTTCTCGAGGGTCCCACTCATTGCAGGCTGGTTATTTGTTACGGGGTTCCCTTTCACATTTCTTCCCACTTGATCAGCTGGCCCAAGCTTTCACCTCCAGCTTCTGGTCTGTCATGGTCAATGACGTCATGACCGTAACCACCATTAACATCAATGCTGCCAGTTCTTCTCTTCACAAACACAGCAAAGAGCGGGTAAACACAGTACTGAGGAGATGGCTCAACCGGACTAAGTTCAGATCCCCGGCACCCGTGCAAAATGCTGGCCATAGCAGCATGAGCCCGTAATCCCAGTGCTGGGAGGTGGAGATCAGGCGGTTTCTGTGGCTGCCTGTCCAGCCACATCAGTGAGCTTCAGGTTCAGGGAGAGACTCTGTCTCAAAATAAGAATGTAAAAAAAGTCCAGAAAGATGCCCAGTGTCAACCTTTGACCTCAAACACATGAGCCGATGGAGACATTTCACTTGCAAACAATAGGGTGCCAGGCATGGGGACCATTCACAAGTTGTGGATGAATGGGACAGTCATATGAGTGAAAGTGACGAAGGTGGCAGGAGAAGCCATTGCAGTCCTCTAATCCCTTCACTCTAATCCTTGTTGAAACCTAACCAGCCCTGGAGAAGTGGCTTCGTCCACTAGGACCCAGTTATCCAAAACTCTTCACCCCACTAACCATTCAACTTACCTGCTCCAGAAGCCTAACTTTTTCCAGGCCCCTCAGCAGTCCCCACATGGACCTGAGTTCCAACAGGTTGAAACTTATAGTTCAGCCAGCACAGAACAACCTCCAAAGCTCAGGCTCTCAGCCCTGGGAAGGCCCCAGAGCTTACAAATCCAATCTTCATGATGGCTATAATTTGAAGGGTCTCTTTTCCCCACACCATCCACTGAGCGGTGTGTGCAGTGAGCACATCCAAGGGCACAGAGACCACGCTAGGGTTGCCAGGGCAACATTATCCCGGAGACACAGAAGGATGAAGGGGCTGAGGTGCAGCCGTGTGACACCTGAGTGGGTTCTTCAGTGCAGCTCACGGTGCAGTGGGGTTGGGAGCAGCCAGGGCCATCGGGTCCCTCCTTCCAGCTCCAGCCTGCTGCTCTCCTGTACCAGGTCCTGAGCAACACAGCACCTGTGAACTCCCCCCAAGCCGTGCACTTCACAGGTGAGAGGATGGAACCTGGGAGGCCGAGGCCCTCAGTCAGGGTCAGACAGGAGCAGAGGGGACACAAGAACCATGGGCAGGGAATATTGGGTGTTGACACTTTCACTCGAGTACTCTAATGATCCCTCAAGGACAGGTCCCATCTCATCCACACAGAAAGCTACACATCCTTGCAGAGTCTCACTGCTACGAAAGACAGAAATGACTCCATTTGGATGGTCATTTGTCCAGTGTGTCTTGGCTGTCCCTGGCTGGCCCTGTCTGGGGATGCCAGAGCCTAGCAGTCCAAGGCTCCCTTGGCTGGTGCGTCCCTTGGCTTTGAATGATGGGAGGAGCTGGTACAGGAAGGTGGGCACTCGGAGGTATGCAGGGGGCAGCATTCCCTCTTTTGCCATGGTCCTGCCAAAGCAGTGGCCTGTGGCCTGATCAGTAGCTGGCATGTCAGCCACCTCTGCAGCAGGCAGGGTGGCCCATGTCTCTGAAGCCACAGCAGGTGTCCTTCTTCTCTTTGATCTCGCCCAGTTCTGGGGTGCTGGCTGTCCCTGAGTCCCTAATCCCTGCATAGCCTGCCCTTTCTGCTCCCTGAGCCCTCCTGACCAGTGTCTGTCAACTCCTCTGCAGTTTTTTTTTTTTTCCTGAGAGAACCCCAGGGTATGAGCTCCAGGGCTGTGCCCAGGAGGCGAACCCTCAGAAATGGAACTCCAGGATGAGCTGACAGTTGCCTGATCCCGGCAGGAACCTCAAGAGAATTGAGACCCCGTGTAGGCTCGTAGTATGTAGGGCTTCCCAAATTTCTTCATTGCCTGCCTCAAGTCGGCCTGGGAAGACATACTGAGAAAGGCCAGGCCAGAGCACAAGGCTGTTAGAAGTGGTGTCTGTGACAGGGAATGTGGAATGTGATGATGGTTTCCAACTGCACTGGGGCCGCAACAGGAAGAAAACCACAAACTTCAAGCTGTAAAGTCTCAGATCACAGTATCTTCTGAGAACAGTAGCACAGCTCCCCAGAAATATCTGGTAGCCACAGAGAAGACAGCAGGAAATTAAGCCCTTGGTGAGTCCGGTTTTGTCCCTGTGAGGAAGGATTTATTTTGGCTCACTGTTTCAGTCCACTGCCAGCTCCATAGCCGTGAGTCTGTGCTGAGGCGGAGACAGCATGGTGAGGGAAGAGGGGAGCAGAGCTGCTCACCTGATGGCCTTCAGGAAGCAGAGAGATAAATAGGAGGGTTCTGAGGATAAAGTATACCCTTCAAAGCCATGTTCTCCAATAATGTACTTCCTCTAGCCAGGCCCCACCTTTTAACTGTGCATTCACCTACAAATATCCCAGTGTATTAACCTTCTGATGAAGTCAGAACCCTTGTGATCCCACCACCTCCCCCAAGCCCATCAGCTAGTGAAGCAGACAGCTTTAGGTTTGCTGGGATGAACTTCCAGACCAGGCACAGTTATGGAGGAAGGGATATTTATTGAGGCTTACAGATCCATAATGGCAGAAGAAATTGGCCTGCTTTCACAGGACCAAACACAGAGAGCAAAGCCATAAGCCAAAAGCCACATAGCACAGCACACTTCAGGATCTCCAGTTAGGCACACTTTGTATATCTTTAGATTGAAATCCTAAACCCACCACCACACCTTAAGATCTGCCCAGTGACATTGCCTCCAGCCAAGTGGCTACAGATGCAAACTATAAATTAATAAAACACTGAATATATTGGGGGACATTTATTCAAGCTACAATAGCTAGCAACCAAGGCTTGAATGCACAAACCTACAAAGGACAATTTTAGACAGACTTATTTTATCATCACTGTGTATTGCTGCCCAATGCGGGCAGCAAAATTACCACACTGGTTAACGCACAGCCTTTGCCAAACACCACAGCTGAAATCAGCAGTGTTGAATGAGAAAGAGAAAAAGCTTGAGAGTCAGGTGACACTGAGCATCTCTGTGTGACAACATACCTGACAAATACAACTTTATGGAGGAAGAGTTTCTGTTGGCTCATGGTTTGGGGGGTACAGTCCGCCACAGTGCAGAAGACATGGCAGCAGGAGTAGGAGGCAGCTGGTCACATCGTATCTGCGGTCAGGAAGCAGAGATGAGTACAGGTGCTCAGCTTGCTTTCCCCTGCCCATGGGATGAAGCTGTCCACAGTCAGGGTGGCTCCTCTCACCTCAACTAACCCTAATCTAGAAACTCCCAAACAGTTAGGCCCAGAGATTTGTCTCCTAGGTGATTCTAGATCTGGTTAAGTTGACCATCAGTTTTATGCCTTCCAACATCCAAACCTCCTGGGGCCTCAAGTCCCTTCCCTAACCCCTTTGTTCTTACCCCCTTTGAAAAATCTTCTAATGCCTGGTGTCCAGGTGGAGTTTCCTCTCATGCTGCCCATGTTTTCCATCGAATTTGTCTATGGGTCCTGGGTAGAACAGAGTGCTCTTGGAGAGTGACAGGAAGTCATAACAAACCTGCTCAGGGGTCACTCCCATGATGCCTGCTACTCCCGATGTGGGTTTTTCCTAGAGGAGAAAATATGTCATTGTGTAGGACAGGACCAGAAGGAGCTCTCTTTTACTGGAAGCAGGAACAGCGGGATGTCCTGTCTTGCCCCTGTACTGTGTCAGCTTCCCTGCTAGGACATAATCTAGACTGAAGGGACTTAATTTAGCATCACAAGGACACCATACTGAGTCGCCAGACTGCTGATATTATGGAGATTGGACCTGCTGAACAGCAAGAGATTACCCTGAGAAGCTTCAAGAAACATATGTAGATGTGGGACAAACCCCATCAAAGGTCAGAGGCCAACCCCTACATGATGTTTCTGGGATCCACTAGTCAAGACTTCCCTTAAGAGGCTCAGTGCTTACTGGGCCCCTCTGGATTTTTAGAGGCAGCGTGTCTCCCACCCCATCCCAGCCTGTGCTAACATGTTCACAGGTTCCTCTGTGATGTTTACCAGGACCCAAGGCAAAGAAAGGTCCCTGCAAGAAGTCAGGCTGCTGTGCCGGTCACTGCCATGAGGGCCTCATGACTGTCAACTGTCTCAGATGGAGTCAACCGTGGAACCTGGGAGCAAGTTCCAGCAATCAGACCTATAGTAAATCTTTGCACTCAGCTAAAAAGAGCTGTTTCTTGTAGGACATCTTGTGACCCTCAATATATTAGCAGTCCATCGTGTCCTTGGTGTTATCTGACCCACAGAGCCATAAAGTTGGGCGTGCATGGCCATAGTTTGCCAGCAAATGGAATAGGTGAAGGCAAGTTGGCACTGTAGCTGACCTTGATGGCACAAGGATGTTGCCTACGTGGGAGGCTCCTCCATACAAACTGGAGCCCTGCCCCCTTCGCTGTGGCTGTTCTCTGCTCTCATACCCCCGGCCTCACTGGAGGCTCCCTGTGGCTACTTAGATGAGGAAAGAAACAAAATCTTGACTTGACCACCCAGAGGGGACATTTTCACCCTCTCAGGGGTGTCACTAAAAACTGCAAGGAACTAGAGAGATGGCTCGGCAGTTAAAATCTCACGAGAGCCTGAGGAGGCCTGAGTTGGATCTCCAGGACCCACATAAGCAGCCGCATGTAGCCACGTGCATCTGTAACACCCATTCTGTAGGGGATCAGGGGCCAGAGAATCACTGGAGCACGTGAAAACCTAACAAGCTCCAGAATCAGTAAGAGGTTCAGGCTCAAGGAAGAGCAAGTGGAAGAGCAAAGGGGAGGGACACCTGACATATCCCTCTGGCCACCATAGACAAGTGCACTCTGCTGCATGGACACTTACTTGTATATAGCACACCACACCACACACACACACACACACACACACACACACACACACACACAGAAAACCTACAAGGAAGGGCTGTCCTCTGGTGGCCAGAAGGTGGAGCAGCATGCACCTGCTTGTCCACTCCATGGGGCAAACCAGATGGCCAGAGTTGAGGAAATGCACTCATTCCCAGGAGGCATCTAGCAACGCGGACAGATGGCCAGGAAGGCGGAAGATGAAGGACTGGGGATCCGAGGAAATACCTGCATATGCACACAACCTAACCCTGCCCCAAGGGCCCACGGGGTCCAGCTGAGGACACCAGACACTTTCTTCCAGAGATGCAGTGCACTGAGAGGAAGGACAGCAGTGCACACACTGACCAGGTCTCTGTCCACCCCCAGGGCTGCTGTTTTGAGGAAGATCAACTCTGTCCCCATCCTCAGGAAGCTCCATGTGACAAACAGCAATGGTCACTGTACTTCAACAAGGAGAAACTGCGGGGATGGCATGCTGCGGGCAGTGAGAACACGTGGGTTGCTCGAACTCATTCTTGCCTGACTCGGGATCCAGCGTTCCTGATCACCACTGTGCATATGGGAAATGAAGCCGAGCTTCCTGCTTCCCCGGCTGTGGAAAACACCTCCATATGGTTACCTGGTAAATGTGGTCCTCCCTTTCCTTCTCAAGTGATGTTCAGTGTCCACAGAGGAGACAGGCTGTCAGAAAGGGTCTGAGGCTAGACAGCAGCCAAGGGGGAAGCAGAGAGAACGGCAGGGACTGGAGGGGCCACAGCTCTAGACAAGCTTGCCATGGGGTCAAAGACACTCCTCCCTCCTCGGTTAGGTCCTAATGTCCTTTCCATGGTCTGTGTGGTCTATGTACTGTACAGCTCGTCCCTCCTATCCCACGCCATGCTCTGCTCACAAAGCATTACCATCCTGAAAGGTACTGTATTTGACTTCCCTGCCGCCTTACTTTCCCCTCCCCACTTCCTTCCAAAAGCTTCCGGTGCCACCCGACCCCAACCCCTGTGTCTCGATTCCTCATTTCAATCAGATCTCTGCCCAGATACCACACCCCGACCTCCTGCCCCTCAACAAAGTTTAGAGCTCCTCCCTCACTCCTGCTACTTACTCTTCACAGACCTTATTGGTGAGATGTGTTTTTACCATGAGCCATTTCTTCCCTCCCTCAGGGATTCCCCTAGGAGGGGAACGTGAGAGAAAGACAAGTGCAGGAGTGTTTGGCAGATGCAGACAGTCTTGCTCAGGGAGTGAGGCTATGAGAGGGAGAAGGATGCTCCATTCACCAGTGACCCCAGGGGCAATGGGAGTAAATTCCCATTGGGGACTGTGGAAAGAGCGACATTTCCTCTGAGTTATCCCCACCTGCAGCGTGAGGCTCTGGGACTTCAGTGCACTAGCAGGGGGCACAGGCTGGGAGCTGCTCTTGCCCTTGTCAACTCCCTGGACATCCTCAGGCCTTCCTGCATAGATTCCAGGAGTTGTTGTCCCTTGCCTCCCTTTTTGGGATTCTTGACCACAATCAGAGACACCAGGATGGAGACACAGGAGCATCTGGGAGCTGGAGTGTGAGTCTCCTGGGCCCAAGGCTTCAGAGAAGGGAGTGACCAACAAGAATGAAAACCACAGCCACAGGTAGTTTCTGGGGTCAGGGTCACTGACTTCCATGGAGCTGGGACAGCCAGAGGTTTCCCCCATCTGTCACCATGAGGCATGTGGCCCTGTGAAGGGTTCCCATCAAATCAGGGATATTGAGCAGATAGCTCCCTAAGCTCTCTTCCCCCAGTTCCCAGCGCTCACCATGGCCCCAGGCCCTCTGGACCATGACTCCTCTGGAGCTGGCCCAGGTCTTCTCTGCTCTCATTTCCCTTCAGTCCAACTACCCTGAAGCTTGGGTCTCAGTCTATGTGGAGCAATGCCTGCCTGGCAAGCTGTCTATGACTTGGGAATATGGCCTTTACAGAACCTAGGCTCCAAGAAATGGAAAAGGATGTGGGATGGAGGGAGATAGGCCACAGGATCCATCAGTGGATAGGAACCGAATGCTCATTTCCAGGCAAGTGTGGAACCAAGCCCACAAGACATAAAGCCCTGTAGGTACATCCAAACTCCTATCACGTCCCATTGGGTTCTAAGCTGTGGAGATGAAGGTACACAGAGGAGAGGTGACTCCGAAGGCTACAGACCCACAGCTCCATAGCTGGGCAGGACCAGGGCTGCAAACTCCCATGGTGGTAGCTCCCACCCACCATGTTTTTTCTGCCTGCCAGCAGTGCCACACCAGAGGGGCATAGCAGGAGAGATGGCATTCCTGAGTGTCTATAAAACAGCCACTAAGGGGAGACAAGATGAAGCCCGTACAAGATCTCATGCCCATGGCACAAAGGGGCCTCCTCCAGCCTCCCTGGCAGCTGGAGAACTGACAAGAGGGTTAAATGTTCTGTTGTTTCCTTTTATGTGCTTCAGTAAATATTGCCTATGAAACCAACAAGCATTTTCTGTACTTAATGAAAAATAACTAGTCTCATAAATCCAAATTATCCCTGTAAATCTAAATTAAGTGCCCAGGTTTAAAGTACTCAGGATGCCTAATTAATAAAGTGCTGGCTTGGCCATCACTAACCTTTTTGCTCCATGTAGACTTTCAATTCAAACAAGGCAGTTCTGAGCTACAGCTGGGTGGGAGGAGGTAGTCCAGGGTGCTGGGAGTTTGTCAGTTGGAGAGGGTACTCCTCCTCCACATCTTAGCACCCTCCAGAGTCGCTGGGCCTACCCACGTCCAGCCTTCTCTGGCTTCTGCCCCCATCCACCCCTCCACCCAGCAGCAGAGTCACCTGCTGGGGCTCTCCCACAGCAAACCTCCTTGTGGTAATCCTTACGATGGAGATGGCCCACTTACCCCCATGGTAACATTTATAATTTATTTTTATTTAATATTATTTATTTATTTATTTGAGAGAGAGGGGGAAGAGGCAGAGAGAAAGAGAGAATGGGCACACCAGGGCCTCCAGCCACTGCAAATGAACTCCAGACACATGAGCCCCCTTGTGTATCTGGCTTACATGGGTCCTGGGGAATCGAACAGGGGTCCTTAGGTTTGGCAGACAAAAGTCTTAACAGCTAAGCCATTTCCCCAGTCCAACATTTATTCTTTATTGATATTTTTCAAACTTCCCCAGTCAGCTCTATTCTTTTTAATCTAGTCAAACTAGAAGCCACTTAGTGTGAGAAGCAGAGTTTAAAACTTTGTAGTCATGAACGAGAACCCATATTGATGGGCTGTCACCTCTGACACCTCTGAAGGGTACCACCCTGGGCCAGGGAAGCTGAGGAAGGATGCTCAGTCCACATACCAGACAGATTAAATTGCAGGGCTTAGGTGTAGGAATGTCCTTTCAGGTAACCAGAGGGCTTCAGAGTGGGGGTGCTAAGGGGAAGTGGAAAGGGAGGGGAGCTTCAGCAGTGCTCAGACAGGACAGTGGTCTTGGGAGAAGCTGGTGCTCTGGGGCTGAGGGAAAGTATCCCACCCATCCCCCCTCACACCCCTTCTCGGAACAGCTTCAGAGTGAGTGACATGCTAAATTGACTATGTGATGGTGATTGAGAAGAGGAGGACGCAGGTTAAAACCCCATAAGAAACACCTGAATGCCCCCCACACACACCTAATGAACAAAACCATCATGTTCTGACCCTCTCCCAAAAGCTCTGAACCATGTATGTACTGGGCTGGGGTCATATTTGAGCCATACAGGCACACAGGACTGTCATTTCTTTTCCTCTATCCCAGCGTGGTTCTGTGCCTGGCATGTGACAGGGTGCCTCATCTCTGCCAGGGCCTTGGTGGGATGCCAATCAGTCCCTGATGGTCCCCAGTCCAGGAAGAGCTGAAGGTTGCTCCCCTCCCACTGCTTATTCGCTGGCCCTGCGTCCCTGGGTCTCAAAAGACAAAGGAGCTTATGAACCCAGGATTCGGGAATTTCCTGTGCTGGATTGGTGTCAGCTCATGTCCCCAAGCTTTCCGTGACCTTTGCTTCTTGGTGTCTTTGACCTTATCTATGAAGAGACCTGATTCCTAAACTGCATCATCAAGGTCATTGCAGGCATCACACTGGCACCAGTCATACGAACTTCATCGTCTGTGGTCTAAACCTTCCACACATATTGCATTATGGCTGCCCAAGCAGACAGACAGTAACAACAGGCTTGTGGTCAGGTTCTTTTTTGCTGTTGGCTTCCACAGTCCACCTTCCTGTCATGCCCAGCCCCAGGCATGACGCTGGATGAGGCCTCATCTTCATCACTCCATGGTGGTATTCATCTGGGGCAGCTCTGCATTGAGGAGCTACAGGGGGTATACACAAGGAAAAGTCTGAAAATATAAGGATGGAGAGCTCCAGCTTGTGTCTCAGACAATGATGTGTGCAGGTGGGGAGCCAAGGGGAGGCTGGGAATAAGCCCGCATTGGCCCACGGAAGGAAGCCCTAAGGAAGTGAGGAATGGTGGGGAACCTTTCGAAGGTCATCAGGCTGCCCGAGCCTCTGTGAGGGCAGGAGCATGGGTTGTTGGTCCTCTGCCTCTTGAGATTGACATCAACGAAGTGGTCAGTTCATTCTGATCTCCATCTGAAGGGAAGACATAAAAATGAGGTGCAGAACCTATAAGGCCTAATCACGAGCTTCAAGGACCCTGCCATCTCTCATGCTAATTGACAGAGCTCACATCACATGTGCAAGTGTGTGTGTGTGTGTGTGTGTGTGTGTGTGTTTTGTGTGTGTGTGTGTAATGGCTGGAACATGGATCTAGGCTGTTGTTGATAATGATAGTAACGGTGATGATGGCGGTAGTGGAGGCGATGGTAATACAGAAGGGCGTTGAGGATGATGTTGAAAGTAACAAGCAGAGGGCTGAGCACTTGTCAAAGTAGGACCAAGGCACTGGATTCGGTTCCCGCCTCCTTGTACCATCCAGCACCAGGAAGGGAAAGGAAGTGGAAGCTGGAGACATGGTCGGGAGTTAAAAAGGTGCTTGCTGGCAAAACTTGCCAGCCTGGGTTTTGATTCCCTAGCACCCACATGAAATCAAATGCACAAAGTGGTGTGTAGGTCTGGCATTCATTTTCAATAGCAAGAGTCCCTGGTGAGTGCACATGTGTGAGACACACACACACACACACACACACACACACACACACGAGAACAAGTTTAAAAAGAATAAAGGCCAGCTGGGATGGGTAGGAGATGCCTGTGTATCCATGGATTCTCTTTGCAGCTCTCTTTAGGGACTCTGAGAGGTCCTCTGATATCCTTAACTTATGTGATCCAAAGGTGGCCCCACTATGCCCCATTCTCTTTACCCCACATGGGGCCTCCTCAGAAAGTCCCTCCAACCCTGTCCTCAGGGTTGCAGTCCCTCAACCTCCTAGGCTGTCCTAGCATATGTGGGTCTTCCTTTTCATTTTCTATCCTTCTTACTAAAACAAAAGATTTGTAGCATCAGCAGAATATAACCCTAATTTATCTCCTTTCCCTCTTACAATGTGAAGTCATCTCCACCTGCCCTACAAACTACCCTCCATCAGGACTTGGGGAGATGTGGAGGCCAGAGACCAAGAGCTCTTAGCCTGGGATGCACCACAGTCACCAGAACCCGATTCCCCCTGTGCAGAACATGTGGGTGACACCACAGTCCACGCTGATGCCTCCTCAATGAGGACCGGGGCTCTGCAAACATGCTGTACAGACTCAGTGCAGTGCATACCTAAGCACTGGGGAGGTCATTAGCATGAAACATGAGGTCTGAGAGCATGTCTTTCTAAGAAGATCCCAAGTGAGCTCATAGTGCAGCCCACCTCACTGTGAAAAATAAGAGGTTCAGGGCTGGAGAGATTGCTTAGTGATTAAGGTATTTGCCTGCAAAGCCAAATGACCTTGATTTGATTCCCCAGGACCCACATAAGCCAGATGCACAAGGTGGCACATGAGTCTGGAGTTTGTTTGCAGTGGCTGGAGGCCCTGACGTGCTCATTCTCTCTCTCTCTCTCTCTGTCTGCCTCTTTCCCTCTCTCACTCTCTCAAATAAATAAATACAATTTTAAAAGGCTCCAGCTCACTATCCACCTCCTGCCTGCATGGACTCCTTGAATCACTGGGCCAACTTTTCTTTGCCAACTGCTCCAGGTTGAAGACAGGCCTAGAGGTCAAAGTGAGGCTCCTGCTTCTTCCACATCGCTTCACTCTGGTGGGTCCTCAGAGCTGACTGAGGGGAGTGGAAAAGATGGGGTGACAAGGAGGGTGCTGGCTTGGCCTGTCTGGTCATATATCCATGCACTGGCCTTGCCGTTAGCCATAGTGGCCTCATCAGAGTCCAACCTCTGACCATTCAATTTACACACCACTGTCTGGCTGAGAAGGAATAAGAGGGTCTTAGAAGATCATCAGAGGTTCTGGCAGGAGTTAAAGGCAGAGATTTTCTTCCCAATAATGAATTGGATTGTGACAGGCATTTAACCAAAATGAAACAGAGGCCAGGATATCCTTATCATATCTGGAATTCCTATCTTTGACCTTGGTTTTAAACATGGGCAGGATTTCTGTAAGTGCAGGTATCAGATGTGGTACCAGGCCCCATTTGGGGGTCTCAGGAGACCTGATCTGCCTGGAAGAGCACAGTGGATCAGGCTGGAATGGTGGGGATTGAAGCCAGACAATTTGAGCAGAAGCAAAGGACAGAAACAAATGATCTGGTCCTTTCGTGATTAATTTTAATATTTTGATGCTTAGCCTGCTTGATTCAACCTATTTGTGTCTGTACTCGTGATGTTGTTGTTGTTGTTGTTGTCGTCGTTGTCATGGTTTGGTTTGGCTTGGTTTGTGACACAGGGTCTTACACAACAGCCCAGGCTGCGACTCATGTAGTCCAAGCTGACCTCAAACTCACACCAATGCTCCCGCTGCAGCATCTCAAGTACCAGCTTTGCCTGTATTCTTAAATGATGTTAGTTATTGGTAGTAAAGAAGTGGTTTGAGTTTAAAAAAATCTATTTGTGTCTTTTATTCTGAGAGGTTCAGACCACTTACATTTAGTATGATTACTGATTTGATTGTGTTTAAGCTTATTTTTATGTATGTATGTATGTATGAATGGATGTGTGTATGTATGTATGTGTATATGTATGTATGATGTGTATGTGTAAGTAGGGATGGGTATGTGCCATGGCATGCATGTGGCAGGGTCTCTCGTTGTTCATTACTGATCTGTGAGCCTTCACGAGATTCTCTGATCTCCACTTGCCTTCCTGCCCCAGGCACACTGGGGGTAAATGAGCTACAGTGGCGGGCTTTATGTGGGTTCTGAGGATCCAAACTCAGGTGCTCAGGCTTGCTGGTCAAGCACTTTATCTACTTTCCCAGGTTATTTGTTTTTACTCAGTCTTAATTTGTCTCTTCTCTTCCTTTGCCCCATTTATTCTTTCTGCCTTCTTTTGAATAGTTTTCATTTTTCATCCTATCTCCTCTCTAATATTTATTATCTAAAACTCTCCACTTGATAATTTTTTGGAGGCTGAAAGGTAATCTATATTTAACTTATACTCATCTCACTTCATGGGAAATCATATCATTTCTAACGTCTACGATTGTCTATATTTATATTTCCTCCCAGTCTTTGCTCTATTGGTATATAGGTTATATCCACAGATATTATAACCCTCCTACCATGTTGTTATGATTATTATTGAAACAGTTAATTATATCTTTAAAAGATGTAAAAATAACAAATATATGACAGACAAGAACATCATTTTGGAATCTATTTCTTTGTATGGTATCACATTGTTTCTTTTGGAATGTCTCCCCACTTCACCTCCTATAGTGCTCTGTGATTAATTCTTTCAGCACTTAAGTGTCTGAAGATGCATTATTTTTCCTTCATTTTGGCAAGCATTTTGCTGGGGAACAAAGTCTAGGTTGACAGTTTTTCCTTAAAGATGTTGCTCCACTGCTTTTAATTTACATAATCTATGAGAAACAATCAGCTGTCACCAGCTTTTCCTCGTCTGTGAGAATAAAGAAGCCAGCGTGTCTTTATTTTCAACTGCTTTTCAGATATTTTCATTATCATTGGATTTGGCAGTCATCTCGGTGTCATTTCCTTTGTACTTTTTATGCCTAGATCTTTGACATTTTCAACAGATCTAGAAAATATTTTGACTACTCTTTTTTCAGATAATTTTTGCATATATTTCCCCCTGATTCAGGACCCCCCCCATTTATATGTACAAAGTCTTTCTCTTTTTTTTTAAAGGTCTTTTCTGAGCCCAATTTTTTTTTTTAGATTTTATTTTTATTTATTTATTTATTAGATACAAAGAGAGGGAAAGAGAGAGAGGGAGAGAGATAATGGGCATGCCAGGGCCTCTAGCCACTGCAAATGAACTCCAGATGCATGCGCCCCCTTGTGCATCTGGCTTATGTGGGATCTGGAGAATCGAACCGGGATCCTTAGGCTTCACAGGCACGTGCCTTAACCTCTAAGCCCTGTACGAAGTCTCTTAAAGTGTCTGAATTGTTAGTGACCTCTATTCTTATTCACCCCTGTCTTTTCTGTGTGTCTCATTTTCAATCATTTTTTATCCATTTGTTTTTGGATTCAGCACATTTTACTTCTGCGATGTCTAACGTTCAGTTAATCTCACCCAGTGAATTTTACATCTCAGACTTTGCAGCATTCATCTCTAGAACTTAGTTTAAGATTCTCAGTACAGTCTGTTTTTTGAACACTTGGCATGCTATTCATATTTTTTGATGTTCCTGTCTCCTAATTCTGGTACTGGTGTTGGTCCTGGGTTGATTTCAACTTGGGATCACTCTGCTGACTTTTAGTTGCGTGCTCCTGCCTCTTTGTAATTCTGATAATCTCTCAGGTTTAGGTGTCAGACACTGTGACTTTTACTATGACAGGTATTGGATGTTTTTGTATTCTTATAAATATTTTTGAGCATTGTTCTGGGGTAAAAATAAATTGCTTGGGAAAAAAAAATCAATCCTTTTTGGCCTTAGTCTTAACTGGTTATACTGTGTTGAGCAGTGTCCCTCAAAAATCCATATATAACTCAAGAATGAGTTATCATCTGAACATAGAGTGTTTGCAGGTGTCATTGGTTAGGATGAGGTGATGGTGGCTCAGGTCCCTAAGCCCAGAGGCTTGGGTCCTTATAAGAAGGCCCTATGTGAAGATGGGTTCTGAGAATGGTGTGATATGTCTAAAGGCCAAGGTAATCCAGGGACTGAAGACTGCTACCAAAGCTGGGAGAGAGGACCAGGACATTGTCCTTGGAGTGACAAGAGGAGTTACTTACAGACTCCCTCCTCAGCGTCTGGCTTCTGGCCTCCTTGTCTGTGAGGCATGGATCTCTACTGCTTGAATCCACACAGCCCTGGGAATCGAACACGCATGTTAGGTAGATTGGAGCATCATTCATATGACAATGATCATTCCCTATAACTGACACCATATGCTGTTGAACGCTCCACCCAGGTCCCACAGCAAGTGACTGACATTATTCCTGGCCCAGGACCAGCACTGGCCATTGTCCAACCAGCACTGTCAGATGGAGTTCTCTTGGCCTGTCCTCATGACGCCCACTTCAGTATTTAAACACTCAAAGGACCCCAACTTCTCTAGGGTTCCCTCTCCCTGTGCAGTCCTCCTTTCTGCTGCTCTGTCCTTGCAAGCCAGCGCCTTGGCCTCCTGTGACTCTCAGCTCCTCAAGTCCAGTCCTGCCAGGCTGTACCTGAGCTCTGCCATCACCTGCACATGCTCTTAGCATGGCAAGTGTGCTGTTGGTCTCACCTGACTGCTCCCTCTTCTGAGGAATTGTCCTTCGCCAATCAGATGGCCAGTGTCTTCAAAAGCATTGATCCTTCTCTGTCTCTCTTTTTTTTTTTTTTTTTTTGGTTTCTCAAGCAGGAAGATGGCTTCTCTCCAGGTAGTCCATCTTGGGCATGAGCACAAGTCCCAAGATTTTAATATCCTAAAGCCTTAGAATCTGAAACTGTCCTATCACTACAAGATGAATGAATCAAACCCCTGGAGTCTTGAGTTTTTTAATCACAGCAATTTGGACCAGAACCTTGTTCAAGGGAATGAATACTTCCTGTCTACCTCCAGTATGAATTAAGTACAAATTGTACCTGGTTACCACATTGTGTTCAGTCTCTGAAGAAAGTGTGTCCTGCTGTCTCCATGACAACCCTGGCAGGTAAGGAGGATCATTTTGCCTGATTGTCCAGATTAAGAAACTGAAGCTCAGGTGAGCCACTAACTGGGAGTCAGATGCTTCACAGTCCATGAGGCTGACTCCACCCAGGTCTCAGCCTCTGAACCTCAGGTTCCCAGCCTCTGCCACTGTGCCTCTCACATGGTCTCTCTGCCGAGTGCTTATCCACCCTCTGCACACACCTCCAGCAGTGGGGAGCTCACTACCCCTCCCCATGGCTGCCTATACATTCCCAACTTTTGACGCATCTCTCCTCAGTGCATCCAACCCATTGCCTCCAGATCTGCTTTGGGAGACATCCCAGAAGGTGTGACTTCCCCAGGGCTCTGCAGAGAGAGGAAGCCCCCAGCCCCCACCACAGTAGGACATGATTGCTCTGCAGGAAAGATGAAGATGGTGGGTTTTCCTGAGGGGGGGCAGTGAATCCACCTGAAAACATCAGGACAAGTTCCCTGAAGACAGATGAGAAGCAAGCCCAGAACATTGGGTGGTGAGAGTGGGGAATAAATGCATGATTCAGAAATATGATTCCCCACAGTCAGAGTTATGGGGCCTAATGAGACTGGAATCGTAAGTGCTGAGTCTTTAATTTCTTGGCTCTTCTCCCTGAGAACTGACTGTACAAGGTGCGTCTGGGACATCCATCCTCCCTGATGGCTCTTTAAGAGAAGCCATTTGTTTTGTGGAAAAACAAAAGCGTGGGGGGGGAGCGGAGGGAGCCCAGCACCCGCCTCACCCTGCCCCGGGGGGGGGTGACAAGTGGAAGAGTAAGGCATGGAAAGAGCACAGCCTCTCAGGGCAGCTGGTTTTCATGACCAGGGTCCTCATGAACATCTCTAAGCCACACTGTGTGCCTAGCACCCAGTCAGCCCAAAGGCCCAGGGCATCTTCCCACACCCTGTGCAGCAGGAATTGTGACTGTCCTCCATCCCCGAGGAGAAGCTCAGAGTGGTGCACCATTTGTATCAGGTCACAGGCAGGAGAGGCTGCCTGGGATTTGAGCCCGGAGCCCTGACTCCTAACCAGATGGCACACAGCTCCCTCCAGGCTGCCAGCTGTAATAAACTTAGTTAGATCAGCCCACCTCATCACTTAGGCTACCAAGCCTTGATTTCTCCCTTGGTAAAGTAAGCTGGCTGGTGTGACTGTGCTTGACCATGCATCAGAGTTGTTGTTGTGTGTGTGTGTGTGTGTGTGTGTGTGTGTGCGCTCGCGCGCATGCGCAGCTCAGTGGTAAAGCACTTACCCAGCATGCACAAGGCTCTGGGTTCAATTGTGATGCCACAAGAAATTCAAAACAGCAACAACAAAACTAGGACTTCAGTAGCCCTGAAGCCTAGGTCCCATATCAGGCCTTCCCAGGATATGGACTCCTAACTCACATGCAGAGTCAGCCTTTGGGCTGAAGGTCCAGAGCCTTGCATTCCCTAGGTCAACATTGATAGCTGAAGAGGGAGGGAGAGGAAAATTTGCCCATTGCTCTACCTCTGTGCAGCTGAAGGGTGAAGATTCTGTCTCTGTTTTGCGCACAGTCCTCACCCCCCTGAGCTAGGGTTTGAGGGCTTTGAGGATGCACATCTGTGTAGTGGGGGTCCTGAGCAGGAAGACAAGTGATCTGGGGGGGAATGAGGACTGGTGGGGAGAATCCAGCAGCCTCATGGTCTTCCCATAGTGACAAGGACAGCATCGGCAAAGGTCATTCAACAATCGTAGGAGGACGAAGGTTGCATTTCAGACAAAGAGACTATATTTGTTATTTTCTTGATGTTGTGACCAAATACCCTTAAAAAAGCATCTCAAGGAAATAAGGGTTTCTTTTGGCTTATGGGGTGAGATTACAGTCCCACCCTGGCAGGGAAGGCGTGGCAGCAGGAGTTTGAGGCAGCTGCTCACATTCAGTGCACAGTGAGGAGGCAGAGAGTGGTGAATGCCAGTGCTCTGCCAGCTTTCTTTTTTTTTTTTTTTTAAGATTCTTTATTTTTATTTATTTATTTATTAGAGACAGAAGGGGAAAGAGAGAGACAGTGAGAATGGGCATGCCAGAGTCTCTAGCCACTGCAAATGAACTCCAGACGCATGTGCCACTATGTGCATCTGGCTTGCATGGGAACTGGAGAACTGAACCAAGGTCCTTAGGCTTCACAGGCATGAGCCTTAACCACTAAGCCATCTCTCCAGCCCCTAGCTTTCTCATTTTTATCTACTCTAGGACCTCCCAGTCCATAGAACGGTGCTGCCCACGTGCTCTCATCTTAACTAGCCTAATCTAGATACTCCCTCACAGGCATGCCCACAGACTCACCTACTCCAGATGACTCCTTCCAGGCATGCCCAGGGGCTTCTTTCCTTGGTGACTCTAGATCAAGTCAAGTTGGCAATCCATGTACACCATCGCAGAGACCAAGCTACAGAAGGACCCCTCTTGATTCTAGCAGCTAAGGGATTTTCCCTGAGGAGCAAATGTCTATTCACCCCAGTGGCAGACCATAGAAACCATTCCAGTCTAGCTCAGTGAACTGAAGAGCTACTGTGGTCACTTACCCGAGCATGGGTACCTCAGTAGCTACATCACCCAAAGGCCCACCCAGCGTGGGTGACGACTCATGAAAGCTCCATCCTTGGTCACTTTAAAGGCAGTTCCACTGAGGAGTCTCCTCTCCCCCAGAAATTGTCCACTGCCTATATAACCTTGAGGAGGGGGTACTCCTGAACATTGTTAACTTTCAGAGTTTCCTGAGATTTGAGAGTTGTGCTAGTCTCTGAGCCCTTTGAGCCTTTCTCCTCGCTTCAGGAGGGAATTGTCAATTTGGAAGAAATAGCTGTACAACACTGGTGTTGCTTGAAACCTCCAGGTCATCTGGAAAATGACACTTCCCGGGGTCCTAGGACCAGCAGGGAGATGGAGCTGCAGAGGGATATCTAAGACTGTAGGAAATATGTTCTCAGGGACCAGCAGGGAGATGTCGCCTGTAGAGGGTTGTATCTAACAGTACTAATAATACATGCTTAGGGACAAGCCTTACCTGAAGGGCATGTTCAGGAAGAAGTGTGGCCCAGCTGTTCACCAGCTCAGTATGCACCAAGGGGATTGTGGCAAGAAAGACAAAGGGATGGGTCCCTTTCCTCTGCTCTTGCCTTGCTGTACCTTGGGGAAATACCAGCCAAACTTGTCAGCTCTGTGTGAACTCCATGCTTCACAATAGCCTTTAGGGGCCCCCATGTCCTGGTTGTACAGAAGAGGAAACTGAGGGATCGGGGAAGTGCAGTGAGCAGATGAGCAACACAGCAGAGCCTTGGAGTCCTCTGGCTCCTGATGAGTGTCCCCCTCTCTTGGGGGTGGCTGAGGAAGAAGCCGCTTGGGTGGCAGAGGACAGTGGGCTTGTTTTTACATGGACAAGACACATTTTAGCACCTGGAGGTCTGGAGAGCAGGGTTTACACGAACTTTTGTGCCTTTTTCTGACCTTCGTTTCCTTGACCTCACAGCAAGCCTGCAAGGCAAGGGGTCCTCATTCCCGTCCTACGGAGCAGAAAACTGAGGCACAAGCAATGCAGGAAATGAATTGAAGTCTCGGCAAGTCAGGGGAGGAGGCCAAATTCAGACCAGCCTCTCTGCACAGGGAGGAGTCATCCCTGTAAAGACCTGGGGGAGATCTTAGTGCACCGAGCGGCCATGGCTGAGGTAGCCGCCCATGACTGCCTTGGGTCCTGGCTCAGCAGCTTCCCAGATGCATGGCCCAAGCAAGTTTCCCACCTCTCTGGGCCTTGGTGCGCTCAGCTATGAAATAGGCTCCTCACAGGACCATTTTGTCAGCCGATGTAGGATGACTCATGGGATTGGAAGGAGGCAAAGTTCTTGGACTTTTACCGGGTTTCTTCACTGCACAAGCCTTGGTGTGAGGGGAGAAAGATATGTGGTGGAATGTGAATGAATGTAGTGTGTGTGCACGCTATGATGTGCTTTGTGTACAACTGCGTGTGTGATACAGTGTTTGTGTGGCATGGTGTGTGCTTACCTGGATGCCAGCCCATGAGAGCTGAACCATCAGCACCTTCTGATGCCCAAAGACATTCCTGGTGCCCAGTACAGTGCCCAGCTCACAGCAGGTATATTTGGGTGGATGGATGAATGCATGGATGGATGCATGCATGCATGAATAATTGCCTGTCCTGAACAGGTACTCAGACAGACAGCAGTGGAAAATTATGTTTTCAGAGGTTAAGAACCTGTGAGGACTCTACATGATAATATAAAAAGAAGGCTGGAGAGATGGCTTAGCTGTTAAAGTACTTGCCTGCAAAGCCAAAGGACCCAGGTTTGATTCCCCAGGACCCATTTAAGCCAGATGCACAAGGTAGTGTTATGCATCTGGAGTTTGTTTGTAGCAGCTGGAGGTCCTGGCACACCCATTCCCTCTCTGTTTGTCTGTCTCTCTTTCTCTCTCCCTCTCCCTGTTGAATAAATAAAAATAAAATATAGTGGCGCACCTCTCTAATCCCAGCACTCAGGAGGCAGAGGTAGGAGCATTGCTGTGAGTTTGAGGCCACCCTGAGACTACATAGTGCATTCCAGGTCAGCCTGAGCTAGAGTGAGACCCTACCTTGAAAAACCAAATAAATAAAAAAATATATATAAAAGACGTGAATCAGAGGGGGAGAAATTTAGGAATGAATATAATCAAATACATAATATAGTTGTACAAGAATGTCATGATGGAGCACTTTATTTTATGCCATTAATATAAGCCACTTTTTGAAATAAAACTCCTATTAAATGACGATTCTAACACTTAGGGATCTAAGGCTCCAAGTCGGAGCCTTCATAGGTCGGAGAGTTCTCAGGTGCTGGGATGCATGGGGACTGGGTTGAGTACAGGGCTAGAAGCAGCTGCCTTGGGCTGAGAGTCGGTCCTGGTCCTCTCCACCCCAGCGCTGTGGCCGGGGTATGTAAATTGGTTCTGTATTTCAGGGTCACACACTCTCCATATCTGCATGAATAAATATTAGGAGATTGATCTTGAGAGATTTCTGTGTGTACTCAGCTCATTCCTCCAGCAGGGCACTGCGCACACATGGCAACACAGCACTCTAGCTGTCCTGGCTTAGAGGTGGGGGCTGGGAAATGGCGGGCCTCCGGTGATGCTGGTAATGAGGCAGCCAGCCCTGAGCCAGGCCTTCTGTGTGGAGTGTCTGGGGTCTCTGTAGGGAGCCCCCCACCCCCGGAGAAGCCAGTCAGGCTCCTGAGTCAGACAGGGAGAGCCAGTGTCTGCTTCCCGGTCACCTGCTCCCCATGTCACCTAGAAGGGTCCATGTCTCCTCCCCCGCCCTCAGCCCCTGCCTGAGGCTCTGAAGACTGAAGGTTCCCCAGGAGCCAGCCCAGTTGTCACTCTCAGGACACCTGCCAAGGACAGGCTCTCCCAGTTGCCCTTAGTTCAGGTTTCATCCTTATGAGCCAGCAGGCAGAGCTGTCACACCCTCATTTCAGACAGGAAGTGAGGCACAGAGAGGTTGGGAAACTCACCCAGCAGCATCACCAGCAGAGGGGAAAAAGGTGGAGGCAGGATTTGCAATCATGCAGTGGATCCCCAAATCTGTGAACTTGAACACTGCACCTAAATTTTGTCAACAACCCTGGAGGGTATGTCTATAGGGGTGCCCAGGTGCTGGTCCCTGTCTTTCAGCCCTGGTCCCTCCAGCAAGACCCCATTCTCCTATGTCCCTTAAGCCCTGGTGACTCTGCACCCTCTGCCTTGTCCAAACAGGGAACTCCTGCTCAAGCTTCAGTAGCCAGTGGACGTTGTGTTCTGTGTGGACAGCCATCCAACCGCTGCCCACCCTGCCTCCATCACAGCTCTTAGCCAGCAGGGCAGGGAGAGGATTCCCTCCTCACGATGGCTGCCCTTGCTGGTCATTGTTTCTGCCCTCAGCCTTCCTGAGTTTGCCTCCTTTCCTACAGCTCACACCCTGGTGTGGGGGAGGGAGGCCAAGCCCATGGTGCTGGCCCTGTCCCTGTCACCTCGTTTTAGAAAATCCCTCTCACACAGGATCCTGTGTTCCCTGGACCCTGCTGCAGGGAGCAGCCTGGGAGCACCTATCTGCCCCAGGCTCCAAGATCACTCTGGGGAGTCCAGGGAGGAGCCTTTGGAGCTGGAAAGTCCTCCTCACCATGAACTTGGGCTCCTCCCTCTGCAGTTGGCAATGTGAAACCACTGCACATCACAGACCCCGCACCCCCCAGCCTCTTCATCAGGACCAGCGAGAATTCAGTGTGGCATGATTGTACTAGTGGCACTGGAGCCCTTCAAGAGACCCGGTCAGACTCCAGCTGAGGACTCCACACAGCGGACAACACTCATGAGCCCTCTTTAGTGCAGCAGCCAGACTACGGAGGTCGCTTTGTTTTCACCCTTAACCGTGAGCCTCCATTGCGCTGCCCAGCTCTGTTCCACAGCAAACTGAAATGCATAAGAGCTGGACCTCATTGGCCAACGAGGCACGCAGCTGAGGCCCTGAGCGACATCTTGGAGCAGGCCACAAGGTGGGCTCCCCACATGTTTCTGAAATGACCTTCAGGGTGACCTGTAGGCTGCTCAGAGACCATCTTTCTGTTGGGCCCAGATATATTTCATGTCACATGCATTCTCCATCACTGATGTCATTCCAAGGTCACGTCTCCTGCACTGGGACTTTGGGGTACCCCTCGACAGCTCACTCTGCCCTGTCCCCTCTGCTTTGTGGTTGGGAGTGACTTCAGAGGCTATCAAAGGGTTTCCTCTGCTTTGGTTTTGAGGTAAGTTTGTCTAGTGGGAAGGTTGAGCAGAGGATCAAAGGAGGAAAGATCAAGGGTGCTTATCCCTCTGCATTAGCCTTGTCCCCAAACAGTGAGTGACACCTGTCAAGAGACCCTTCCCCATGTAGTCCTACCCACAGCCCTTCTCCTGAGCTCTCTCCAGTAATCGCTGTTCCTACTCTGCTGGTCTTGGTAGGTCTGAGGGTGGGGATGGAACCCCTCTGTTATGAGAGGCTTGCAAACAGCACGATCTCTGGTATCACCTTACCCCCTCTTCAACCCTGGGTCTCCTTTATCAGCAATCTAATTCTCCAATTTGACTAGATCATCCCAGCTGTCCCTCCTGGGTCCTCTGCAAAGACCCACCCCACTTTTATCCAATTCTCCCTTAAACTTCTCACTCTCTGGAATGGTTTCCTGTGTCACCAGCCCTCTTCCCACTGCCAGCCAGAATATAAGCTCCGTGGGAGAAAGGGCAATTTCTTAGGTATGACGTCCTATGTCACAGGAACCGAGACGACACATGCTCACACCTCCACGCTGTGCTCAGACTCACAGGGGAGACCATCAACACTGTAAAAATTTGTACTTGAAGCACGCTGCCTTTTAAATGCCTGAATGTGGCATTTTCCAAAGTGGGATCAGGCAGCACTCTTTGGGGAGGTGTTAACAGTTGGCTCCGTCTTGCAGACATATGACAAGGGTCTGATTTTCTTCGAGTGCCTGTGATAATTTCATCACAGATAGCTACAACTCCCGGTTCTGCTCAGGACACAGACTGGCACTCACAGGTCCCCAGTGAGGCCTGTCTGCAGGGAGTGGCTGTCCTTGCTCTTTGAGTGAGCCTGTGCCATTGCCTGCCCCTCCCCTTAGCTACTCCAGCCCCAGAGCTGGGACCCTAGTGTCTAAGGACAGCCCAGAATCACTAATAGGCTCAAAGGCAAATCTTGATCTCTCTGTCATCAGCTGACCTTGTGACTTTGAACAAATTATGTCTCTACCCCATCTCAGTTTCCCCACTGGTCTGCTGGTCCCCATATCTGGAAATCCTTTCCCTGGGGTCGAGCTGCATCAGGCACTCCCCTTGTGCCCTGCCTGCACTGGTGATGGGATTTTCAGATTAAATCAGCAGTTCCTTGAAAGCATCATGGCTTAGGTGGGAAAAGAGCAGAAAATGTCAGCTTGACCGAGACATGTAATTACTGTGATCAGAAAGTGAAAACTCCACCTCACACCCATCTCTGCAGGCCTGACTGTGGGTGTGTCAGGGCCTGGGGTGACTAAACCCAGCCTTGCTGGGTAAGATGAAGCCCAGAGACAATGAAAATGTACCCTCTGCTCTGATGTGGGGTCTCAGGATTAATAAACCAGTGAGAGGAAGGAAGCCTGCATGACAGAGTGTGGGGGACAAGGACCAGCAAGGAGGTTGACTCTATTTATGTCCCAAGGTTTTGTATCCAGGAGCGTCAGGCCCAAGGAAGGAAGGACAGAGTCACTGGCTTCCCGCCTGGAGCCTGTGTCACGTGGCTTGGATGTGAGGTCCCATGCTCCAGGATTACAAGTGTGGAGAGGGAGGGACTTTGGTGCCCTTCTGTCCTCTTCAGCAGGCAAGCTACTCTGAGGGCCATTCCTTTCCCCCAGTTGATGAGTCCTGTGCCCAGCTGGTCTGATGTGCTCAGCCCTGTGGTGGGGCAGGGCATGGGGCCATGTGCATTGCTCCTTCCCTCTGGATGTGAACAGCAACAAAACCAGATTCCAGATAACGCACAGGAAAGATGCCAAAAGGAGACACTATCAAATGTATAGGGACAGCCATGGAAGCCTGGATGGGAGGATCCGGGGGCATGGACGCAGTGTCCAGGTGTCTCCCCATGCCCCTGTCCTTACCGGGCTCCTCTCAGGTCCCAGCAGTGACAGCTGCTCCTGTTCCTCAAAAGCCAGCTGCTTTAACAGGGACTTTAAGTAACTCCCTCTGCTAGTGAGAAATGTACATCCTGGTGAGACAAGTGCACCATGAATCATGCTGTAGTGAGGTTCAATGCCAGGTTGATAGTGTTGGACAGTGACCACATAGTTGTGCCCCGGGGTGTCAGTTTCCAGTGACTCAGCAGGTGTCACCTGGAGTGATATACTACGGGCAGGCTCCAGGCGCAGAAAAGAGCACCAGTCAGATTACTAGGTTTGAAGAGATCACAGTCAAATGGAGGAGGCAGGCCCACAGCAATGCACACCACCTACCCACCAAGCACCCGGCATCAGACACCAGGCTACAGGTCAAAGCATGGCTGCCTTTCCATGAGCACCTGCTGTATGCAGCTCTGCTCGCTCAGTGCCTGCTGTGTGCACGGGCTTCCCAGGGTATCAGCTCTCAAGTAGACCTCTGCTGGAAAACCATTTAGTTTCATCAGCTTTATGAATGAGTACTTGACATCCGCTGTGCATATCGATGGAAAATTATATAAACCGACATATGTACACACCCATGACGTCATTGCCACACTCTAGATAACAAGTCTACCTGTCCATCACCTCCAAATTTCCCTCACGTGCCTTGGCAACCTCTCTCCAGCTGCATGTGCATTTCTCCTTCCCTCTGGACTGTGAACAGCAACAAAACCAGATTCCAGATAATGCACAGGAAAGATGCCAAAAGGAGACACTATCAAATGTATAGGGACAGCAGGCTGCAGACCTGCTGTTAGTAAAAGTTAATGGGTTTTGTTTTAGACACACACAAACACACACACACACACACACACACACACACACACACACACACACAGAATTGGCATGCCAGGGCCTCAGCCATTGCAATCAAACTCCAGACACTTGTACCACCTAGTGGGCATGTGTGACCTTGTGCTTGCCTCACCTTTGTGCGGCCGGTTTACATGGGACCTGGAGAGTTGCACATGGGTTCTTAGGCTTCACGGGCAAGTGCTTTAACCACTAACCCATCTCTCCAGCCCTAGTTTGTGTTTTATATTTATGAACATTCAGCGGGCCACACCTCTGAGACTAGGCAAAATCACTGTGAGGTTGCTTGACCCAGCACATAGGAGTGGCACATTTCTTTCAACTGATGACAAAACACCTGACCACCAGCAGCTTATGGAAGAAAAGGGTTTATTTCTAGTGACAGTTTCAAGAGGAAGCTTCATCATAGTGAGGGAAGAATGTGTCACAACTTGTCACGGTAGCAGGGAGGAAGCAGCAACAGTGAACTAGCTAATGAACCCCCAGTAGGGCTGGGGCTGGACTAATAACCCTTAAGGTCTGCTCCCCAGTAAGTTTCCACCCCAGGGCTCCACCAGCTGGGGACTGAGTATGAGTCTTAATCACAAACACGTGAGGCTATGGGGGGCATTTCACATTCAAACCACCACAGTGCCCCTGGATGCCTATGTAGCACTTCATGTTATCCAGTTCTCTGTGGGTGGACATTTGCTTTGTCCAGCTTGGGGCACTTATAAGCAAGGCCACTGTGAACCTTCATGGACAGTCCCTTGCATGGACATGTGCTTTTGAGTGTCTTGGCCAGTTCCTAGAAGTGGAATAGCTGCGTCATCTGATAGGTGTATCTGTAACTGTCTGAGAAACTGCCTAACACCATTGTCTTTCTGACACTAAGGACTGGAGCATGCTAAGCAAGTTCTCTACCATTCCACTATATCCCGGCCTTCCTTTTACTCTTTATTTTCAGGCAGGGTCTCATTAAATTACTCTGATTGGCCTTAAAGTCACTGTGTAGCTCAAGCAGTCATTGAACTGTGATCCTCCTGCCTCAGCCTCCTGAGTAGTTGGTATTAAAAGACTGTACCATCAGGCCCAGTTTGCTAAACCATTTTACAAGCTGTTGTGCGTTCTCACTTGTAGAGCAAGAGAGCTTCCTTTCTCTGCACCCATTGTCAATCTTCATACCTTACCCATCCTGACAAGTATGCAGGGGACATACATACATACATACATACATACATACATACATACATACATACGTACATGCTGTTAGTGTGTACTTCCCTCAGGACCCAAGGACACAGCATCTCTCCAGTTATTTCTCATCTGTCTCCTTCAGTGGAGTGCTTCTTCAGATAGCTCACCATTTCCTATTGGCTTGTTCTTTTCACTGAGGTTCGAAAACTCTTTGCATATTGCGGATAAAGTTCCTTTTACCAAGTATTCCCCCTGCCCCCATCCCTCATCTGTGGCTTCTCTTCTCATTCTCTCAACAGAGGCACTCAGCCTCTCTCTCTCTCTTTCTTATTGATTTCACTACCAAGCCCAAGCTGGCCTCAAAATTGGGATTCTCCTGCCTCAACCTGCAAAGTGCTGCAATCACAGTGTATCCCACCAGGTCTGCCTCTAAAAGAATATTTCACAGAGCAGGTTTAAATTTTGATGAAGCCTATTTTGTCATTTCTTTCTTTTATGCTCATACTTCTAGTGTCATATGAAGAGATCATTATACAAAGGCAACAGGGATTTTTTTTCTATTTTCTTTAAATTGCTTTGGAGGTTAACATTTTATATTTAGATGGATGAACCATTTAAAGTCAATTTTTGCTGGGTGTGGTGGATCACGCCTTTAATCCCAGCACTTGGGAGGCAGAGGTAGGAGGATCGCCATGAGTTCAAGGCCACCCTGAGACTACATAGTAAATTCCAGGTCAGCCTGGGCCAGAGTGAGACCCTACCTCGAAAAACCAAAAAAAAAAAAAAAATAATAAAATAAAATAAATAAGTAAAATGAAATAAAAAATAAAGTCAATTTTTAAATGGTGCCAGGTATGGATTGCATTAGATTAAAGTAAGATAACTGGTGCTGGAGAGATGGCTTAGTGGTTAAGGTGCTTGCCTGCAAGGCCTAAGGACCTAAGTTCAATTGCCCAATACCCACATAAGCCAGATGTACAAGATGGAACATGCATCTGGAGTTCATTTGCAGTGGCTGGAGGCCCTGGCATGCCCAATCTCTCTCTCTCTCTCTCTCCATATATATATATGACTGCCTCTCTCTCCTTCTCTGATAAATAAATAAAAAATATTTAAAGTTAAAAAATTAAGTGAGATAACCAACCTAACATAAATGAGGGTTCTAGAATACAAAGAAATAAATATTAAAGAAGAAATGATAAAATTAATAAATACCAATATTTTAAATGAAATGTAATAATTAAAATCTCAGTAGATTTTTCTAGATAAGGACAACTTCACATAAACAGACCTTTAATAAAGTGAGTTCTACAAAATGTATGTCAGGCAAAATGAAATGTAGGCATCAGATCGAAGATGAAATAGAAGAATGAAAATATAGGTAAATATCAGTAAACTGAAAGTTAACTATAGGAAGAACAGAAATATTTGATAAAATCTGATAATCAATTGTATATATATTGGAAGGAAATAAATATAGTTAGTTGAAATATAAATTCATTCCATCTTTTCTCCATGATAATTCTGGACTTCATATCTTTATATTCTGATTAAAGCTTTCAAGACAAACTTCTCACGCATAATGTGTTTTGGTTTTGTGTTGTGCATCTCAGCTCTGGGCACAGGAAGAGCACGTCCTACGGGTCTTCTCTGTCTCCCTCCCACTCATTGCCAGTCCTCCCAGCTCTTCAGATCCTCTCACCTTGGAAACTATGAATACAGAGCTTTGGGCACAGGTTTTCTTTTTACTTTTTTTGCTCTTAATATATTTTATTGTGACTAAGTTACAAAAGTAGACACAAAATACTTTTTTTTAAAGTACACTTACGTGATTTAGAAAAATAGATAAAGGGGGCTGGAGAGATGGCTTAGTAGTTAAGCACTTGCCTGTGAAGCCTACGGACCCCAGTATTTTTTTGAGGCTCAATTCCCCAGTACCCACATAAGCCAGATTCACAAGGTGGTGTATGCATCTGGAGGTTGTTTGCAGTGGCTGTAGGCCCTGGTGTACCCATTTCTCTCTCTTTGTCTGCCTCTTTCTCTGTCTTTGGCTCCCAAATAAATAAATGAAAATAAAACAAAAAAGAAAAATAGATAAAGCTGCAAAGGTTTAAAAAAACAACATAAATTTTTATGTGAGGAACATTTAAAAATATTTTGGATGGTAACCTATGCAAACTACATCTCATGTAGACTAAACATAGAATGTTGTTCTACAATTGGTATGTAGCACACTGGTAATCCATTTGGATTTACAGAATATTTGTTTGACATAGAATATGAGAAAAACCCAAGTATAAATTCCTTTTTAATTAATTATTTATTTATTAGAGATAGAGGGAGAGAGAGAGAGTGAGAATGGGTGCACCAGGGCCTCTAGCCACTGCAAACGAACTCCAGACGCACGCACCACCATGTGCATCTGGCTTACGTGGGACCTGGAGAATCGAATGGAGGTCCTTAGGCTTCACAGGCATGTGCCTTAACCGCTAAGCCATCTCTCCAGCCCCCAAGTATAAATTTCAATGCAGTTGTTTCAATAAAGTTCCTTCTGTAACATGTAATATTCCCTTGAAGCTTTTCACAACCCAGTATCAAAACTAAAGGCAGAAATAGGAAGACCAGATGATTTCTATTTTTGCTTTTTTTCAGACTTCTACAAGAACAGAAACCAAATCCACATGCTGATCTTGGGAGGAAAGGACATGTCCAGCTGCTGGCACTGCTGAGGCCAGGGTTCCGGGCTGACAGATGACAGCGACAGCGTCCCCAGAGTGAGGCTGTGTAGTTCCAGCACAGTGAGTGACCGGGGCTGCTGAGAGACTGAGAGACGTGCTGCGCGGGCTTACACCCTTGGGGCTGATTTGTTCACACTTCTGACATGTCTGAGAAGCTCTACTTCCAGTGTCACGTCCCTGCTCAGAGAGAAGGCAGCAGTGTAGTCAGGAAACCTCAACAAGGTCTGTAAAAGCTCTTGCCAGCACTCTGCACTGCTTGTTATCAGAGGGAAGGAGAGTGCAGATCTGCAGTTCCCCAGGAAGCGGCCACATAAACCAGAGCTCTGCAGCCCAAGATGGCCACCTGGTAAGCCACTTTCTTCGGTCAGAAGAACGGAGGATATATTTGGCCATTGACACAAAAACTGTGTTACAACAGTTTAAAACTCTGTACATCATTAGTGAAGTTTTTTAGAAGGCCTGGAAATTGACGTACCACAGGATGAACTAGGTAATTTAGTAGGCACCCTCCACTCCATGATTGTAATGAATCACGAGGAGCAAAAATGGGAGAGGGAGGGGAGGGGAAGGAGCGTGGAGCAGGCAGTCCTAGGCATGGGGGAAAAAAAATGAAGAGTTCAAGGCTGACTGATATCTTCAGAGTTTTATCAAAGGAGGCCCTCTAGCCAAACCAGGGAGGTGCCATCCCTTTTCCACTCTCCTCTATTTCTCCTTCTAATTCTCTAATTCTCCTGCGTCAGAAATGAACAAATAGTTCATTGTTTAGGTGTTCCGTTGGTTATACCAGACTAGCTCATAGATTTTCATTAAAAAGAAAAAGTTGGGAATGGTGGCGCACACCTTTAATCCCAGTACTTGGGAGGCAGAGGTAGGAGGATCGCCAGTGAGTTCAAGGCCACCCTGAGAATACATAGTTAATTCCAGATCAGCCTGGGCCAGAGTGAGACCCTAGTTTGAAAAAACAAGCACAACAACAATAACAACAAAAGTGAGGAGAGGAAAAGCAACAAAAAAAGAGATAGGTTTCAAATTAGTCAACCAAGCCCACCTTGGGATCCATTTGGAGCTTCATCAAGTAGAGGGAATTCTATCATTGAAAATACATGCAGATGCTGGCCGTGGTGGCGCACGCCTTTAATCCCAGCACTTGGGAGGCAGAGGTGGGAGGATCACCGTGAGTTCAAGGCCACCCTGAGACTACATAGTGAATTCCAGGTCAGCCTGGACTAGAGTGAAACCCTGCCTTGAAAAAGAAACAGAAAATACATGCAGACGAGTGAGAACCTTTCTCTTTGCGATTTCTGAAGGATTAGAAATGATGATGAAGTACAACTTTACTTAAATAATGTAATTTCCTTAGAAACGTAAACCTGCTTTCTTGTTTGCAAATGACTGATCTAAACAAGCAAAATGGCTGACATCTGGACCTCTGGATTAACATGCAGCATGGGTTACCAAATGTTTTCCTAAGTGATTACCCCATTTCTTGAATTCCTCAAGCAGTGATATATGGTCTCACCCTAAATTAAATGAAATCATTCCTTTAAAGTTCTGGGCACATTTAAGAGTGTACTGAAAATGACTCATTAAAACTGGAGGGGTTTTGTTTGTTTTGTCAAGGCAGGGTCTCACTCTAGTCCAGGCTGACAAGGAGGAATTCACTCTGTAGCTCCAGGCTGGCTTCATCCTCCTACCCCATCCTCCTGAGTGTTGGGGTTAAAGGTGTGTGCCACCACACCCAGCTTTGAAACCGGAGTTTTTAAGCAATTCTCTTCTTTATAGTCTGCTGGAATAATAAAAATAAATAACAACCAAAAAGACTCCTCATGAAATCTAACCTTTATAAGGCAATCAAGGAAGCTGGTGGGGACCTTTTCAAAACCCCAGCTCTGAGTCACAGAATGCTGTCTAAAGCGCTGCCAGTCTGGAATGCTTCGTATGCCTCCATACATTTCAAGAGTCAAGGAATCAAATGAGAGAAGTTCTTTTATCCCAATACAAAAAGAAAAAAACAAGTTTTGACACAAAGCAAGATAAAACCCTACAGTTCAACCTATCCATTCACTATTAACAGAATGAAACATAGAATGTTGTTCTACAATTGGTATGTAGCACACTGGTAATCCATTTGGATTTACAGAATATTTGTTTGACATAGAATATGAGAAAAACCCAAGTATAAATTCCTTTTTAATTAATTATTTATTTATTAGAGATAGAGGGAGAGAGAGAGAGTGAGAATGGGTGCACCAGGGCCTCTAGCCACTGCAAACGAACTCCAGACGCACGCACCACCATGTGCATCTGGCTTACGTGGGACCTGGAGAATCGAATGGGGGTCCTTAGGCTTCACAGGCATGTGCCTTAACCGCCAAGCCATCTCTCCAGCCCCCAAGTATAAATTTCAATGCAGTTGTTTCAATAAAGTTCCTTCTGTAACATGTAATATTCCCTTGAAGCTTTTCACAACCCAGTATCAAAACTAAAGGCAGAAATAGGAAGACCAGATGATTTCTATTTTTGCTTTTTTTTTCAGACTTCTACAAGAACAGAAACCAAATCCACATGCTGATCTTGGGAGGAAAGGACATGCCTGCAGAAGGTCAGTGACAGGCTGTCCAGCTGCTGGCACTGCTGAGGCCAGGGTTCCGGCCTGACAGATGACAGCGACAGCATCCCTAGAGTGAGGCTGTATAGTTCCAGCACAGTGAGTGACCGGGGCTGCTGAGAGACTGAGAGACGTGCTGCGCGGGCTTACACCCTTGGGGCTGATTTGTTCACGCTTCTGACATGTCTGAGAAGCTCTACTTCTAGTGTCACGTCCCTGCTCAGAGAGAAGGCAGCAGTGTAGTCAGGAAAGCTCAACAAGGTCTGTAAAAGCTCTTGCCAGCACTCTGCACTGCTTGTTATCAGAGGGAAGGAGAGTGCAGATCTGCAGTTCCCCAGGAAGCGGCCACATAAACCAGAGCTCTGCAGCCCAAGATGGCCACCTGGTAAGCCACTTTCTTCGGTCAGAAGAACGGAGGATATATTTGGCCATTGACACAAAAACTGTGTTACAACAGTTTAAAAATTTGTACATCATTAGTCAAGTTTTTTTAGAAGGCCTGGAAATTGACGTACCACAGGATGAACTAGGTAATTTAGTAGGCACCCTCCACTCCATGATTGTAATGAATCACGAGGAGCAAAAATGGGAGAGGGAGGGGAGGGGAAGGAGCGTGGAGCAGGCAGTCCTAGGCATGGGGAAAAAAAAAATGAAGAGTTCAAGGCTGACTGATATCTTCAGAGTTTTATCAAAGGAGGCCCTCTAGCCAAACCAGGGAGGTGCCATCCCTTTCCACTCTCCTCTATTTCTCCTTCTAATTCTCTAATTCTCCTGCGTCAGAAATGAACAAATAGTTCATTGTTTAGGTGTTCCGTTGGTTACACCAGACTAGCTCATGGATTTTCATTAAAAAGAAAAAGTTGGGAATGGTGGTGCACACCTTTAATCCCAGTACTTGGGAGGCAGAGGTAGGAGGATCGCCAGTGAGTTCAAGGCCACCCTGAGCCTACATAGTGAATTCCAAGTCAGCCTGGGCCAGAGCAAGACCCTAGTTTGAAAAACAAGCACAACAACAATAACAACAAAAGTGAGGAGAGGAAAAGCAACAAAAAAAGAGATAGGTTTCAAATTAGTCAACCAAGCCCACCTCGGGATCCATTTGGAGCTTCATCAAGTAGAGGGAATTCTATCATTGAAAATACATGCAGATGCTGGCCGTGGTGGCGCACGCCTTTAATCCCAGCACTTGGGAGGCAGAGGTGGGAGGATCACCGTGAGTTCAAGGCCACCCTGAGACTACATAGTGAATTCCAGGTCAGCCTGGACTAGAGTGAAACCCTGCCTTGAAAAAGAAACAGAAAATACATGCAGACGAGTGAGAACCTTTCTCTTTGCGATTTCTGAAGGATTAGAAATGATGATGAAGTACAACTTTACTTAAATAATGTAATTTCCTTAGGAACGTAAACCTGCTTTCTTGTTTGCAAATGACTGATCTAAACAAGCAAAATGGCTGACATCTGGACCTCTGGATTAACACGCAGCATGGGTTACCAAATGTTTTCCTAAGTGATTACCCCATTTCTTGAATTCCTCAAGCAGTGATATATGGTGTCACCCTAAATTAAATGAAATCATTCCTTTAAAGTTCTGGGCACATTTAAGAGTGTACTGAAAATGACTCATTAAAACTGGAGGGGTTTTGTTTGTTTTGTCAAGGCAGGGCCTCACTCTAGTCCAGGCTGACAAGGAGGAATTCACTCTGTAGCTCCAGGCTGGCTTCATCCTCCTACCCCATCCTCCTGAGTGTTGGGGTTAAAGGTGTGTGCCACCACACCCAGCTTTGAAACTGGAGTTTTTAAGCAATTCTTTTCTTTATAGTCTGCTGGAATAATAAAAACAAATAACAACCAAAAAGACTCCTCATGAAATCTAACCTTTATAAGGCAATCAAGGAAGCTGGTGGGGACCTTTTCAAAACCCCAGCTCTGAGTCACAGAATGCTGTCTAAAGCGCTGCCAGTCTGGAATGCTTCGTATGCCTCCATACATTTCAAAAGTCAAGGAATCAAATGAGAGAAGTTCTTTTATCCCAATACAAAAAGAAAAAAACAAGTTTTGACACAAAGCAAGATAAAACCCTACAGTTCAACCTATCCATTCACTATTAACAGAATGAAGCCTATTTTAATGTCCTTCTACCATTTTTGTCTACTTTTAAGTTTGCTCTCTCATAGGCAGCTCAGCTACCCTTCTGCCATGTTGTAAATGTGCACACATTCAGGCTTTTTTTTTTTTTTTTTTATTGTGGTCTTAAGTTTTTTCCTTACTGGGATAAAGTTTGTGCATTTCTTTACATAACTTAAGTTTCAAGTCACAATAAAAACATAGAAGTCTCAGCACATGGGAGGCAGAGGTAGAAGGATGGGACTACACAATGACTACCAGGTCAGTGGGGCTAGACTGAGACCCTACCTAGGGGCCTGGGAGGGGGACCAACAAACAAAGAAGATAAGGACTCTGAATACTTTCCTCTCATTCAGAACTGCAAGGCCTCAGAAAAACAAAGTCAATGAAGACAGTGGCTGAGAGAGCTAAATTTGTCACAGTGTTTGGAAGTCTTTTTTCTTAGACAAAAGCTACATATTAATTTAAAAGAATCATTTCAAAATAAAAACCTGGGCTGGAGAGATTGCTTAGTGGTTAAGACACTTGCCTGTGAAGCCTAAGGATCTAGTTCGATTCTCCAGGTCCCATGTAAGCCAGATGCACAAGATGGTGCATGCATCTGGAGTTCATTTGCAGTGGCTAGAAGCCTGGCACACCCATCTCTCTCTCTCTCTCTCTCTCTCTCTCTGTCTCAAATAAATTTAAAAATAAAAACCTACCAGAGATCATCCTTAGAAGACATATTTACTTCTGATACACTCTTCTCTAATAATTTAGACAGATGTGGGTACAATCTGAAATAAATTCACTTTAAAAAAAACTTTGGTTAATTCCATTCCATATAGGCCACATGATGATTTAGACATACATCATGTATTTTCAAAAATATCCATATTCTTTTGGGGGGAAAGGAGAGAGAGAGAGGGAACAACAAGGTCTCACTATGTATTCCAGGCTGGTCTCAAACTTGCAATCCTCCTGCCTCTACCTCCAGAGTGCTGGGATAACATGTGTACATAGCCATGCCTGGATAGGAAAAAATAGATATTCTTATCTATAGAAACATTAGCATACAACCTTGAAACTGCAAAATTACCCAAAGATGGGCTGGAGGGATGGCTTAGCAGGTAAGGCATTTGCCTGCAAAGCCAAAGGACCCAGGTTCAATTCCCCAGGACTGACATTAGCCAGATGCACAAGGGGGGCTCACACATCTGGAGTTCATTTGCAGTGGCTGGAGGCCCTGGTATTCCCAATCTCTCTCTCTCCCTCTTTCTCTGTCAAATAAATAAATAAAAATAAAAATAACATTTTAAAAAAAAAAATAAAAAGTTACCCAAAGAGATACCAAAGTTCTAAATGATAGGGAAACATATACTTTTTCTACTTATAATAAAAATCAGAATAAAACTCTTCTGATTGTGTTAACTTATTCTAGAAACTTATTAATAACTTATTGCTAAAAATTTTAACATCCATTATGTTATTACCTGAAACAAAGGCAATCATATTCTTGAAAAAGAGAATAACCAACTACAAACTAGTCATCACATGTTCCAACCGAGTAGGACTCTTAATGATAACAGGTGTGGCCACACAGTACTTCTGATCTATCTGTGTCCTTAAGGTCTCATTCTGAAGTTATTACACCAAGCTACCTTTGCGACAATGGGTATCTTTTTTATTCCATTTTCTTACAGTCTATATCACTAGTCTATGCCAGATAGCATTGAGAGAGCATTGGATGAAGCAAGAGGGTAACTATGTTCTAGAAGAAACATTTATCTGTCTTTAGATCCAAGCTTCTCAATTCCTGAAGAGATTGGCACATGACGTCAGATTCCCTTTGAGCACTGTGGACAGATCCATGAGACTGAAGATAGCCTGAGTCCTCTTGCCCAGATGCAATGGGCTAGCAGAAAGGAAAGTTTAAAATTAGACTTAATGAATCTAGAGTAAAATATATATATGAAGAAAGAACATTGAGGAGGGGAGGCAAGGGGAGGTGAATCTAATACGAGCAAATTTCAATGGTTTGCATATATGAAAATGTAATCAAGAGGGCTGGGATGAAGTGTAGTAGGTAGAGTTCTGACTTAGCACACAAGGTCCTAGGTCTGATTCCCAAGACCATGTAACTGAGGGTAGTGGCACACGAGTGTCATTGCAGCACTTGAGAGATGGAGGCAGGAGGATCAGGAGTTTATCAGTCTGGGCTACATGGAAAGTTTTAGACTAGCCTGGGTTATGTGAGACCCTGCCCCAAAAGAAAATTGATAAAAGAGATGGAGAAATGGCTTAGTGGCAAAGACACTTGCCTGCAAAGCCAAATGACCCAGGTTAAATTCCCCAGTGCCCACATAAGATGGCACATCCATCTGGAGTTTGTTTGCAGTGGTTGGAGGCCCTGACAAGCCCATTCTCTCCCATTCTCTCTCTCTCTCTCTTAAATAAATAAAAAATAAAATATTTTTACAAAGTAATAAAGACGGTCATTAAGTTGTGTGTTTACTAAAAATAATTTATAATACAATAAAAAATGACCACTGGTACTCATGAAGCTCATGGAATTGCCCCACCCCACAATTTTCTTGAAAACAAGGGTCTCAGTCTGTATCCCAAGTTGGCCTTAAATTTGTAGTAATCCTCTTACTTTAAACTCCCACATACTGGGATTATAAATACTCCACAATATGTGTCTAGAATTATGATTTTAAACATAATCAGCCTAAAATAATTCATTCTTCCCACCCCACTGCTGCCTCCAAAACTCCTTTATCCAAGTAATCCATGATAACAACAGACTGACTGGTTTGCACAGAGACAAGTTGGCAATTTCAGGCCCATCTTGGCAGAATAATAAAATAATAAAATGACCTCAGAGCAAGAGATCTACAGGGAACCATCTTGGAACTGAGTTCTGGGGCTAAACCTCCTCATTGTGTTACTTTAGGCAAGTACACAACCTTAGGCTAATTTTTTTTTTTTTTTTTTTGAACAAGTTACTTCCTTTTTCTTGATTTTTTTTTTTTTTTGAGGCATTGTCTCCTGGTCCCAATCCTTCTAGTCCAACTCCTGCCCATGCTGGACTCCAGGTTCCACTTTTCAGTGCCAACTCCTCACTGGGTAGTGAAAAGCTAATGGAAGCCATCTGATTTCTGTTTTTCTTATCCTTAACATTATGGCCACCTGACACATTTTCCATTTTCATTGCTTGTGATCTGTGTCCTGCTGTACATGGTCACCTCTGTGACAAAAGGAACTCTGTTCAGTCTGCTGCTGGGTCACATGTAGCAGGAACTCAGCAGCAACTCTCGCTGAAGGGACTTCACCTCTCTGACCCTCAGTTTCCTCATCTGGTCAGTGACAGGAGGACATTTCTCTGTCACTGTCATGGACAACAATGAAACCCTGCTGGCTGGCCTTAAGTGTAGGGACCCACGTGGGGCGAGCTCTCTGCTCCAAGGTTCGTGTGTTAGCAATGGACTTTATGTGCACACTCTTCCTACTTTCCACCTTCTGAGGTGAGAGTCCAAGCATTGCAGTTTGAAGAACACAGGGGGAATGAGGTGGCTCCAGAAGCCACCAGGAAACTATGCAAAGGGACAAAGATACAAGAAGTGAAGTGCAGAGACTTCGCTGCCAGTCTTTCTTCTTGGTTGAGGCGAAAAAAACAGCAGTAACCACACATTTTAAATGTTTGGTTTCCCCGGAGCTGGCTACTTCACCCATGGTTCTCCACTCACACCTGAAGCAGGAGTCAGCCCCATTGTGGAAATGAGGAGGGGCCTAGAAGGAGGTGCAGCACCTATCCCATTGTGCCCCTGAACTGAGTCACAAACCAGCATCTGTCCAGCTCTGAAACCCTGGGTTCTGTTGCTCCTGAGGTCCCCAGAAGCTTCCAAACTCACCGTTGTCCAGTCATCTCCTGGCAGGGGTTCAAAACCCTATGAGAATGCCTTTCAGAGTTGAACAGTGAAAAAGGAACTCTGACCTGATGACACAGAGGCCAGTACTGCCCACTTTTCCATCTGTCTGGGTCTCCCTCTAAAACTTCCTCTCTTTCTCTCTCTCAATCTCTCAAGGACTTTGTGATGACCAAGGCAAACTGGGAAAAGGTAGATGTTCAATGCCGCCTGTGGATCTCACACTTGCAGGTTGCCTTGAGCATCC
The DNA here is from genome assembly GCA_036365145.1 of Orientallactaga sibirica. NCBI lineage: Eukaryota > Metazoa > Chordata > Mammalia > Rodentia > Dipodidae > Orientallactaga > Orientallactaga sibirica. The sequence continues at coordinate 352,346 of JAEOAD010001992.1, forward strand.
TTAAAGGTGCACCTATGTCCTTGATCGGCTTCTGGGGAGGACAATAAGGCTGGCCTAAGTTTGCTGATGGAGAGCAAAGGGGACACCCAAATTATGATGGCTTTCCTGGGCAGAACACCTGGAGGAGACCACTTAGGACAGTCACTGCATCCATTTCCAAAGCTATCATCTGAGGTAGAGAGACAATAGGTCCTAGAACCACTTCAAGGACCTACACATGACAGACTCCAAGGTAACTCAATGTCCCATGATTCCCTGGGCTCACAGAGTCATTTCCACACTCCTAAGAGTCTGGACAAAGGTGTTACCAAGCTCACAGGCACAGAACTTCCTCCAGTCCTGTGTGAAAATATGGAGTCCACTCCTGTGACTATTCCTGAAGGATGGGCTCTTGCCTCTGCCCACTGCCTGCACCAATTCCAGCAGTTCTGATGGGAGGGGAAGACCACCACACTGGAGGAGGAGGGTGCTGTACAGAGGACTGAACATAGTCAGAAGTAGGGACCATTACTAGAGAAGCGTGGACTATTATGCCTCATAGAGGCACTGAGCTAGATGTGACCTGCAGCCCCTGGGAAACACAAGGAACTTCCTGGGCTATTTGAAGTTTGGGGAGCAGAAAAAGCCCAGAAGTGTAGACATGCACTGGATACAGCATTGCTCACAGGATGGACAGCAGGGACAGCATTGGGCTGTTCATAATGGACATAGATCCCCCTAAAGGACTCCTGTAAGTCTCCAACTCACTGTGGTCCACATGTGGCCAGACCCTCTTGCTAACCTCCTGACAATATGGTCATGCCAGGGTCAGGTGAAGCTTCATGTCCTCTGTTCATGGACTGTTAGTTAGAGTGGCACCTGGCCTCACTCAATCCCCAACCCCCGAGAGTGCCACAGCCATGTGTTTTCTGCTTCTCAGCCCCCAGATACCAGCACAGCACCCAGCAAACAGGACAAGGAACAAGAAGGGAGACACTGACTGGAACAAGGAGACTGAGTGACTGTCAGAGGTGTGTCAGAAGACAGAGTGTGACAAGGACATGGGGACATGTGAGTGGCGTTGGCTTATCAAACCATGGTTGCTCTGATGAGACTTGAGGTGCTCCTAAAACACACAGTAAGTGACGGGACCCCGAGCCCTCAGCCAGTACTGCAGAGCACCTGCCATGCACGGGGTCCCATGCTGGGTACTGAGGATGCCCTGAGGAGCCAGGCTGAGTCCCGGCTTCAGGAGAGGGAATGGGTGAGAACCTGGCCCTGATCCAGGCCTGGCAGGAGTTCTCCTAATGGCACATTTGTGACCCTGTAGACCACCCTCATTTCACACCCAGACCCAAATCAGGAGAGGTTTGTTTCATGTGCACAAGTCCTCAGGTCATCTGAGTTCCCAGATCTGAGCTCTGTCCCCAGCTTCATATGGCCTTGAGGTGTCACAGGATGACTCCAGAGATAACATTCATGTATCCCTCAATCCCAGGCCACACAGAAAACCTTCCCATGTGGGCACTAATTACACCTCCCTGAAGTTAATTTTTAAGGAGAAAGTAAAAACGTGTTATTTAAATAGAGATTATTAAAATCATGCTGGGGGTCTACTATATATAGGCAATTATCTTTTCTGTAATTGGGAAAACAATGGAGTCAATATTTTTTAGCTCTTCCCAGGAATACAGTTAATCCTGCTGAGAAGCTGATATTTGCTAAGTAATATTCTTATTGAATCCTAATGAGGTCACTGGAGGCACTTCTCTGCCAAGTCTCCAAGGCTTTGGCCCTGAGTATCTGGACAGAGACATGATTTGGACGTGAGGAGGCTTGTTACCCTTCAACTTAGCCTCCCCTCCTCTCTCCTGAGGACGCCTTCCTCCTTTAGTGCGTGTATCCAAGTATTGACCCATCTGTTACCTGTGCGTTTCGTATCCGAGCACCCATTCCACTCTGCAGGCAGCTCTTATTCCTGCATATATTCAAGTGTTCATATCGTGTCTGTTCTTCTCCTGCTTGTCCTGGCACTAATTGCTTCTTTTACTGTTCACATGTGCTCTCAGTCCCTCCCCCAGGGGTCATTAGAGAGCCATTTGTTCAGCCTCTATTTCCCTGGTGCATTCATTCACTCATTCCCCAGTGGACTCAGTCACTCAGTGTCTTAGAGTTGCTCCAGCTCCAAGCATCCATGGTGTCGATGACAGATGATAGACTTTGAGACGATGGCCACAGGCTAACGTGGGTCAGCATGGTGGGTCTGGACATCGGCACTGTCCCCAGATCCTCATTGGCATGTTGACCCCAGGGCCACTGAGTGGGACAGGTTCAGACCCTCTCTCGTGGACCTGCCCCCAGGGCTGGACTTTGCTGATGCTCCAGACAGCTAATTCCCCAGGTGTTGTCCCTGAAAGTCTCAACTCCCGTCCCTGCTGAGCTCTCGAGTGGAAGCATCTTGTGGTCTTGGTCCCCGCCAGCCTTCTCCCACTCTGTGTCACCATGTGGAGAGTCAGGACGGTGATCTCATCTGTGGTAGTGTGAACACAAAAGGCCCCCATAGGCTCACGCGTTTGAACACTTGGTCCCCAGCTGATGGCGCTGTTTACAAAGTTGTGGAATCATTCGGAAGTGGAGCCTCAGGAGGAAAAGGGTCACTGCGGGGCAGGCTTGGGTTGTGCAGCCCAGGCTCTCTTCCTGGTCATCCTCGGGGCGGCCATGATGAGCCAGCCTGCTGCGCCTTTCCCTCCATGATGGAATGTGTCCTCTGCAAAGCGCGAGCCAGAGTAAACCCCTCCCTTCCTTCTTTCCTCCCTCCCTCCCTCCCTCCCTCCCTCCCTTCCTTCCTTCCTTCCTTCTTAAGTTGATTTTCGTCAGATATTTGCCACAGCGACAACAAAGTAACTAACACACAGTCAGACAACTCTGTTTTCTCCTTTCGTCTTCCGGGGTAACCGGTGCCCGTGAATGGCTCCGGGGGGAGATGTCTGAGCTCCTAGGGTCTGCCCTGCACTTCTCAGCCTGTGGGGACAGCACCGGAGGGGGCATCCAGATTCCAGCCCCTTCCTTGCTTCAAGGACCCATGAGGACTGAGGCCCCTGGGGTGTGGAGCGAGCATGCATCTAGGGCCAGGCTACAACCCCACATGGAAGTGGCTGAGGGCAGATGCTGTCACCCCTGTGAAGGTCAGGTTTGGAACACCCAGATGCACAGCTGTAACACCTGTCTCTGCAGATGTTGGTGAGCAGGGAATGGGATTACAGGTGTACAGTAGTTGTTTTTCTCATTGCTGTGACAAAATGCCCAACAAAAGCAACCTAAGGATGGAGACTTTATTTTGGCTGACAGTGTGAGGGCACAGTCCATCTTGGGCAGGATGGCATGGCAACAGGAGTGTGAGGTGGTAACTCACAGTGAGCCCACAGTCAGGAAGCAGAGAGAGATGACTGCTGGTGCTCAGCTCACTCCCCCACTCTTTTCCTGTTTGTTTAGTCCGGAACCCCAGCCCATGGAGTGCTAAAATCCATATTCAGGGTGGGTCTTCCTCCTCCCTTAAACCTCTGTTGGAAACAACCTCACTGCCTCACCGAGAGGTGTGCCTCCTAGTTGATTTGAACTCTTCTCAAGTTAACCATGACGTTAAACCATCACAGGGTGTGAAGGGGCTCACACTTCACCTGTCTCTCATCTCTCCTGTGGAGAGGACAGGGTGGTGGTTGGCCTCACTTTTGCTCCTAAAATAATCCCAGCACTCAGCAGGATCACACAGTGGCACACTGCCTCTCACTCACTGCCCTCAGACTTGGTCTAGTGTGAACTTTAAACATGGAAGAGATTTTACCATGACTGTCTGATTGTGTTTTTTCATATATTGGAGAAACTGAGGCTCTGAAGTGTGACAAAGGGCTCAATGTGACCCACCCAGGTGTGGCCGAGCTGACCCCACCCAGGAATCCTCACACGGTGTCCCTGCTTCTGCTGCCCAGCCACAATCTCTTCTGCCCAGCTCCCCGATAGCCTCGCCACCCATTCCTTGCCAGCTACAGCACAAGGATCCAGAGCCCGCAGGTGGAGACCAGATTCCCACAGCTGGAGGCTAATTCACCCTGAGGCTGCTTTTCTGTTTGCTTTACCTGCCTGCTTTCAGAGTTATATTTTTAAAAACTCAAGTGGCTGTCATTTTCTCTCCACCCGCAGTCTGTCCCCTGAGTTAACATGGCTTACTTCTGGCTCCCAGACTCACCAGTGAAAGCAGTACAGAAAGAAAGCAATGGATTTGGGGAAACTTGGGCTATGTAGTTTTCATCCTAACCTTTAATGTATATTTTTAAATATGAAAAATAGCTTTTAAAGGTTGCCTTCCCTTTAAGCAATATCTGAACATGTGTAATTTAAGCTCTGCAGAACATGTGAAATGTTAGCATTTTATCGCTGGTGTAATCCTGCCCTCTTGCCTTTCCCCAGAGACTTCTTCCCTGCACAGCTCTGGGGGTGATGTCTCTTTGCAGCCTGAAGGCTTGTCCACCCCATCACCCCTGCTTCCATCCTTTCAGAGAGCCGGAACTCAGGCTGGGCAGCCAGGAGATTCTGGTTTAGGTCTGCCAGTCCCTTCTCTAGACGGGCATCACAGTGCCCTGTGCCCTATGGGTGTCAGGCTGTGTGGCAGGTGCTATCAAATTCCTCCTGCCCAGCCTGTCTGCTCTCTTGCTGATCCCACCCTCCTCTATTACCAAGCCTGCCAATCTCCCTGATGCCACTCTACCTACCCCTGGTATCTTCCCTACTGAGCAATAAGACAGAGTCTTAAATTTTCCCATGCCACCCCTTCCTTCCTCATTTCCTCCATGGCTCCCATATTTTCCAGACTAAGCCCAGGTCCTTCTCTGCCTCCTCCTAAGACCCTCTGACCTCTGACTTCATCTCCCAAGGTCTTATTGCTCAAGCTCCAGTCACATGAGACTCCCTTATGACCTTGGAGCCTGCCAGCCACTCTCCTGACTCTGGGTCTCTGCATTGTGCCCCTCAGCCTGGGCCCCACCCTGGACATATGGCTCTCAGCTGTATCTTGCAGGACTGTCCTCAAGTAAATCTCTCTCTCTCTCCTGCATTTTTGTATGTAGGTGTTTTATGCATGTGTCTATATGTCTTTGTATGCATGGATCATACATGTGCATGAGTGTGCATGCAAGTGTGTGCAGAGGCATCAGGGGCAGAAGTTGATATCTGAAGCCTTCTTTAATCACTGTCCACCTTATTTATTCTTTCTTTCTTTCTTTCTTTCTTTCTTTTTTCTTTCTTTCTTTCACTGTTATGTGTGCATAGGATGTGCATGTATGATATATGTGCACACATGTTCATGTGTGAGAGTGCAGTCATTCTCTGTTTCAAGGAAATAAACCAGAAGAGTGACAGAGGTAAACACCTGACATTCCCCTCTGGCCTCTGAAGACATGCACACAGAGCATGAGCATCTCCAAACACATGCACACGCATGAGCATGCATGCACAACACACACACACACACACACACACACAGAATGGGGAAAGAAAGGGAGAAAGGACAGGGACAGATAGAAAGGAGACTGGAAAGAGAGCCAAGCTAGCTTAGAGATCATGAGTCTTCAGTTCCAAGCCCATCACAGAGCTGAGGTCAGGGATCAAACTGCTGATCTCAGCTATGAGCAAAGGAAGGAGTTAGTGTGGCCATGGAGGCAGAAATGCCCTTGCCTATGGTCACACATGTCCCAGCCACAGGAGAGCTCAGCTGGAGTTAGTCAGAGCTCCATAAGGGTAAAGTGCAGTCTCCTCCTGAACTATGCAGCTGCACCCTGCTTGTATGTTATCTGCCATAGGCAGTCAAACACCCGGGAACAAACAGATTTCTGTTCTGTTCTACACTTGTACTTTCTTATCACTGACCTATTGCTAATTAATTTTTGTTTGTGTCCCCAAATCATGTCACCTTAGAGACTTATAACCCAGGAATAGTGTGAAGAATTCAAGGTGATGTCAGACTGCCTGCCACACTGTCTATAAAACCTCTGAGCTATCAGAGCTCAGGACTCAGGCTGTGAACGTTATTCCCCTGAGTTCATGTCCACATGAATAAATTTTCTGATTCTCTACCCATCTCTGGTATCATTTCTGTGTGACCCAGTTTCCCATAACAAAGGCAGTTTCCAGCAGATGCTGCCCTGGAAGGCTGACCTCCCTTCTGAACCCAAGGTTCCACCACAGATGTTTGAAGCCTGGGTGCACTGAGGGTAACTATAGCACTGGAAACCCAGCTCAACTTTTGACGAGATTAATTTAAGCCTCCTCACCATTTTCCTCTGGTGTCCAAATCAGGAGGTCTGGCTTTCAGCAAACACCTCATGAAGCTGGTGAGAGACACAGAGATCGGACAGCCCGGCTGGGTCCTCACACAGGTGCTGGGTCTATTAGACAGGGAATTTTAAATCCCTGTGGCTACTAGTTAAAGGACAACATGCAAGATCCAATGGGTCAGTTCAGCAAAGATGTGAGCCAAGGGAAACCATTTAACATTTAAGATTCTATTTTCTTCTTTTTAGTAGCTGATCATTTTTTCGCTGTTAATGATCCTTTATATTAAAATTTTCCCATCCAAACCACTTTTGTGATTTCTGCATCCTGAGAAGACCCTGGTTTGTGGGATTTGTCCATCTTGTGGTCTCAACACTCCCACCTTGGTCAGTTTCAAATCACCAATGCAATATGGGGAGGAGACACAGAGGGCTACCCAGTGGCACAGCCCCTGCCCCATACAGAGACAGTATGAGTAAATAACAGTCAAGGCACGGCAGTAAAATAAATACTACAAAGTAATGAGGGTCTGATGCGTTCTGAGAGCATACTGTCTTTGTGCTGTAGTGTAATTTATTTCATTGTAAGTTACATAATTTCATTTTTAATAGTGCCTGTCATGAACAACTGGCTGAGGAGATCCCTCCACATTCACCCTGCAGCTCTGTGGCTGGTTTGAACCGGCTTCTCACTGCCCCCCTCTCCTCTCATCCCCCATCACCTCAAGCTCTTGATCCTTCAATCACAGAACAGACCTGCGTAATTTCTCAAGCCCAGAACACAGTAGATGGGGAGGCAGGGCAGTCCCCTCCCTGCCTCACTTAATCACCACCCCTAATGTACTGTTTGACACTTGCAATTTATTTTGAACTCGTTTATCATCAGAAATGATTAAATTTTCAGAGTAAATACAGCTTTTCCGAGCCGAATCAATCACAGGGCAGACGAGTAGAGAGAGTCCTCGGGGACTTTGTTGTAGCTGCCTTCATGTTGCTGGGACCAAACACACACGCAAAGGGAGCTCGTGGGAGGAAAGGGTTTATTTTGGATTACAGTCTGTAAGGGTACCTTCATGCTGGCAAGGACAGTGTGGCACAGTCTGCCACAGCAGGGAGAAAACAGCCGCAGGAGAGTGAGTCTAGCTAGTATGGGCACACTGGGAGCTAATAAACCTCAAGGTCCATGCCAGTGACAAACCTACTCCAGGAGGCCTCCACCTCCCAGTTTGCCACCAGCTGGGGTGGGGATGGGAGACAAAGCATTCAGAACACATGAATTTTAAGGGGGAACATGTTATTCAAGCAAACACAAACTTTGAGAACCAACCACTTAATCCAAAAGTCCTCTCTGAGGCCGCCCCAGGGTAACACTGGCCTTCCAATCCTCTTTGGAACCTCACTAATAGTCCACCCAAGCCCTCTGCGCAGTGGCAAGAACTCAGGGTCTTATTGCCTGTCCCCCCTTCTAATCTGTCCTCCTTCCCAATCCTCAAGCTGCCTCCAAAAACATCTCCTTGTATCAGAATGACCCAGGTGAACAGTGTGGGGTGCGGCTTCTGGTCTTTTCTCCTCTACTGCCCAAGCAGGTGTGGAATGACCAGTCACCCATGGAAAAGGGACACGGAGACCAAAAGACTCTAGAGCACTCGTGACCTTGGGGAGACGCCCACCTTCAGGTGAGAGTTGGTGTCCTCCACCCGCTGCACAGGGCTGGCCTGTGGCTTTGGTGAGCTCTCAGTCACCTTCTTTAGACTTCAGTGCACTTTAATTTCAGAATGGAAGACTTCTGAACCCTGTGTGAGCTCTGCCCCAGGCCCCCGCTGATGGCCCCGCTCAGTTTCTGTCTTCTGCTTTCTGTGTGAAGCCCTCCTGTTCTTTTTTTTTTTTTAAATATTTATTTATGTTCAAACAGAGAGATGTAGATATATATAGATATAGATAGATAGATAGATAGATAGATAGATAGATAGATAGATAGATGATAATGTATGAGTATGCCAGGCCTCCCACCACCGCAAACAAACTACAGATATATGTGCCACTTTATGCATCTGGTATATGTGGATATTGGAGAATCAAACCCAGGTCATTAGACTTTGCAAGCAAGTGCCTTTAACCACTGAGCCATCTCTCCAGCCCCTAACCTCCTCCTGGTCTAGCTATGGGCTGTAAGTATGGATGTGATAATTATTGGAGCTGATGTTTTCCTGCAGACTAGATTTGAAATGAAATAGCCATCAAAGGGCCTTGGCATCTTGTACTGTTGCCAGGGGGAGAAAAGCAGCTGGCTCTGTGACAGGAGCAGAACCTGTGAGCTTGCAGACAGGCGGGCCGAGGAGGGCAGGGCACCACAAAACAGCACACACCTGCTAATTTTCTGTGTGGTGTGGCACGTCCCTGCTATAGCCCCTCCCCAGTTATGTGCCCATGGAGGAGATGTGTTTCTCTGTCACTGTTCTACCTTCTCTGAGGGGTGACAGTTTGCCTTAGAAAAGAAGCAAGGGGCTCCATTCTTTCCCCTAGCCCTGCCCAGCATCTCAGGCCCCTCACGGACCCTGTCAGAGACAGTGCCTAAAGCAAAACAGGAAGGAGACCTTCTCAAGAGGACTGGCCTGGCCAGAGAAAGGTGGCAGGGGCACTGGGAGTCAGGCAAGAGTTCTGGAAGGGTCGTGTCAACATGGATACTCAGATGGACATTTACAAGTGGATCTCAGCTGGGAAACTGAATTCTGTGATGGAGACAGAGGGACTGGGCTGGACCAGGAAACAAACCAGATTGTTCTGTACTCCAAACAGATAGACAGAGAAGGGCCCAAGAGTGCCCCACACCTGCTATCCCCTTGGAGGGACAGGCGGTGCCCAGGATGGGCCAGTCTGGCTGCATGGACAGGTCTAAAGAGGGACGTCGTGCATGTCTCCTGACATTCTGGAGCTACTGATACCTTCTACTATCTGGTGGCATCAGCCCACACAGGGATTTTTGGACCCAGAGCCCAGATCTGCTAAACGATGCTGGCACCCCTGCGTGGGTCCAGCCACTGAAGAGAAAGGGAGATGCCCATGTTTGGCTCGCATATTCATGGGGCTAACGGAGGCTCTTTTAGGGGCCTCATGGAGCCTCCATGTTTCACCCTGGAAGGTGACAAGCCATCACTTATCACAAGCAGGTTCTGTGCCCTCCTGCTGGACACAGCCTCTCCTTGAAGGTGGTCATCAAAGCCACACATGATGAGTGACAGCTCCAGGGATCTGGAGGGTGAAGATGGGACTGTGTCCTTTCCCTGTAGGGGCTGTTTATGGGAGCAGGGGAAGGCCCCAAGAGCACAGGGCCTCCCGTCACACTCTCCCCTTCTCTGATTGGTGACTTTGGACAAGTTAGTTCCCCTCTCTGGTCCCAATTTCTCATCTAGAGATGAGAGACAGGGGTTTGGACACCAGAAAAACCAGGTGGGAGGGGAGCGAGTGCAGTGGTCTGGAGAGGGAAGTGCAGGTTTTCACACGTTTTCCCATTAGAACCCAGCTCTGAGCTCAGGCAAGTTCCTCAACCTCTCAAGGTCTCAGCTGCCTCAGACATCATATAGGTCCATGGTCCTCTTTTCCTTGGAGGCCGCTTGTGGGAATGAGTGAGAGTATGCACACAGCCTGGCAATGGGCAGCCCCCAACCAATGCCTGCTTATGCTACTGGGTGTGAAGAATACATTCTGAGGCCCCCTGGGTTCCCAGGCTATATACATAGAGCCTATGTCTCCCCCTTCCCCGGTTTTGGCTGCTCCCTAAATACTGTTTTCTTCTTGAGGGTGACTTAGTGTGTTCTTCGAACCTGAAATTTACACAGCTTTTGTCCCCAAGTGCTCACTGCATTTCCTGGTTACCAGTAGATGCCATTGGGAGTTTTGTGAATGACCTCAGTCTACAGCAGGTATGTGACATGGGCTATTCTCTTGGCAGTGATGCTCAGGAATCCTAGGTAATTGCAAAAGCATACCCACTCTGCACTGCTCTGAGCCAGGTCGTGGCCAAGTTGAAGGCGCGTATTGCTGACGATGCCCGGGTGAGGTGAAGGGGGTTGGCCCAGCTTACCCACTGTTGTGACATTCTCCTGACTGCAGGCAGAGTGTCCTATTGCAAGTCTCACTGTGATGAGAAGGCAGCCCACCGTAATTCATTGACTGGGGATGGGGAAGGTTTCAGGGAGAAAGAGAGCCTGGATTTCACATTTAGAGATTGAATTAGATGAGAAGGTGCTTCAAGCCACGTGAAAAGTCTTTATAAAAGCAGGGAGGAGATCATCCTGCGGGTCTGGAGAGTCAAGGCATGAACAATCAAGAGAGGATGACGGGACTACCTTTAGTAGACAGTTGGCAAACGTGAACAAGGTAGGGTCAAGGAGAAGGAAGAATCACAGTTCACTGAGCACCTTCTTCATGTCAAATGTCTGCCCTCAACTGAGCTCATGTGGCCTTCAAAGTTCTCTGCGAGACTGTTAGGGTTTGTTATTCACATTCTTCCTCCCTTTTGCAATGGTGACAACTTTGGGGGGCCACCCCTTTCTCACTCTCAGCCAACATAGTTGCACATGTGTTTACATGTGCATGTGTGCACATGTGCTTGTGTGTGTGTGTGTGTGTGCATGTGTAGGCAAGAGGTAAACATCAGGTATCTTGCTTAGTTGATCTCCACCTTACTTTTATTTATTTATATTTTTTTAAATATTTTTTTTTCTTTTTGGAGAGAGACACAGAGAGAGACAGACAGAGGGAGAGGAAGACAGATATGGGCACTCCAGCAGTCTCTCAGTGCTGTGAACGAAATCCAGATGTGTGCGCCCCCTTGTGGTCAAGTGCAGCATTGCGCCCTTGCGTCACTTTGCATCTGGCTAAATGTGGGACCTGGAGATTGGAACCAGGTTCTGAGGCTTAGCAGGCAGGCGCCTTAACCACTAAGCCATCTCTCCAGCCCTCCACCTTACTTTTAAAAAATATTTTAAAATGTATTTGCAAGTAGAGATATAGACAGAACGAGAGAAAGAGAGAAGGAGGGGGGACAAAGTATGGGTGCACTAGGCCTCTGGCCACTGCGAATGACCTCCACAGCATGTACCACTTTGTGCTTCTGGCTTTATGTGGATACCAGGGAATCAAACCTGGGTCAATAAGCTTTGCAGGGAAATGCCTTAACCAGTGATCCATCTCTCCAACCCTCCACCTTACTTTTTTGTTTTTTGTTTTGTTTTTGTTTTCTGAGGTAGGGTCTGGCTCTAGTCCAGGCTAACCTGGAATTCAGTATGTAGTCTCCGGGTGGCCTCAGACTCAGGGCAATCCTCCTACCTCTGCGTCTCAAGTGCTGGGATTAAAGGTGTGCGCCACCACGCCCTGCCCTACACCTTACTTTTTGAGACAGGGTCTCCCATTGACTCCAGAGCTTACAGATTCAACTAGACTAGCCAGCCAGTAAGGCTTAGGGGTCCTCCTATCTCTGTGGGATTACAGGCAAGCACCACTATGCCTGGATTTTACATGTGTTCTGGGATCTGAACGCAGGTCCTTATGTTTTCATAGCAAGCACTTTACCCACTGAGCTATGACTCCAGTCCCTGGGAGTAGATCTTGTGATGTTAGACCTCCAAGTCCATGGTCCTTCCATATTCCCAGACCACTAGTGTGTGTTTGGCTTCCACTTTCTCCTTTTCTTCACCCAAAGTCAATCGGGGCTGGAGGAGCACAGCACTGCAAGCTGGGCTGACCCAGTGCACTGCTCCCTGGAAACAGGAACTCTTACCAACCAGAGACATGCCTGAGCAGGCAAAGGCTCCAATCTCGCATTCAATTATTTAACACAAATGAGTGTGAAATAAAAGTCCATGGCCCCATTGTTTTTCACCTAAACATCTGATGATGACTGTACTTGTCTGAGTCCAGCAGGTCCTTCACTAAAATCTTCACCCAAGGCCTAGCAACCTCCTTTTCTGATAATCAGTCAATCTTCAAACTGCCTCAAAGCCAGAAGTGGAGCAGGTTCTCTGTAGACAGTGCACTATGACTGTCAGACAAACGAGCCATTCCGGGCACAGGGCTGGGGATCCATGTGTTGTCTACTGGCCAGTCATCTCTGATGCTCACGGCACAGTAGCAGTGGAATGAGGGCAAGCAGACCAGGTCCAGGAGGGGTTGGTGAGGGACTGCAGCTAGAGATGCCTGAAAGTCAGAGAAAACCACATCTCTGCCGGCAGGGGCATTGGAGGTAGGATGTATGTGTTGCCTGCTCCTTCCTCACGGGTCCCATACATGACGTAAGCTACAGGAATGACACTGCGCGTGACTTCACCCTTTAGCTCCTTAGCTTGCCACCTGGAAGGCAGGGCTGATGACCTTCTATGGCAGAGCAACTGTGAGGGTCTCAAGGTGGGACCCTACGGGAGACTGGCAGCAGGTGCTTGTATCAGTCAGTGATAGGTGACTTGTGGTGGAGGCTCATAAATCTTGGTGAGATGTAAATGGTGGTGTAGCAACATGGCTGCCAGCTTCCCTTGTCCCTGGTTATGGTTTGAGGATGCCCTGCACAGGAGTGGGATGGGTTCAAATTGAAGTGGACCAGAGCTGAGACTTGGACACGTGGGCAGTAGACCAAATGACTGTAGGCCATCTCCAGATGGAGACATCAGGAAGCTGAATTCTGCATTAGAGATACTGGAAACAGATTATGACAGAGGGTTGGTTGTGGAGTCCCAGCAGTGAAGCAGAGCAAGCAGGGTGTGGCCCACAGGAAGACCAGATACTTCAGTTTGACCAGATCTTAGAGACACTTTCAGGCACGCTGGGGGCTTCCAGGGCCAAGTCTACAGAAAACTCTCAGAAGAGGAAGAGAAGAGGTTACAGGGCCGTGGGCAGGTGCAGAGCTGACCTTTGGGGAACAACGTGGTTGAAGAGAAGTGGTGACATTGAACTCCAGGCCTGCCTCTGCCACAGAATCACTAGACCTAGGATGGGTCACTCTCGGTCTCTGGCTGTGATCTGCACCCTGCAGACTGAAGGCTGAAACCAGAGGGCCTCTGAGACCCTCCCAGCTCCGACAGTCACACGGTGACTGCGTGGTTCTGTGCACTACCCCTACGCTCAGTCCTTTGTCTTATACCGGACCCTAGCTTCTCCTGCTTCAAACTGCCAGGGGAATGCAAGGCCAAAGATGCAGAGCTGACCCCAGCCCTTGCTACTCCCAGGAGAAAGAACTTGGTCAGCAAAGTGGAGTTAATTTCAGGGAACTTCAGTGCTTCCACCCTGCACTCTTGGGGCATGCAGCTGTGATAGGCATTCCTGAAGTAGCTTCCACATACATAGTCAGAGCCTAAATGGACACTAAGGGCCTGGACCTGCACAAGATGGGGATCTGGGCTTTGGAGGCCAATTGCTTCTGACTGAGATGGAGACAGGGTGTGGGCAGCTACTGGGCCTTCACCCCCATAGTCCCAAGCCCACATTCCTCTGGCCAAAGTGATTTCAGGAGTGAAGAAAATTGAATAGAGCCTAAAGCAAACTTCTCCAATCTGATGAAAGATATGAATATAAACATCCAAGGTGCTATGAGCTCAAAGTAGGATGCAGTTAGAGACTCGCACCAACACAGAAATATGAATTATCAAAGGGAGAGCATCTCAGAAACAGAGAGAAGTGACTTATCATATACAAAGGATATTTAAGAAGGTTATCAGTAGATTTCTCTTCAGAAAACTTGAGGACCCAAAGTCAGCAGGCTGATCCATCTAACATGCTGAAAGAAAATAAACTGCCAACCAAGAATCCTGTTTGTGGCTAATCTTTCCTCCAAAAGAGGAGAAATGGAGCATTGTAAGGTAAACAAATACTGAGGGAGTTGGTTAGTTAAGGTCCTTGCCTGCAAAGCCTAAAGACCCAGGTTTGATTCCTCAGTACCCACGTAAAACCAGATACACAGTGGCACAAGCATCTGGAGTTTGTTTGCAGCAGCTGGAGGCCCTGGCGTGCCCATTTCTCTCTCTCTCTCTCTCTCTCTCTCTCTGCTTGCAAATAAATAAATAAAAATAAAAAACAGAGACCTTCAGATGAAAATAAGAAGATACTAGGTAGTAATTTGAAACTGTATAGTAAAATAATCATTGTGGTAAAGGTAAAGATATGGGAAATTATAAATAATTATACATTTCTCTAACTTTGGGTTTTAATTCCACATTTTCTTTTCTACCAAGCTATTAATATACAAAAAATAATAGTCTATGTTTCTGGACATGCAATGCAAAAGAAATAATTTTATGACATTAAGATTTGAAAGGGAAGAGAAACAGCTGTATTGGAGCAGATTTTTTGTATATTATTGAAACTATGCTGGATAAATGCAAGTTAGATTCTTACAGCTTGAGGGTGATAAATATAATCCCCATGGTCACCACAAAAAAAAAGAGCTATGGAATTAACACAAAAGGATGTAAGAAGAGAATTAAAATGTGTCACTACAAAAATTAAACACAAAAGAAGAGAGGGATGTAAGCAAGGCAGGATTAAAAAAAATTGTAAAGACAGTAGAAAACAAATCGCAACATGACAGAAGTAATTATCAATAATTACTTGAAATGAAAATGGATTAAACGCTCCAGTCACAAGATAAGGATTGCCAGAATGGATCTGAAAACAAACTATGTGCTGTCTGAAAGAGATTCTCTTTAAGCATTTAGCATTTTTATTTATTTATTTAAGACAGAGACAGAGAAAATACAGAGGGAGGGAGGAAGGGAGGAAGAAAGGGAGAGAGAGAAAGAATAGACACACCAGGGCCTTCTGATGCTGTAAGTAAGTGAACTTACATGTGGCACTTTGTGCATCTGGTTTTACATGAGTACAGGGGAATTGAACCTGAGCCATTCCAATCAAGTGTCTTTAACCACCAAGCCATCATCCTTCCAGCCCCAAGGCTCTCTTTAGATCCAAAGACAGAAATATGTTGAGAGTGAAAGGATAGGAAAAGATATTCCACAAAACCATTACTAAAAGAAAGCAAGGATTGCGTATTTCAATACCAGGCAAGACAGACTTTGATTCAAGGTCAAGGTTCATCAGTGGTAGACCCAGGTCTTTCCAGAAAGAGTTTATCCCAGCAGAGTCCATCATCTCAGAGCTGCTGTGGTTGTAGTGAACTCTGCAAGGGAGCGTTGCTCTGACACGGGCCCGTAGGACGTCCTGTATGGAGCCGCACAGTCCACAGGGTCCTGAGCAAGGACTCCTCATTTCCTCCCTCAGCCATTCCTGTCTCAGGTGTGGTGTCCAGCTGGGCCCAGCTAGAGACGTAGCGGCTGTGTGCACTTTACTGCTTGTGATTCCTACCTCTGCCACCCCACTTTACTGCCCTGGGGGCCAAGAAAGAAAAAAAAAACAAATTCCAAGAGTAGGAGAATTGCCTTATAAACCTCGTATTTAAACAGGGAGACTGAGGCCTGGAGGAGGGGTCCTACATGGCAGGCAGACAGAACTGGGTCGGGAGCTGCTGGCTTGGTTTAGTCTAAGCTAGCCCACCACACCACACCGTAGGTCTTGAGGACTTAAGCCCTGAGCCATGCTGGGAGCCGGTGGGGACAAAACATCCCAAAGTCCCCGTGCTCACAGAGTGACAACCTCCCTTGATCAGCGTGTCCCTTTGCAAGGCGAATCCACTCTCCTATTTAAACACGAGACACCCACGGTCAGATTGTGGTTGGGGCACCTCCAGGGTCACACTTCTAGAGCTCAGGATCAGCCCCTAGCCTTCCCGCACCTAGAAAAGACAGAGGCCGTCAGAGCTGACATCATGTTCTGTGATCCTGTGAGCTGACGTCACCGTGACTGTTGCCTGGTGGACGAGGGAAAGAGAAGGCGGTGAGGCAGGTTCTTGGTCCCTCATGATGCAGTACCCCACTGCCACCTGGACACTCGGCAATGGCACTCTGCCAAGAGCAGTGGGGACCCGGGGAAAGGAGGGGTAAACACACCAGCAGGCTATCTTTCTCTCTCACCTAGAGGGGCGTCTGTTATTGACCTGTGGTGAAGACCCAGCAGCTTCCAAGGTGCCCCTGAGACCAGAGGATCCCTCAATGTCCACTCTCCGTCCTCACAATGGAATGGAGGGATGGGCTTGAGATCATAGCATGGCATCTCCATTGCTAGACTTCAGGTCTTATCTCAGCACAAACAGGAGCTGACCACTACAGACTGCAGCAGGCTACATCCCTTCCAGGAAGCTTTCCTAGACTGTCCTGCAGTAACCTCTGCTCCTATTGGCTGGAGCAGTGTCACATGATGATCACCAGGATGTTTTTTGCTCCTAGCAAAACAAGGGCTGTACAAATAAGGGAGAAAATGTCAGTGAGGAGCCTGCGCTCTCTGTCCCAGTACCGACCATCTCACTGTGGTATTCCCTTGAGCTCGCATATCTCTGCTGAGACTGGACAGTGAGAGTCGGAGCCCTGGTCCCTACAGGGGCAGTTTGTCCCCTCAGGCCAGCATCCGATGCCCATCCCAGCACACACAGAAGTTCCTTCTGTCTTCCTGCCATTTTGTCCATTTCCATCCTCACTGTCCCATCTCTTACTCACCAGCTCCCAGCCCCGCCCCAGTGAGAACATCTCTGAGTGTGGGGAAGAGGGGCTCTGTCTGTCTGTCCATTGAGTTTTTGACACACTTTATAAAAGAACTCTACAAGTTGCTGACAAGTAAAAACCAGAAGACCTTCCTCTCTCCTAGAGTCCCTCTTACATCCTGAGCGTGGAATGGCCATTGAGGTCACCTTATTGGAGGACATCCCCATTGAAGGGGCAGTGTCTATCAAAACTTGACATTCATGTACCTTTGACTCAGCAATGTAAGTTCTGGGCGTAGATCATCCCTACTCAGGGACACGGAATTATGTGTGCAACAATGCCTGCTTTAGTTGTTAAAAGTTAATAGCAAAACCGTGAGATAATCTACCATCTCTGAATAGCAGATGGGTGGCATAAATGGTGGTCCATCTCTATAAGCCATTTGACATAACAAGCATGGCCCTAGTCACTGGCTCAGGAGGCTGCCCATCACGTATTTTCAAGTAACAAGTTGATAAAGATGCACACAACATGTGGCTGCTTTTCATCAAGTTTCTGTCAGTTTGTAGGTACATAAATAAACACCTTGGAGGAGGGGCCTTTGTACCAGAGATCCTATAGTACATCCCCTATGGAGCCCATGTGCTGATAACTTGAACCGTGAGAGGCTACTTTTGTACAAGGCTCATTCCTGTTACCATTCAGACAGCTCCAGCTCTCCGTCTCCTGCAGCGTCAATTTTTGCTTCTCCATGCCCCCCTTCCCCTCACTGTGCTATGTCTCCAATCTCTGAAAAACAAAACAAAAACCAACCATCTCCTAATGCACCTACTTTCCTACAAAATATAGAGCTTGCTGTCTCCAGTTCCCCTCCTCCCATTTTTCTTACACTTTATTCGATCCAGATCTCACACCTTTGCCCTCCACTGCGATCACTCTTGTCAAGGTCACCAGTGACCACCTCACCCATAAGCCTAAGGCTGGTCTTTCAGTGGCTCCTGACCTGTGGTGGCAGGTGGCTGCGTGGTTTTAATATGAAAAGTCCCCCACAGGCTTGTGTGTATGAATGCCTAATGCCCAGCTGGGGGCGCTGTTGGGAAGGTTGTGCAGGTTCTAGGAGGTAGGGCCTGGCTAGGGGAGAGTTGATGGCTCCTGAGGAGAGACTTGACAGGTTTGGCTCTGGCCTGTGCTCTCTGCAACATGTGAAGACCTGCGGCCATTACCTCCTCCACTGGATAGTGGTGTTTCTGCTGCCACGTCTTTCCCTCCATGACAGGCAAATCCCGCTGAAACAATGAACCAAATAAACCTCTTTACATAAACCCTTCCTTCTTTAAATAAACCCATTCTTCCTTCTTTAAACAAACCCTTCTTTCCTCCTTTACATAAAGTCTTCCTCCTTTAATTTTTTTATTTATTTGAGAGAGGGAGGGAGGGAGAAAGAGAGGGAGAGAGGATTGGTGCACCAGGGCCTGAGCCACTGCAATTGAACTCCAGACGCATGTGCTACCTTGTGCTCACATTATCTTTGTGCATCTGTCTTACATGGGATCTGGAGAGTTGAACATGGGTCCTTAAGCTTCACAGATAAGCATCTTAAAGGCTAAGCCACCTCTCCAGCCCAGGGTCCCCATCTTGAACAAAGACAGGCCACAACCCCCTGGCTGACCTCTGTTCCCTCTGCTCTGGCCTCATTGGCTCCTGGCTTTTCTTGACATGCAGGTCTGCCCTGTCCAGCCCAAAGGCCTTTGCCCATATGGCTTCTCTGCCAGTCTTCCCTCCAAGACATCCCCAGGTTCACTCTTCACTCAGAAGCTTTTCTGACCAAATCCTCCCCAACAATTTTGCCAATGGCCCCTTCCCTACCCCTCTAGCTCCCCCGTCTGCTTTCTGAAGGAGCATCTCCCGACACACCATGTCCTCACCTTCTTTGTGTGACTGACTGTTGATTTACACGTGGTCAGTCGCTCAGTCCATTCCACTGTGCTTTTCCCAGAGCACCTAACTCAGCTCATCACAAAGCACATGGTCACTATTTTCTCTTCTCATACAGGACAGGAGGGTGACCATGATGGGATGGCACATTTGTCACTGTACAGAGTTGTGGGGGATCCTGAATCCTCCACAAAGAAAGATGACATACTTGAACAGAGAGGTGGATGATGATATGTGGGGGCTTTCTAGCATTTTCTCCTCCTTTTATGTTTTCATTTAAAATTAGGAAGTGTTACTGGTGTCTTAACCATATAAGGCAGTGGTACATGGGTATTAGCAATAGCTGCAAGTTCATCTCGGAAAATAGGAGAAATAGAACCCAGCACCCCAGTATATGCCCCAAGAACCCCTTCTGGCAGAGCAGACTCAGCAGAAGTCGAGGCTGAAGGCTCCCAGGAACCCATGGTTCAGAGCTCCTGTCAGTTCTGAGCCCTGCAGACACGATAGCCACCCCCCTTTCAGGAAAAGGGCAGCAGAATCTTCATGTCCCCATATCAACATAAACACAACACGTACCGCAGACGGAAAGATGGATCATTTCTTCTGGAGCCAAATATGAATGACCCTGGCATAGGAACACAGACTCAAATTACTCAAAATACCATGTGCCTGGTATTTCATGAAGTTTTTATAGTAACAGGACAAATAAGTTATAAATCAAGGCATTTTCAGATCCACTGGGGCAAACATCATAGAGGCAGGTTACCACAAAGCAGCGAAATCTCCGCTCTAGGCCTGAGGTATAGCTGAAAGTCTCGGACATAAAGAGGAGCCTCCAGTCTTCCAAGGTGAAGGCCTCAGGGCTCAGCTGCTAGAGGGGAGATAGGAGGCTGACAGTGCAGAGGGAACGCGGGCTTTGCATTTCCTACCCCCACCACAATGCAGAACCCACGGGAGAAGACCTGCCATGGGACAAGGGACAGGGTTTGATCTGAGGTTGTGAGAGGCAACGGGAACCACAGGTCCCAGTGACATCTAGAGAAGGCAGGGCAGAGCAAGGTGTCTGTAGCAGACAGCTTCAGGTTTGCTGAGATGAAGTTCCAGACCAGGCACAGGTATGGAGGAAGGGATTTATTATAGCTTACAGATCCAGGGGAAGTTCCATAATGGCAGAAGAAGTTGGCCTGCCTTCACAGGACCAAACACAGAGAAAGAAGCCAAAGCCAAAAACCACACAGCACAGC
The DNA here is from genome assembly GCA_036365145.1 of Orientallactaga sibirica. Classification (NCBI taxonomy): domain Eukaryota; kingdom Metazoa; phylum Chordata; class Mammalia; order Rodentia; family Dipodidae; genus Orientallactaga; species Orientallactaga sibirica. The sequence continues at coordinate 372,404 of JAEOAD010001992.1, forward strand.
ACACCTCAGGCACTCCAACTAGGCACACTTTGCATATCTTTAGATTGGAATTGCAAATCCACCACCATGCCTTAAGATTTACCCAGTGACACTGCCTCCAGCAAGGTAGATGCAGATGCAAACAAACTAATAAAACACTGAATATATTGGGGGCCATCTATTCAAACTACCACAGTGTCCTTTCAAGTTCTGCCTGCCCCAAGCCACCCTGCAGTTCCCTTCACCTGCAGGTCACCAGCAGCCACCTGCCTGTGTCACTGATGGGGGAAGGAGGGGAGACGCCAGGCAGGACTGCTAATAGCTGGATTGCTATCTTAGTGCTCCTCTCTCGATAAAACTGTTCAAACAAGGACGGGTTTCTTTCGAGAGGAGAGAACGAGACACAGGGAAAGGCAGTGAGGACACTGGCAGTGGCAGCATCCACCTTGGGTTGGGTCGAGTCAGTGAGGCAGTGTAAAGTCCATAACCACGAGCCCACCATGGGAGGGGCAGCCGAGTGCGGAGCTGATGTGACCTCACGACCACTGTGGTCTTGCGGTTGTGGCTGCTGCACGTGGACACCAAGGATCCTCATTGCAGGGCATCTTTGTGACCTTCTTCATCTTCACACTTTGGCTGCTTCAGCCATAAAATCAGAACTGCCCCTCCCAGCCTGAAAGCAGGATGAGGGCTGGAAGACTGGATGACAACTCAGTGTGAAGCATCTCTCTCGCTCCTCACCTGTCTGGGTTATTGACCCAGAATATTAGCACAACAGAGGCAGGAGGGCGGTAGGGAGTTCCCTCCCTTCCCCACCATGCAGCACCATTATTCACTCATGCACTCAAGAAATGCTTATGCCTTTTATTCCCATTCTACAGACAAGAAAGCTGAGGCTTGCAACTCTAGTTAGACTATACAGCCTTCATCCTTAATGTAGGGTGCAGACTCTCTGCTCTCCTTCACGATGGCTTCAAGAACTCAAAGATGCACTGGGGAAATCAGGGCTTAGCTACTTTGAAGTCTGAAACAATTGACTCACTTGGGCAGGTTATTTTTTTTCGGGATCATTACTGGCAAATCCATATTGGATTGCACCACCTGGTGTGACACTTACCTCTCCCACTGAAAATGTGGCAGAGTCCATCAATAATCTTGACAAAATCTAAATAAAAGTATCTTGAGTAACTGGAGGGGAGGGATGTGCAGGCGCCTCAAGAGAAGTCCATAAATCTGGGGTTGATAGATTACCTGGGCAGGTGCTCTGCCACCAGCATCCTGGCTCAGGACCAGAAGTGGCATAATTACTGCTCCAGTGGCGGTTATCGCGGCCAGCCAGTCCATTTTTCTCTTTTATTACCAATGTATTTCAGGAAAATGTCCTCTGCAGACCCTCTTATCTAAATGTTGGATTTATTTAATGGCTCCACTACGGCCTGGATGTGAAATCAAGAGTGTGCCCCACAATAAAAGGACACAGTCCCTGAGCCTACCTGCCCAGCGGGCTCTTTCGTGCTGAGATGGCTGGGCGTCCAGACAACTAGCCATTCATAAATGTCACCCCCACAAGTGTACCACATGTTTTTCCTGCTTCCTTGTTTCCTTGCTCTGTGGACCAGCTGTGCCCAAGTCAACGTAGCAGGAGAGGGTAGGACCAAGATTACCCAGTTCTTTGGGAGGGAAAGGGATGGCAGTCTGCCTGACCATCTCCCTCTGTCCTGCCATAATGTCCTCCTCACTGCATGCTCTGTGGCAGTCTGCAAAGCCACATTCCAGTAGTCCCTTTCTAAGCAAAGTGTCAGCTTCCCTGACATGTTTGACTCAATCGCATGTCAGAACTCATAGGCTTTTCTGAGCAATGTCAGCTTCCTTGTAAAACAGCGAAGTGTCCATCTCTGGGCACTATGCAGAATCGTCATCCTTAGCATAACAGTGGCTTGGGCAGGTCTCTGCCACACTATAGTTCTAACATTAGCTTCCAGGCCTCATGGGGCAGGTGGACAGTACTGGGGACACAGTGCTTCACAGCTTTACTTGTGGGCTGGGATCCAAACTCCGATACTCACACTTACACGGCAAGTGCTTTAGCCCTGGAGCCATCTCCTCTGTCCCCTGTCTTTTCTTCAAGGCATCTCACTTAGAGACCCTCTTGATTAGGAAAAGTGTAGTTCAATTCCATGTCCATTTCCCATCCAGTTGGAAGGAAAGGCAAGAGAACATGGGTAATTTGTTCCTTTCTTTTAAGAATACACCTGGAAATGATGACCCATGTGCCACTTGGAGAAATTAGTCATGTGCCACACCTTGCTCCAGGAGAAACTGGGAAATGTAGTTTTATTTTATGCAGCTTAAAGCTGAGGTTTTATAAGTAAAGGAAGAAGTGGATAATGTGTGATGGGGAGTGGATAGGGAATGGCCGTTGGGCCATGGTCAGGTGTATGCATAAGAAAGAGTTTGAGAGAATACAGGAGAGTTGGTTGAGAAAGGAAGTGAATATATTCTGTCTTTGTAACTTTCTGACTTCCTGGAGCTCCCATTTCCCTGTGGTTTTCCTCAACTTTGTCCTTGGTGGGTGGCTCTTTCTCTGCAGAAGAAGTACTTCAGTATCTTCCACTATGCTGGGACTCACCAGACTCAGTCAGACACATGAAAGGTGACAGAATGTCGTCCTTGGAACCCAGGCTGTGCCACATTCCATGCAGGGTCCTGAGGATACGGCACAGTGAAGAAATGGAGCCTGTCAAGGGAGGTCACGGATCGCACGCCAGAGTGTGCCTACTACTGACGTCCGCTTCTGGCCGAGATGGAGTCCTGGAACCTTGATGTGACCTTGTTCTTGAAAATGCCGAGCTATTGGACAAAATACATGGAATAAACATTTCCAAATATTAGACATCAGTGGAGAGGACATTGCGATTCTTAAAATATGGGAAATGAAGACACACGCCTTGTCATTATTTCTGGCTTTATGCCCCAAAATATCTATGTTTGGCTTTTGTTTTGAAAGCTATTTTGTAGAGTTTAGTATCTTCTGTTCTGAGGGGCCCCTCTCTACTGTTCTCTCACTTGAGTTATTTCTAAGGAGAAATTTCTAAGGAGAAATCTATTGTTATCCTCATGTTTGTTCCTTTGTATACAATCTGTCAGTTTTTTCCCTCTGATTGTTTCGAAGACTTTCTCAACATTGCCTTTTGAGACCCTCTGTTATGATGCTTCTTTTTAAATATTTTTATTTATTTGCTTATTTGAAAAAGAGAGAGAAAGAAAGAGAGAATGGGCACAACAGGGCCTCCAGCCACTGTAAATGAACTGCAGATGCATGCCACATCTGGTACATCTGGATTTACATGGATACTGGGAAATGGAACCTGAGTCTTCTGACTTTGCCAGCAAGCGCCTTCAGTGCTAGGTCATCTCTTCAGCCCATGATACTTCCTGAACCCATGGGGCGGTCTTTATTTTTATCAAAGGCTGGCAAAAATTTTGGCCATCTTCTTTTCAAAGTATGTTTTTGTTCCGAAAGTATTAATTATCAGCAGACTTACACTGTAACAGACCTTCAAATCTTTTGGACAGAAGACACATCATTCTATGGGATTTACCAATTCAGATCACAAAATGGGATGAGGAACACTGGAAATAGTGATTGCACAGGTCAGTGTTCCAGAGTTCTCATGTTCTTGAAGTCTCTTTAAAAGGTCGGTGGTCATTGGAAGACCCATAGCAGTGCAGTGCTGAGTGATCACTCAGCTAGATAACACAGCAGCAGTTATTCTACCCAGAGGAAATCCACCTTAAGCACTTAAGACACATACAGTTTACAAGAAAAGGGATGGAGATGGAGAATGACAGAACCTGTTTATAACAATTAATCAACATTACAGCTTACTGAGCAAAGAATGCCACTACCAGGGACATGGTGAGACACTTCACAATGTCATGGGTGTCCAGTCATCAACAAAACATCAGTCCTAAACATTTATACACCAAAAAAAAAAAAAAAAAAATTCAGAGTTTCTCAATCAGAGAGCAAAACTAGATAAGCCTGCACAGAGAAATGGACAAATCCATGGTTATAAGTGGGATGTCTTATCACTGTCACAGTAACTGATGGGAGAAGTACACAAAAAGTAAATAAGGATATAAAAGACTTTAACTACACCATCAAAACCTTCCTCTAATTGACACACTGATAAAACTCTCTCTGCCCCACAATATGCTAGGGTACATATTATATTAATGTGCAGCAGGAACTGTAACAAGTCCAAATACATAAACCATGCCTCAGGGATTCAAAAGGATTCTAGCCGTACAAATCCATTGCCAATGAGAAAACAAATTAGAACTCTTAGGCAGAAGTATATCTACAAAATCTTGAACTATCTGGAAACTGAATGATGCACTTCTAAACAAGTCAACTTCAAAAGTAGATCAAGGGGGCAATTAGAAAATATTTTGGGACTGGAGAGATGGCTTAGCAGTTAAGGCCCCTGCCTGCTAAGCCTAAGAACCCGGTTCCAATCTCCAGGTCCCACGTTTAGCCAGATGCAAAGTGAGGCAAAGGCGCAATGCCACACTTGCCCACAAGGGGGCACATGCATCTGGAGTTCATTCACAGCAGCTGAGAGGCTGCTGGCACTCCCATTCCTCTGTCTTCCTCTCTCTCTCCCTCTCCCTCTCCCTCTCTGTCTCAAAAAAAAAAAAAAAAAAAAAAAGAAAGAAAGAAAATATTTTGAACTCAATGAAAACAAATACTTAACATGAGAAAATCTTTGACATGACCCAACCTAGAAAAACACAAAAAAAAAAAAAAAAAAGGTGGGAGGGCATCTATGGAATATCTACCATTGCCATGAGTGAAGGGACATACTTTCCCCACTCCTATTAATTAGTGCAGTGGAGATTCTGGCCAAAGCAACAAAGGAAGAAATGAAAGAGTTAAGACAAAGCCATCCTGTCCTAATTTGGCCTTGACTCCATTTCATGCCTGCTCAGGTGTCTTTCAGACACTAGCTTCCCTACCCCCAGATGGCCACATCAACATTAGCAGTACTCCCAGGGTTTCCCATGACCCCACGAATGACCCAGATGTAGAAACTCAAGATAACTCCAGAGTATATGTTGACTCAGATGTATAGACTCAAGATAGCTCCAAAATACATGAGCAAAACATCTCCAATTCCAAGGATACCCTGACCGACGTCTGACACTGATGTCATTATGATTTTTTGTGGTCTTTTGCCTTTAGAAACACTATACCCCTGAGCTTCTTCCCTGAGAGCTCTTCCAGGCATGAGCCCCTCTCAGTTGCTGGATTAATAAAAAGGACTCTCATTGGCTTGAAAAGTGTGATGGTCTGTATGGACTATGACAGAAAAGAAATCAAAGTGACCTACATTGGAAAGAAGGAAGTCAACACACATTATTCACAGATGTTACAACCTTCTATGTAGAGCATTCTATGGAGTCTATAAAAAATCTTTAGCTGCAGAGTGAGTTTGTTAAAGATATAAGCCTGTGAAGGCTCATTCCTTTAATCCTAGTACCTGGGCAACTGAGGCAGGAGGGTTTCTGTGAGTTTGATGGCCATTCAACCTATAGAATAAATTCCAGATCAACCTGGATGCCCCATTATTGCTGTTATGTCAGTTCTCCTTCACACGACCAACAGGATCAATGGGAGTATGATGTAATTCCAGAAGGGTTCTGCAGCAATTGAAAATTGATTCTAAAAATTCATACCAAAATGTAACAGAAACTTAAAAAATGAATTTTTTAAAGATTTAAAGGTAGAGAGCTAGCCCTATCTAACTTCTAGATACAGTATTAAAGTGCCAATAATGGAGAGAGTGTGGTGTCTGCATCAAGACAGGCAGGTCAGTGGAACAGAACGGGGAAGGTAGAATGGAGCTGTGTATTAAGGACAACATAACTCCACAAAGGTGCAAAGGAGCTGGAAGAACTGGGTCTCCGTACTTTAGAAATGAAGTTCAATCTGTGGCTTGCCCCACATTCAACAATGACCCACGGGGCAGGCGGCTCTCCTCCAGCACCAGCTGCCATGGGCTGGGCTGTGACTGCTGTCACCTGAAGGCCCAGGGGGGTGACTGTGTCCTCTGAAGACTTCTGACCCAAAGCTGGGGTCTTCAGAAGGAAACCCACAGGGACAGACTTCACCTCTGGATAAACAAGACCTGCCCCACAGGTGAGGGAGCTCAGGGCAGGTGAGGTCTGGGTGGAGACTTCATGCAGGGTCTTACCTGGTGCTATAGACTGGATCTGAAATGTCCCAGAGGCTCAGGTGCTGAAGTCTTGGTCGCCAGCCTGTGGAGCTATTGAGAAACTGTGGAACCTTTAAGAGAGGGGAAGTCTACTGAGAGGAAGTGAGGTCACTGGGGGTGTGTCCTTGAAAGGGATATTGAGTCCCCAGCCACTTCCTCTCTTTCTCTCTTTTGCTTCCCAGCCACTGTGCAGTGAGCAGCTTAGCCCCACCATGACCTCCCTGCCACGATGTGCTGACTCAATACGAACCTGAAGTGACAGGGCCAAGGGACCGCGAACTTAAACCTCTAAAGCTGTTAGCCAAAATAAACTTTCCCCTGCTGTGAAGGTATTGTTTTTTAATTTTTTTATTGACAACTTCTATACTTACACACAATAAACCATGATATTTCCCTCCCCTCGCCCCAATCCCTTTCAAAACTCCATTCTCCGTCATGTCCCCTCCCTCTCTCCATTAGCCTCTCTTTTAATTTGATGTCATCATCTTTTTCTTCTATTATGAGGGTCTTGCGAAGGTATTGCTAGGCACTGCGAGGTCATGAATATCGAGGCGAGTTTCTGTCTGAACAGTTGCATTGTAAGGAGTCGTACCCTTCCTTTGGCTCTTACGTTCTTTCCGCCCCCTCTTCCAGAATGGACCCTGAGCCTTGGAGGGTGACAGAGATGTTTCAGTGCTGGGCACTCCTCCATCCCTTGTCGTGAAGGTATTTATCTCAGTTCCCTGCACAGTGATGGCAAGTTGACCAGCACAAATGGGATGCCAGGCTGAGCCTAAGGCCACTGTAGCAATTCCTTCTGTGCTGAGACAGAACAGCTGACCAGAAGCAGTTTATGGAAGAAAAGGTTTTGTTTCCAGCTCACAGTTTTGAGGGGAAGTTTCCTCATGGTGGGGAAAAGATGACAGGAGCAAACAGCTGGTATTCTATCTTCTCTTCAGCAAGGAGGAAAGAGAGAGAGTCAATTAAAGGTGGCAGTCAGGGCTGGCCTATGGCAACCAATGTCCTGTCCACAGCAACACACTTGGCTCTACCTACTAAAGGCTCCACTAGCTGGGGCTTAAGCACGAGGCTTCATCACAAACATATGAGGCCATTTGGGACAATTTACGTTCAAACCATGGCAGCCACTTACCAGCTTTGTGTTCCTGATCCACCCACGTGGGGATCTCCTCATCTGTAAAGCAAGGACGCTGACTGTGCGCATTTGCTGTGTGAGGTAACTATTCCACTGTCGTGGTGGGCATGGGTGACAACAAGGCCCTTAGAAAGATGAGTCATGCCCCCACAGCCCTTAGTTCACTGGGAAACATCTCCGTAGGTACACTGGAAAGGAGAGGCCACCTCGCTCTCATCTTCACACCCTGAATCACCACATGGGGGAAGCCACCTGCAGGTTGGCACTATGAGATTTGAGTCCAGGTCCAGGGACATTGCCCAGCCAGGGTCTCAGCAGGGACATCGGACACTACAACTCTGCCTGTGGAAATTTCCCCACAATATCAATACCTCCCCCTGAACGAGTCTCTTCTTCCCTGCACAGCTGTGTGGCTGCCTCATAATCTTTTTCCTTCTGGACTTGGAGGTGGGGTGGTGGTGGTGGTGGCCGCTAGAGGTAGGTGAGGAAATGAAGCTTGGCATGGGTCTACAAGTGCCTTCTCTAGGCACACTCGGCAAGCCCCTCACCCAACTTAAGAGAGGACACACAGAATGAATATTCCTTTATGCCTCCCATCTCCCTGACCCTCACCGTGGCCTCCATCTCCACTCATCTCCGTCCCTCCTTCCCTCATGCCGCGTTTATTTTCAGAACCTCGGAATCAAGCCTGTGATATTTACTCTTTGGAATGAGAGTTTTTTCTATTTCATGCCACGAACAAGGCTGCCAGTTCAAGGCCATATGGGGCCTGGCTTCCTGCTCGGGCAGACCTGGTTGTGTTCATCCAGCACCTATCTTATCAATCAGTGATTATTAATCACCTGCTTCATGCCAGAACCTTCTCATGAGTCTTGTGTCCTCTCCACCAGAGAAGCCTGGGGGACGCTGTTTCAAATTGCTCATGAGAGGTTAACCAGGAGCCTGTGTTCCTTGGCAAGGGGTGGTGGGATGGGCATGGAACTTACCCTGTCTAACCCATGGCCCATTGCTGCCCTCTGTGCTGCCTTCAAGGCCCATGGATGCTGGCACACAGGGGGGAGAGTAGAGTCTGGGGGAACAGTTTAGAAGATGGTGTCCAGAGGCTCAGCAGGAGATAGGCCCAAGAAGAGGGAGGGCCATACTGAGCTTTATGGGGGGCCTGGGGATCCTGGATCAACTTTAAGGCAGGCTGGGCCTGCATTCTCCCAGTAACAGAAACTTCAGCTTGGTAAGAAATGTGTTGATTCCCTGAAAGGTCATGCAACAGAGGGCAGAAGAGGTGGACACAAGGCCAGAGCCCAGACAAATGCCCAAGGTATGAGCTTACCAGCTCCTAGGAGTGGGCACAGAGCTGGGAGAGTTGCCTGACACCACAGGTAACATTAGCACCCCCATGCACTGGCCCCTCTTAGTCCATCTCATTCTCCTTCAAGGCAATCATTGCCTGACCCAGTCCCTGTGAATGACCTTAAGTTACTGTCATTTCCACATGTACCCCAAGTGACTGGGTCCTGAAAGTTGGGCCTCAGTTAGCCTTGTCCTCAAGGCTTTGTGGGCTTGGGGTATTCGGGTCCCATCAATAATACTTCCATTTTCATTTAGTCATTCACTTCATTAGTGTCTTTTTTTCAAGATAAGATCTTGCTACGTAGTTGAAGCTGACCTGAAACTCAGTTTATCTGGCCTTGAACTGGATTACAAGCACCACACTTGGTTTAATATTATATGTAACATTTATTTATTTATTTGAGAAAGAGAAAGAGGGAGAGAGAGAGAGAGAATAAACATGCCAGGGCCTCCAGCCACTGTAAACAAACTCCAGATGCATGTGCCCCCTTGTGCATCTGGCTTATGTGGGTCCTGGAGAGTCGAACCCAGATCCTTTGGCTTTGGAGGCCAAAGCCTTAACAGCTAAGCCATCTCTCCAGCCCCCACTTGATTTCATCTTGATGATTTGTGCGTATATGTGTGTTCCTGGAGGTCAAACCCAGGGTCTTGAGCACTCTAGGGCAGTGCTCTTCCATGAAGATTTGCACGTAAATGCCACGGTGCTGGCAGGAGCCCAGCTCCGGGCCCACCATCTCACCCTATGCCTGTGCCCCAGCCCCTCTGATATCTCCCAGCATCTTGTCCTCACCCTGCTGCCTCTTTGCACATGCTCCATGGGGTCAGCATATCAGGGTGCTCAATAAGTGAATGGTGAGAGAGAAGTATAAGTGAATAAATACCATGGCCTCGGGTCGGGAAGGCCAATGGGTATGCCTCTGTCACTCTGCGTGGCAAAGCCCGGAGACAAGGGAAAGAGAAGGTGGGAATGAGGGTGAATCCAGCAGAGGACAGTCACCCCTGAGCGTGTCATTTCCCCCTTCTTCCTTGCTCTATTGTCCTCCCCCTGTGTTCTTCTGCACAAGGGACCAATAATGTCTTCTCACCTCCCAGGAATACTTGTTTCTGGTTCTCTTAGCCATGAACAAGGCTGAGTCTGGCATGTGTGGTCAGGCGGCTTTTCAGCTGGACTTGGGCAGCTGGTCCCAGATGTTTCCACAGAGCCACTGACCCCCACCTGAGAGGCAACTGGACAGTAACAGAGAGCGGTCCTCACGGGTCCACCTGCTTTGCATGTGGAATCCATGCTGATGGCCTGGGATGAGTTCCTCCTATCCCTGAGCCCTCCCCTCGGAAGTCCCTGTCACCCAGCATGCACAGGGCTCTTCCCTTCCCTCTGCATGTGTCTCCACCTTCCACATATCAGTCTGTCCCAACCCACCCTAAGTGCCCAAACTGGATCCATCCTAGAACCTTCCCTTCCCCATGGGGCCTGGAATCCATCAGGGAAGGGTCACGTCTGACTCACGCTGCACCTGCAGCCTAGATGACACTGGGCACGCATAAACAGCTTACTATAGATGGGCCACTGCACTTCCCAAGGTCTCGGGTTTTCCCTCTAGAAAATGTCCTAGAGAACATTTCTAGATGCCCGCTCACTCTATGATCCTGTGAATAACTTTGAAGAGCTTTGTTTTTTGCTTCTGTCACACAGAACATGACAATACCTGTTAGGGTCCCTCCTAGGGCCAGCCCAGGAGGGACCGCAGGGTCTCTGCCAAGTTGGGGGTGAGAGGCGCAGAGTCACGACACAGACTCCGTGAGTTGGGTGGAAGCAGGCAGAGGGCAAGCTGCCGCAAACTTGTTTATTCAAGGAAGTGTAGGGGGTTTAAAGTGTTTGGCTGGCCAATCATTGTATGGGGTGGTCCCCTTCTTGTGACCAATGACAGCCTATCTCCAGGCAGATCATCTTGAACCAGGTTTCTCGTGAGCATGGGACTGTAGCTGTTGTCACACCAGGCCTGCGCAGGACTCCATGTTCACAGAAGCCACTTCCTGGTTTCTTTTAGCAAGCGGTCTGGCTAGGGCCCGACCTGCATTGTGCCATACATATCTTCCTTTTTTTTTTTTTGGTTTTGCGAGGTAGGGTCTCACTCTGGTCCAGGCTGACCTGGAATTCACTCTGTAGTCTCAGGATGGCCTCAAACTCTCGGCGATCCTCCTACCTCTGCCTCCCGCGTGCTGGGATTAAAGGCATGCGCCACCATGCCCAGCTTCATATCTTCCTTTTTGTTTTTATTATTGGCAACCCTGGGAGGCATGGTTCTTTGCCAAGCCATTGTTGACCCCAGGCCCCGAGGGATCATCACATGCGACGGTGCCTGTCTTAGGTTGCCTCATCTCATGGGGTCTTACCCGTCATTGACTACCTGCTATCCTGGTGAGAAAACCTGAGGGGTGTGGCCTGGTTTCTTTTAGCATGTGGTCTGGCTAGGGCCCGACCTGCTTTGTGCCATACAAACACCATCTTCACCAGGCAGAGGGCAGAGACAGATGTGCCGGGTATGCTCAGCCCAGCTCCTGAGCAGGAGGATCTCATGGGCACAGCTACTGCTCTGATTGTCTGCACACTTTGCTGTGATGGGTGGTGCCTCTGCCCCAGTGGGCAGGGATACAGGCATAAAGAGCCATTGTCTCTGCCCCCATCTACACCTAGGGCATCCCAGAACCTCCTCATGAAGAGATGTGGTGGATGACTGATGCCATGGTGAGTGGGGAGAGGGGAGGGCAGGAGCCATGGGGTGTCCTACTATGCTGAGATTTCTGTCTTATGACAAGAGCAGTGGTAAAGAAGAGGGGATGGGGGACACAGTGGTCCCCACTATCCTTTAGCTGCTATGGGAATGGATGAGTACAAGAGCAGAAGAGAGAAGCGAGGAAGGACCTTGAGGGCCTGGCAAAGTATTTGCATTTTTAACCCAGAACACAGCAATAAGACCCACAGGCTGCCTTGTTTCAGAAGGACAATGGGCTTAGTCTCACAGGGATTAAGTCTTGGACAATATCTGGAGCAGGGAAGCAGGCAAGCAGGGAAGGAAACCTAACATCCCTGTGACCTGCACCCTCTTTCCTACAACAGAATCTATGGACCTATAAAAATGATCAGCCACTGATATCTACCACAGTCTGGATGGGTCTCAAGAATGTCTCAGCTGGTGGGCTGGCGAGGAGGAGCTCCGTCTCCCTCATGGTCACCAGAAGGGTCCCAGGGAGAGAACAGAAAGGGGACACAGCAGAGAAAATGAGGTGAAGGGGCAGAAAGGATGAGAGAAAGAAAAGGGAGGAAGGAAGTCAGAGAAGAAGAAGTAAAGGGAAGGAGGAAGAAGGAGATAAGATTGCAAGGAAGGGGAGAGAGATGCAGATAAAAAGGGTCTGAGACCATGGAGGAGCAGGAGAGGAAGGAAGGAGAGAGAGGGGATAAGAGTTAGAGAAGATAAAAGAGGAAGAAGGAGAAAACACAGGAGTCATAGCAAGGGAGGTGAGAGAGGCTTAGTGGTTAAGGCACTTACCTGCAAAGCCTAAGGACCCAGGTTCAATTCTCCAGATCCCACGTAAGCCAGATACACAGGGTGGCACATGTGCCATTTAGCCACACCCAGCCCCTGCGAGATTGGTTAACATCCCAGACAGCTGTGGAGCTTATGGGAAAGTGGGTAGATGGGACACTTGGGGAAGCCTCCCCAAGCCACCTCGGGAACACAGACTGCAGGGAAAGAAAGGAGGATGGGTACAGAGGTGGGTGCCATGGAGCCCCAGTGCTGTCAGTCAGCATCTCTCCCTAGCAACCAAGGCAATATCCCTCCCCCATTCGTCCTGTGAGCACTGTGGCCAGGCATGGCTCTGGGTGAGGGTCTGCAGTGGCCCACAAATAAACAAATGAGTGAGTGAATAAATGAACGAATACACGAGAGGGCAAAGAGGATGTGCTCCATGCTACTTTGAAGGACAGACCCTGCAATCAGACCTGGCTTTGAATCCTGGCTCTGCCCATTACTAGCTATGACCTTGAGGTTCCTCCTCTCAGCCTCGTTTTCCTCATCTGTGAAGCAGGAATGATAACAAGAGCATTTACCTCCTGGGGCCATTGTGAGAATCCCAGGAGCTGGTTGCTGAGAGCCAAGCCTGGCCCTGGGTGTGCTCAGTGATTGCTACTTAGTATGAGAACAGGGATCCTTAGGTGTTCCAGAAATGGACAAGTTTCACCAGAAAGAATGTCCCTTGGGGTTGGAGAGATGGCTTAGTGGTTAATGAATTTGCCTGCAAAGTCAAAGGATCTCAGTTCGATTCCCCAAGACCCACATAATCCAGATGTACAAGGGGGCGCATGTGTCTGGAATTCGTTTGCAGTGGCTGGAAGCCCTGGTACCCCCTCTCTCTCTCTCTCTCTCTGCCTCTTTCTCTCTCTCAAATAAATAAATAAATACAATGTGGTTGTTGTTGTTGTTGTTTTAAAAAAAAGAAAGAAGGTCCCTTATGGGGTCTAACCTGGAGTCTTCTTGCTGCAGCTCCATCCTGTGCCCCTCGCCCCACTGTGTGTCACAGCTCAACCGTGCCAGGTGCTTGGGTTCAGCAGGGATCACATATACAGCACAGAGCTCTCTCAACAGCCCCATTAGTCAATATGCCTGCAGTGCCAAAGTGGCTCCAGCTGCAGATCAATGATGTTTACAAAGCTGTGCAGGAAGCCTGAGATTTATTCTTCTTCTCCCATGTCCTTTCTAGAATCACCCACCATCTCTCTTGCTAAGACATGCCCACCTCATGCCCACTCCAAGAGGTTGGGAGGCTCTGCTTCCAGGGTAGACCTAGGAATCTTCTTGCTGGTTCTCCAGCTGGACCCAGTTCTGCACTAGACACCTCATGTTCAGGATGCACCGCTCCTGGCAGGAGCCCTGTGGGACAGGGCTTCAGGGAAGTGAGTTACTTAGGTAAAAAAAAAAATGCTGCTGGGCCTCACTTGGAGCTCAGAACAAACTAGGTGCCCATAGCAGCTGCATCTCTGCAGTTCTTTTACCATTAAGATGCCCATGTTCACTGATGGCCAGGGGACATCCTCATTTCACACTTAGCAGAATGGGGTCAGAGGTGGCACTCATCCCTAGTCCTCTGCTGACCACTGGACCTGCTAGCAGCAAACTCAGGCCTCCCAATCCCTGCTCCCAACTGCTGAGCTACGGATGCCTGGCCAGTCCATACCCGCCTGCCACCCCACCTCCCCAGTTGCCTCTTCCATGCCCTTACCTAATATGGAGTTGCCTCACAGGATCCTATGCAGGAGCCTGTCCCCAGAAACAGGGCTGTTCCCCATTATCTGATGCACAATGAAGGCTTTGCTGCAGACAACCAATACCAAATTAAGGCTGGATGTGACCCAGTTGAGGTGCCTCTGGCTCCCCCTTCTTCCCCACTCTCCCCTAAATTAATCACACTTTAAAGAGCTCATTTCTACAGGCAGTCCAATTCGTTAGAGAAATGACCTCCAGAAAGACAGAGCAAGCAGGTCAGGAAACTCCCTGCACTTGACCATCCCTTTGGAGTTCAATGAGCTGTGACTACAACTCCAGCATCTGTCAGCAGCTGCCTAATTTTAGCCAGATCTTTGCGGGCATGGTTCCCTGCTCATCAGCCCCTGTGGATGGCAGAGAGGCTCTGAGAAGCATCATTGATCTTTTGACTAAAGTGTCCTAATGAAATACAAATCTGTTGTCACTTAAAGAGCCATCTGTCATGGTGGCACAGAAGAAATGCTACCAGGAGGACAATAACCATAATTTCATTTTAAGATTAAGCCTTCCTCCCTCTTTTCCTGCCAGAGAAAAATCAATGAATGTCTTTTACAGTTTCATTTTGCCTCAAAGAGGGAAGGGGAAAGCCATTAATAAGATGTTAAAGATACCACTGCTCTGTTCAGGACCCTTGACTTATTGCAGGGCATTAACACTTACTTGCATGTGGGCGTTAGCAGGTGATTAAACCTCAAGGGTCCTGTCCTGGGGTGGCCAGTGCTCCTTAAGTGGCTCAGGGGACATCAGGGTACAGCAGAGCTCTTTGTGTGCCAACAACCTTACATAGACTTTGGTCTTCCCTGATGGTGTACGCAACCTGTTATATGAAATATACCCCTGTAGACCCATGTATTGCTGACTTCCCTGCCTGCAGATCGAGTTTGGGTCAATGATTGGATTCTGAGGGCTTGGACCTAATTGATGAATTACTTCCTTCCCTAATGGATTTACCATATGATAGTAGTATTGGGAAATGTGGAGGAGGAGGAGGGGGAGGGGACTCCTTAGGGGAAGTAGGTCCCTGGATACATAGACTTAAGTCAATGTCTCTAGCCTCTGCCTGTTGTGTTCCCTCTGCTTCCTGTCTGCCATGAAGTGAATAGCACTTTTCCTCCACACTGCCGCTACCGTGATGTTCTACCCCAGACCACGTGACCATGCAGCTATGGGCTCAGGCCTCTAAAGCTGTGAGCACAGTAAGTAATTCCCCCAGCTGCTAGGAAGATCAGAATAGTGTTTCTCAAAATCCTAAAACTACATCTATCCTATGACCTAGCTATACCACTCCCATATTTATCTGAAGAACTCCAAGTCAACATATCAGAGAGACACTTGTGTATCAATGTTTATTGCAGCACTATTCACAATGGATGAATGATGGAGCCAACCTGGGTTTCCAAAAGAGGAATGGGCTGGAGAGATGGTTTAGCAGTTAGGGCACTTGCGTGCAAAGCCAAAGAATCCAGGTTCACTTCCCCAGAACCCACATAAGTCAGATGCACAAAGTGTTGCATGTATTGGGAGTTCATTTGCAGTGGCTGGAGGCCCTGGTGCACCCATTCTCTGTATCTGCCTCTCTCTCTCTCAAATAAATAAACAATAATTAAAAATTGAAAAAACTTTAAAAAAATATTATATATATATATATGAACTATTTCAACCATAAAGATCAAAGTTAGGTTGTTTGCAGTGAGCATGGATGTGACTGGAGATAATCGTACTAAGTGAATTAAGTCAGTCTCACAAAGTCAAATATTGCATGCTTTTGTGGTTCCTAAATTTTATACTACGCATAAAACCAATGATCTATATATGACATAAAAGGAGCAGTGAGGCTGTCTCAGACAGCAAAGTCGGGGAGGGGGGTAGAGGGGCATGGGGGATGTGCTTGTATGAAAATGTCCTTAGGTACCATGTACAATGGATTCACACAATAAAAAATTAATTAAAATAAATTAAGTAATCCCTCCCTTAAGTTGTTGTGCATAAAGAATTTGGTCCTGGTGATGAAGGAAGTAACCAGTATGACTGAGATTGTTCACAGGGAGAGGAGGGATGGACTATGGCTGGGTGGGGGGAGGGCCACCTGTTCTCCAGGCTGGGCCAGGGCACCACGTCTGAGTGTGGGGCCTCTGAGTCGTCAGCCACTTCCAGTGGGCTTCTTGAGACATGGAAGAAAAACTGACTTCAGTGTCACTAAGCCAGATGATGGCAAAAAAGTAGAAGATGGGGGTCCCTCTGTTCAACACTTGGTATAAAACACCAGGGCAATGGTAGGTTCCCCCAAAATCTATTTGTACTCATGCTGGCAGATGCTTGAAGTATGTACTTTTAATGTAGATGCACTAACGTTTAGTCACGGAGTATTTGGTTGATGTGTACTGAGCTGTGTTCTCAGGCTTTTATTCACCCCCACATCACAATGGGAACATTTCCACGAACCCCAAAGGATTCTCTCATGTCTCTTTGCAGGCAAATCCTTCCCATTGCCTTTGTCTTCTCTCTGTCATTTTGGGTTTGTCTTTTCTAATGTTCCTGGTCAATTAATCATATAGTATTCGATCTGTATACTTTCAAAATTCAGTACAGTACCTTGAAGATTCACCCATGATGTTGTAGATCAGTTGTTTTATAACTGAGCAATGTTCTGTATATGAGTATATATATTGTTCATCTGTTCAATTATTGCTGCACATTTTCCAAGTTCTTGACTATTACACGAGGCTACAAATATTCTTGTTCAAGTCTTTGGGTGGAAATGTGTATTTCTTTCTCTTCTGTAAACAAAGGCCTCATGGTGGGATTGGGTGGATCATATGGAAGATGCGTGTTTACTATGTTAAGAAATTGACATATAGGGTTCCAAAATAACTATCATTTTGTATTCTTCCCACAGTGCATTAGAATTCCAGAGCATCAGCATTCTTGCTAACACTTTTTTTTTTAAGCCATCACAGTGACACTATGAAACTATCTCATTGTGGATTTATATTATCTTTTGAATGCAAGTTTGCCATTATATATTCTCATTGGTGAATTATATATTGATATCCCATTTGTTTACTTTTCACCCATTAGTATTCTTTATGTATCTTGGGTGACAGTGATTTGTGAGGTGTATGCTTTGTAAAGAAACTGTGGATTGTTTTTTTTTTTGCTTTGTTTAAATGTATCTTTTGAGGGACATACTTTGATCAAATCTAAAATGTTGGGTTTTTTTCATTAATTGTTTACTCTCTCCTAAGTCAAAGCTGTCAACATTTTAATGTGTTTTCTTTTAGAAATTTTAGTTTTCATGCTTAAATTTAAATCTCAGATTCGTGTCTAGTTAAACTTCTAAGAGAAACACAACACGGGTTCTGGAAAATTCTGTGGCCCTCTGCCATGTGCATGTCCTGTCAATCCAGTTCTTTGTTAAGAATACTACCCCTTACCCCACTATAACCTTGCACTTGTGGAGAAAACCAGTCTTGTGTTGTGAGTCTTTTTAAAAATTTCACTGACAACTTCCAAACATATAGACAATCTATCATGATCATAAAGTCCCCTCCCACCACCTTCCTGCACCCTTCCTGAACCCCCTCCACTGAATGCTTTTTCTTTCCAACTAGTGTCTCTTCTGTTTTGATGTCATCATTTTTTCCTCTTGCTATCCAGGTTTTCTAGGTAACCCAGCCACTGTGAGGCCATTGACACCATCATAGCCCCTTCGGATCTGCAAGACAGTATTGTAAACACCCTTCCCCTTCCTTTGCCTCTTAAATTCTTTCCACTGCCTCATCTACAATGGACACTGAGGCTTGGAGGGTGTGATAGAGATCTCTCACTTAGTACTGAACACTTCACTTTCATTGATCAGCACTTTGGTGAGTTTTGAGTGACCCCAAGTGTCACCACTATCTGAATAGAGAAGGTTTTTCTAAACAAAACAGAGAGTAGCATTAATATACAGGCATTAACATAAGTATTTAGAGGCAGTTTGGTGGGCATAATCTATCTATTAGTCAGACACAGTAGTAGTTTCTCTCCTTTGGGCTTATGACCTCTCCAGCCATAAGCTTTTCATTAGCAGGTTTTCAGTACCAGGCAGGAATTCCTTTAGGTAGGGTTAGCCTCAAGTCCAATCAGAAAGCAATTGGTTTTCCCCATAACAGACATGCCACCATTACACCAGTTGGTACATTTGGCCTGGCTGGCCAGCTATAAGGCTTGCAGGGTCCACTGCTGTTTAACACTATTGATGACTTCTATCTCCCATAGGGCTGCATGCAGCATAGCTCTTTCCAGCTTTCTGTCAGCTAGTCAATAGGGAGGCGGTTTTCAGCTCAGCTCCAGCTTGATTTCTCAGTGACCTGCAATCCAGGCATGTGGAGTCTTCAACAATAGAGTCTTTATGTCTAGTTCCGATAGGCGACCAAGATCCTTGGTAATATGCTGTAATGCTTTGGGGGGCATCAGTGACTTCCATGACCAACCATTGCTGGAAGGTATCCTAGGCTTGGCATTGAAACATTTCCAATAACAATCTATGGCTTCTGGGCACAACATTATCTACCTCCATAGGATACTTCTGCCCAAACTCTCCCTTTTTAAACATATATATTATTGGCTAGCTAAGAAGTAGGTTTCCACATGGCTTACTCAGATCTTAAATTTTGATTAACCCTTCTCCCACTTTTTTCTCTCTTCCGTCCTCTCCCCAACCCCACTTAAACCATTTCACCCCCAGTATTCTGTCCCTCTACTTATATATCTACTCTAACTTCTCCTTAAGTCCTCCCCTCTCATATTCTCCAGTTCCTCTGTCCTTAGGTAAATAGCATCCTTTTTAACTATTATAGCTTTAAATTTTTTTAAAACATTTATTTTTTATTTTTGGAGAGAGACACAGAGAGAGACAGACAGAGAGAGAGGGAGAGGGAGACAGATAGAGAATGGGCGTGCCAGCTGTGAACTAAATCCAGATGCATGCACCCCCTTGTGGGCAAGTGCGGCATTGTGCCCTTGCGTCACTTTGCATCTGGCTAAACCTGGGACCTGGAGATTGGAACTGGGTTCTTAGGCTTAGCAGGCAGGTGCCTTAACAGCTAAGCCATCTCTCCAGCCCAGCTTTAAATTTTTACTTAACATTAAATCATATGAGACTGGTGAGATGGCTCAGCAGTTAAAGGCGACGAGCAGCAAAGCCTGTTGGCCTAGTTTCAGTACCCATGAAAAGTCAGATGCACAATATAGTGCATATGGTGGGCAGGCAGAGGTTCTGGGGAAAAGTGGTGCTTTTTGACTGACCATCCTTGTTCCTTGCTGGCGAGTACACCTACCCTATTGCTGCCACCCTTCACTGAAGTGGGAACCCAGCTTCTTTGGCCTTCCCACATGGACTGGAGGTCAGCAGCTTTCCAGGAATCCTCCAGGACTTCATTGCCAGATTGGGACTGCTGAGGCATCCAGTATGGTGGGCTGAGCGGGTCCTGAGTTCCCATCCTCTCCTGCCTGCAGACAGCCATTGTTGTATTGCCCAGTCCGTATCATGTAAGCCAGTCTAACAAATCACCTTGGTAATATAGTCATTCTATTGGTCTTCCCTGACTCTTGCACCAGGTAACAAACATCCTGAAAGGTTAGCATTGTTCCTGGTCCTGTGTGGCCCCTGCAGGGATAAGTTGTACTTTGAGAGCTGAGAGTCCCATTGCCCCATATTGCCTTTGCTGACCCTGACTCTCCCTGCAGCCCTGCCTGGGGCCTCCCTGCCCTTATCTCGGGTGGCTCCACAGAGCAATGCCCTGGAGAGCATGGGGGATGTTACTGATTGACCTTGACACCAGCATCTCCACATGTCCTGCAGCCCAGACCAGCCCATGGGGCTTCTGTCTTCTTTATTTTCAGATAAACAAAGCTTTTAGCTAACTACTCACTTGAGACCAGGTTTCTGTGGAAACTGGGTTTCTGGCAGGCAGAGCTTGGCAGGCCCTTGGTGCAGAGTTAGACCCCCATGTCTGAGCCTCTGGAAGAGAGGAGAGGAGAGGGCTTCCAAAGGTCTGTTTATTTCCATCGCCCCAGGTCTCCTTTAAATGAAGCAAAATTATCCGCTAATTTCTGTTATTTCCACTCAGTGCTTCTAGAAAAGACTCACTTGACATTACAGAGGAAAATATATGCGGAAATGAACAGCTCGTGATACCCAGTACAAACTGTGGGTGGAGAGTGTGGAGAACCTATTTTCTGTCAGCAGGGAGGTGCTAAGAAAGAGGGTGTCCCACCTACCCTCTGTTAACCTGTTAACCCAGGAGGCTGAGCCATGATCCCCAGCCCCATCCTTTCAGCTTTCCTATTCCCCAAACCAGCAGGCTGCCACCTCTTCCTGTGGGGCAGCCTTGATTGTTCTGTCATTTCAGCTCAGTCTTCCTGTCCCCTCATCATGAGTTGCCTGCTGAGCAGCTCCCTCCAGCCTGAACATATGCACTCTCTCCTTCCCATGATTCTCATGCAGTCTCCATGTTCAGCAAGCTGAGAGGGCCCAGCTATGGACACGTGCTAGGCCTTGGCTCTGAGCTGAGTGAGGCATTTTGTGCCTGGACAGGGCAGTGTGGTCCAACCAGCTTCCTGTCTGAGTAGGCCAGGCATCAATATGGGGCACAAGCTGTGGCCCAGAGGCACTAGAGCCCTGGAGAAGTGTCTTAGCCTGCCCTGGAGAGCGGTGAGACTCATGGTGGTGTCAGACCCTCTGTCCTAACAAGAAGCCATTTCTGAATTGAGTAATTAATCATGGGGCTGGCTTACACTGTGATGGACAGAGGGAATCTGTCCCACACCCTGCAAGCTGGAGATCCGGGTGTGATGGTTAATCATGCCAACGTGAGACTGAGGATCACAATGGAAACAAAACCCTGGCCTGGTCTGTGAGGGAGAATCTTGATGAGGTTAACTGAGGTGGAAAGAAAGAGCCTCCCTAACTATGGGCAGCAGCAGCCCACGGGCAGGGGTCCTGGACTGCAGACAAAGGAGAAAACGAGCTCATCAGCATTCCTTATTGCTCTGTGCTTCCTGACTACAGACTCGGTGTGATGAACTGTACTTCATGCTCCGGCCGCCATGCCTTCCTTGCCAAGATGTACTATAAGCTCCAACTCAAAATAAGCCTCCCCCATAGAATGGAAGAGCCAAAGGAAGGGTATGACTCCTTACAATGCAACTGCCCAGACAGAAATTTGCCTCGATATCCATGACTTTGCAGTGCCTAGCAATACTTTCGCAAGACCCTAAAAAATAGAAGAAAAAGATGATGACATCAAATTAAAAGAGAGACTAATGGAGAGAGGGAAGGGATATGATGGAGATTGGAGTTCTAAAGTGGAATGGGAGAGGTGAGGGAAATACCATGTGTTTTTTGTATGTAAGTATAGAAGTTGTCAATAAAAAATAATAATTAATAAAAAAATAAGCCTCCCCCCCAGGCTGCTTTCATCAGGTATATATATATTTTTTGTAGCAATGAGAGAAGTAACTGAGACACCAGGAAAGCTAACAGTCCAGTCTTGGTCCAAAGCCTGAGGAACAGGGCACATAGGTGCAGAAGGCTGAAGGCCTGTGTCCAGGAGAAAGTGGAAGGCTCGGGATAAAGCACAGATTGGCACTACTGCAACTTTATAGGATTCAGCCCCCGGAGGACTGGATGAGACACCCCCTTCCCCAACCATGAAGTGGGCTGACCCTCTGTTCTCACTCTGTGATTCCAGACACACTCACACAGACTGTCAGAAGAAATGTTTTCGCTGTCAGCAGAGACACCTCAGCAAGTCAACACAAAATCAGCCACCATGATGACAGGCCACCGACCAGGGGCTGCTCAGTTTAAACAAGTGGCATCACGTGGACCATGGCCATCCTTGAAGGAGCATCTCACAGCACAAAAGTATCAAACCACCCCGGGCATATTATCCTGTTCCATCTGGGAGAAGGATGTCAGGCATGATCCCAAGAGCAAAGAGATCAGCCATCACAGGACCTAAGGTCCTCACCATCAGAGAAGGGAGGGACCAATGTGAGAAAGGGGAAAACCGCATTCAGTGCGCTGACCTTCTGGTAAGTGGGGGTGGCTGCAGTACCCACGGCCCAGCGTGGTGTGGACATACAGGAAAGGCTCCGTCATGTGTGATGCACATGACATGTGAAGATGGTGACCGTCTTCCATGGCCCTCCACAAAGTGCGCTGATTGGCTCCTGCACCCACCTGTAGTTGTGAACAACTCCACATGGGTGCAGAGCTGGCAGGGGGTGGGGGGATGACAAGAGGTTTACTCTGTGACCTGGTCCTTCCTCTTCCCACCACATAGGGCCTCATACCAATGTTTTCCCTCAGGCTTTGCATCATCACTGAGGTCCACTCTGGGCCTGTGATCATGTCTACAAATTTACTAATATCAGTAGGACAGAGGACAGGCATGTCCTTCACAGCCTTGCTCACGCTTGCCAATGATTCAGTAGTAGCACGCGTGGTAAACAGTGAGTTACAGAGGGCTCTATGGGTTCCCTGATTCCGCTTGTTCATTTCATAAGTATTTTGTTTATATAAATGGGCACTGTGCTAGAGACTGGGAATAACCAATTTTCAGCCGTCCATCTATCTATCCATCAATGATTCTTCCATCCATCTACCTACTCTTCATTCATTCATCCATCTGTTATTTGTCCATCAACCATTTATCCATCTGTCCATGCATCTATCATCCATTCATTCATCTCACATGACCAAGTGGTACCCCTCATAAACAGGGAACACATATGCCAGTGGACAATGGGTGTGCACCTAGGGTGACATGGTGGTCTGACAGGGGCACTACAGGATGGGCAGAAAGGGCAGGAGGGCTGTGACAAAGGACTGATTTCAATGGGACAGGGTTTCGCTGCTGGAGAAAAGAGTTATAGGTATGGAAAAGGAGAAAACCTAAACTGACCCTGTTTTCAAAAGCCTGCAGCGTGAAACCAGAGGGGCTAAGAAGGTGAAAGAGTTTCAAATAGCTGTTTTAGTTAACAGAGGCAACCAAGCTAAAAATAAAGGAGAAGCTGTGGGAAGTGCTGCCTGGCCACTCATGCACACCACTGGGGCCTGAGCCAGGGAAGATCTGCTCTGGGGCTGCTGAGCCCTGGCCAACCCACTGTGGCTGACTTGCCAGAATCCTTCCTCAAGTAGACCCAACCATCCTTACACACGCACTCCTGCATCTGAGGGAGGGAGCTGTGGGGGTTTCTCACATCTGTGGAAGGCAGAGGAGGAAGCAGGCTTGGAAGTACCCTGTGAGTCGTTACCTGATCCTCTGACAGCCAGGGTGGAAAAGGTCTCCATAGAGATTTCTGGGGATGGGGTCCTGAACGGCATCTCCATTAGGCACAAGACTCAGCTATTTGGCTGAGTCAGGCCTCACAGCTGTGTGGGACAGAAGTCTCAGCCAATGAGCAAGAGTCCTTTTCTAGGTGGGGGACCTTGGTGGTGTGTGACAGAGTCATCCACCCCAAGCCCCACTGAGACACTGTTGTGAGTACTGGAAACCACTAAGACCCCAGGGCTCTGCCTCATAGACCTGATCCCAACCCCTGCCCCACCGCAGGCTCCAGCTCCCAGCCTGGTCAGAAGTATGCTTTAAATAGGATGGCACGCATCCCAGAAGGCTTTGTACACTACAGCACACTGTTCTGTAGACTGTAGAGTGCTGTGCATAGGGTAGGTTTTTATTTCAAAGTTTGGGGTACGAACCAGCCAGAGGCAAACTCTGACTCCCTGCAGACCTGACAATCTATTAACACATATGTCACTCAAATCCCTCCATAACTCCCTATTATGAGTGTCGTTTCTATCTTTAAAACTATTTTCAATATTTACTGTATTTTATGAAAGTGAATATTTTAAAGACATAGTAAATTATAGAGAAAGGTAAAGAATACATATAGTGTAGCTAGTGGTCAAGAGACATGATTCAAGGCTAAGCACCCTAGATTTGAATCCAGCACCCTAAAGTGAAAGTTACATGATCTCAGGAGTTGTTTAGCCTCTCTGCACATTGTCTTCAGTACCTGTAGCAGGAACTAGTAGAGTTGTTAACATATATAGACCCTGGGCATATGGAATATATGAATAATTGCTTTTATTTATGTTGCTTCTGCAAACACTCAAAAACAGAAGATTTTGAAACTTCTTTTTTATCAGATCTATCACTCCCTTCCTCATATGTTTAAATAACTATTAATTTTACAATAATTACAGACTCACAGAAAATTGCAAGAAAAATATTGACTGATTTCTGACGTTATGTGAGTGTGAGGGAATCAAACTCACGCTGGTAGGCTTTGCAAGCAAGCATCTTGAACCCCTGAGCCACCTCCCCAGCCCTCTACAGTTGATGTCTGATGTCAGGTGGAAAGGCTGAGCCCCTAGGACATGTGTCCACTGCTTTGTAGGGCTTTGCCTGGTCCCAGAGCACCAGTTCTCAGCTCCGATTGAATATATGAACAGCAAGTATTTTTCTTCAGTCTGTGTCTTACTTTCTCACATTTCACCCTTTTCATAATAAACTTTTACTTTATATGGTTGCTGTTGGTATAAGAAGTAAACATTTGGGCTCTGCATATAGCCAGTTTCCTGGTGCCATGCATTTTGTCACCATGGTCTCCTCTTGCTTGCAGCAGCTCTTCTGCCCATATGGAGTTCCTGTGGACTGCTGAGTCATCCCTGGACTCTGAACTGGCCTCTTTACCTGGCACCCAGCTAAACTGTTACAGGGATTTGGGAGTTTAAAATAGAATCCTTGAACCCCAAACCCTGAGTTTGTGTTTGTATTTAACCAAAGAGTTGGAGGCTGGGTGTGGTGGCACATGTCTTTAATCCCAGCACTCAGGAGGTCAAGGTAGGAGGATTGCCATGAGTTCCAGGCCACCCTGAGAGTACATAATGAATTCCAGATCAGCTTGGGCTAGAGCGAGATCCTACCTCAATAAACAAAAACCAAACAAAAAAACAAAGAATTGGGCAAACCAAACTGAGAAGGATAATTATTAAATTATTAAATTTATTTAAGAAAGTTCAAAACCAGGGAAGGAAAATTGATACAGCCAAGTTGTGTGACAGCCCATGTGGTAGGCCTGGAAAAAAAAATGTGAAAAGAGATTTAGAGAGGAAAGAAAAGAAAATACAGAGACCTACCATGTGGAGGGCAGGATGGAGCAGAAAGAGGTCAAAAGGAAGGGAGACTTACCATAGCCTGGAGGTTCAGGAGGGATGAATGGGCAGCCAGGAGAGAACTTGCCCCTGGTAAGGGTTTATTTCTAACCTTACTGTGGTGGGCTTTACCTTCAGGCTCAGGTGAGCCAGAGCGAGGGCTGATTGATCTGGGCTAGCCATGAAGCCAAGTTTTGGGGCTGACCTTAACCAACTACAATGTCAGGACCAGATCTAAATTCTAGGTCAGAGGAACTCCCTCCCAGGGAAGGGCTCAGGTCTTGGGAACTCCTTTAGGCAAAAGATAAGAAGTCAGGTCATTCCTTGATCTCTAGAAAAGTGGAGATTGAGAGGCCATTCCTGCCTCTACTTTTGGGATCCAGTCACCCTAAACTACCTACCAAGGCTACCTGGTTCCCTCTCAGAACCATGGAAGCTTTCTCATAGTTGTCCTTGTCCTTCACGATGATCTTCTGGGAGAACATTTGAATCAGCCTGTCACATTCACAGGAACCTCTGCCGGTAATCTTAATAGTTGTCATGGTGTTGTGTTTAGAGACTGGCATGGGGGATAAGTGACGTTTTTAAGATATCGGTTCTTCCTGTTTGTGAACACGTTCCGTCTCTCCCTCTGTTCAGTTTTCCTTTTATGCCTTTCAGTAAAACCTCATAATTTTCTCTTTAAAGGTCTTGCACATAGTTTACTAGATTTATCTCTTAGCGCCGTCTAGCATTATTAAGTCTCTGAAGCTAGGCTGAGCCCAAGCAGCTCAGCTGCTTATGAGCGAATGAACCGCGCCATTCAAGGAAACGCTCTTAAATGGCTCTGTTCTCAGCTTCCTCAAGAGTAGCCATGGAGATCGAATGAAATGAAGAATGTGACGCCTTTAAAACCCTGTAAACATCCAATAAATGTCAGCTCGTCCTGGAGCCCACACACCTATTGGAGTTGTGTGTGTACCTGTCACCAGCATGTGGGCTGAGGATGAGTTTCTGGGTAGAAACGTCTAAGATGCAGTGACCTGATTGATGAGGGACTGGCACACCATGTGACTCCTCTGAAAGCAAGAGCATTTATGTAGTGCCTTTCTTTCATGTTCCTGTAAAAAACAATCCTGCTAGTGAATCCCAAAACAAAGATAATGATGTTAAGATTTCAAATCATCACAGTTTACTTAACAGAAAAAAAAAATCAACAAAAAAAAATAATTAATTTTTTTCCATTCAAAATTTAGTGTGGCTTATTACCATATAATTGTTTGTTAATGCTTATATTGGTTGCCATATTCAAGTATCTTATTTGATTTGATTTTAATTATTTGTTTGGTGCATACATGCATGTGTGTGTGCGCACACGCACACACACACAAACATTTGTGCATGTCACAGCATGCTTGTGGAGGTCAGAGGTTGTTTTAGTTCTAACTTCCACCTTGTTTGAGGCAGGGTCTCTAATTGTTTCTTTGGCTTCTGGGAAATTCTGCCTTTTCTTCCCATCTTGCTGTCAGTGTGCTGAGATTAGCAAACTCCACCGTGGCTTCTAGTCTTTTGTTTTGTTTTGTTTTGTTTTGTTTTGTTTTGTTTTGTTTTGTTTTGTTAATGAGAGAGAGAATTAGTGTACCAGAACCTTTAGCCACTGCAATTGAACTCCAGATGTGTGTACCACCTTGTAGGCATGTTCTATCTTGTGCACATGTGTCACCTTGTGCGTCTGGCTTATGTGGGTTCTGGGGAGTTGAACCTGGGTCCTTGGCTTCTCAGGCAAGCACCTTAACCACTAAGCCATCTCTCCAGCCTGGTTTTGAGCTTTTACATGGGCTCTGAGGATCTGAATTTGGATACTCCAAGTTGGGTGGTAAGCTCTTTATCCACAGAGCCATCTCCTTAACCCAAAAGAATGTTTTACCACAAGCAACATGGGAGAAAAACACATAGAAGTAAACAGCACCTCGCATCACACCACTCAGATATAATCACTACCAACATTTTTGTCAATATACTTTTTCTATTTCTCAGCACCAGTAAATGGGCTTTTGGTCAATGCCTCTATTGTATTATTTTCCAGTCCATGTTAGAGATTCGTGCTGACACAGCCCACCAGTTCTCTACTTGTGGCTCTTTGATCTCAGGAAGTAAACCACGCTCTGCCAAAGCCCTGCTGCACGCTCTCTTGTTAGCTTGTGTGACCGTGACCGCTTCCGTCAATACACTCTGTGGGGGCCAGGAGATCAGGATAAAGGAGGCTCCCTTTACATTCGCACACACAGGGCCCAGCTGCCTTGCCACAGAGCTCCAGCAATTAGCACCGCGGTCCTCTGCACCCGGTACCTGCTCCTGGTACACTAAGGGAGTTTGTCATCCTCTTAATCTTTACTTCTCTGCCACACAGAAGCCAACCTCTCTTTGCCTGTGCATTTCTTTAATTAGCTGAGAAATTAACCTTCTTTTCATCTGGTTGTTGGCTGTGTGGACCTCGCGGTGGGGTACAGCGCTCTGGGGACTTAGCGCAAGTCTCCGGTGACCGGACCTCTGTGCCCATCAGCAGTCCACACACCAGCAGTCTGGACAACGTAGTGTGCAGTACTCGGAGCACTGACCCTTGATCATGTGTGACACCAGCACCGGGTGTTTCAATCTTGTTCCTGCCACATTGATAATACTCAATGGGAGTATATAATAAACAGTGCCACGCCAGGCACAAATATATGCAACCTCCCATAAGCACCCTGCCAAGAGTTGCTCTGTCCTAATTCATGCAGAAAATCTCTTCAGTTGGCTTTTTCCTCCCTTTCTGGTTATCACTGGGTTCATGGACTTGTGGAAGTTTCTAGTTGCTCATCAAATTCATCTGCCTTCCCTGGGACAGTCCACTGACCTATGGAGAAATGTGTTTTGCATTCCTCAGCAAAAATGAGAAAAACATTCCTGTACTAGAAGCTTCTATGTATTGAAGGGCCAGGCTAGTTGAAACACAGTGATGTATTGAATGATTCGTGCTTCTGTCATGGTGCTGAAATCCACACGTGAGTTTCACAGGGTCCCCTCCTCGCATCAAAAGCACACATGGTCCAGTCTGCATCTGACTCTTTTTTACTCTGTTCTGGTCCCTTATGGTGGTCTCGCAATTACACCGATGGCTTCTGAAATTTACCCACGTCTGCTAGGATTGCATTTTCCCAAAGGGACTTTTATTAATTGTCCTCCCACATCTGCTCTTCCTCACCAATTGAAGGTGTTGTGTAGGGAAGTTTCTATCTTGTCCACTGTCCCAGCTACTTCCTGGAGCTATGCTAACACCTCAGCCAGAACCTGTGGGTTCCCTTCCTACTTTTCAAAATGGATTCATGTTTTCTTCTGATAGTGTTCCATCCATTTAACAGCTAAACATTTTATATTTGATATTTTGGTTTTTTGAGGTAGGGTCTCACTGTAGCCCAGGCTGATCTTGAACTTACAGTGATCCTCAACCCTCTGCCTTCCAAGTGCTAGGATTAATGGCATGTGCCACCACACCTAGCTTAACTAAACATTTTAAATGATAAAGACATCTTTCTTTCTTTGCAGTGGAAAGGGTTGCTTCTCCAGCTAGTCTGTCAATCTTATTTTTATTATTTATTTGAGAGAGGGAAAGAAGCAGAGTGAGTGAGAGAGAATGGGCATACCAGGGCTTCCATACACAGCAAACGAATTCCAGATGCATTTGCCCACCCCCACGTGCATCTGGCTTACATGGGTCCTGGGGTATCGAACCGAGGTCCTTTGGCTTTGCAGGTAAGTGCCTTAACCATCTCCCATCTCTCCAGCTAAGCCATCTCTCCAGCCCCTATTCTGTCAATCTTATCACTGAGGTTCTTCATGTCCTCAAGTAATCTTATTTCTTCCTAATGTGACCAACTAATATAGACTTCCATGGACAACACATTTCTGTTGGCTTTTTTTTTTTTTTTTTTTTTTTTTTTGCTAGCACTTTTTACTTCATATATTTTGGTGCAATGCTATTGGGACTTTTTTTTTTTTAATGGAGGAAGGGATATTTATTTAAGCTTAAAGATCCAGGGGAACTTTCATAGTGGCAGAAGAAACTGGCCTGCTTTCACAGGACCAAACACAGAGAGAAAAACCACAAGCCAAAAACCAAAAGCCACACAGCACAGCACATTTCAGGAACTCCAGCTAGGCAACTTTGCATATTTTTAGATTGAAATCTCAAACCCACCACCATGCCTTAGGGCTGGACCCTAAGATCCGCCCAGTGACAGTGCCTCCAGCCAGGTAGCTGCAGATGCAAACTACGAAGTAATAAAACACTGGATATATTGGGGGGCATCTAGTCAAACTACCACAAATGGCATACCACACACTTGGTATTGTAACTTCTTTTCTTTTTTTCAAGGTAGGGTCTCACTGTAGCCTAGGCTAACCTGGAATTCACTATGGAGCCTCAGGGTGGCCTCAAACTCATGGCGATCCTCCTACCTCTGCCTCCTGAGTGCTGGGATTAAAAGCGTGTGCCACCACGCCTGGCTTCACACTTGGTATTATAACTTCTTAATACTATATCTTATAGAACATATGCTTTGGAATATACAAAGTTTTTTTTTTTTTTTTTTTTTTTTTTTTTTTGAGGTAGGGTCTCACTCTGGTCCAGGCTGACCTGGAATTCACTATGTAGTCTCAGGGTGGCCTCGAACTCTCGTCAATCCTCCTACCTCTGCCTCCCGAGTGCTGGGATTAAAGGCGTGCTCCACCACGCCCGGCACCAAAGTTGTTTTTTAATTAAGGTTACATAGTATTGGATTACATGAGTAAGACAGAGTTTATTTAGTTTCCTTTTGGCAGATTTTCTGCTGTTTCTAATCTTTTGCCTTTTTTAAAATTTTATTTTTTTAATTTTATTTTTTTATTGACAACTTATTTAATTTAGACAATATCCCATGGTACTTCCCTCCCTCCCCCCACTTTCCCCTTTGAAACTTCACTCTTCATCATATCCCCTGTCTCTCTATTCAGTTTGATGTCATGATCTTTTCCTCCTATTATGATGGTCTTCTGTAGGTAGTATCAAGCACTGTGAGGTCATGGATATCCAGTCCATTTTGTGTCTGGAGGAGCATGTTATAAGGAGTCCTACTCTTCCTTTGACTCTTACATTCTTTTAGCCCCCTCTTCTGCAATGGACCCTGAGCCTTGGAAGGTGTGTTTGAGATATTTCAGTGCTGAGCACTCCTCTGTCCCTTCTTCTCAGCACCATGGTGCTTTCTGAGTCATCCCAAGTTCACCACCATCTGGAAAGAGAAGCTTCTTTAAATAAAAGTGAGAATAGCATTAATATATGGGTGTGGGGCTAGAGAAATGGCTTAGTGGTTAAGGTGTTTGCCTGAAGCCAAAGGATCCCGGTTCGAATCTCCAGGTCCCACGTAAGCCAGATGCACATGGTGGAACATGCATCTGGAGTTTGTTTTTAGTGGCTAGAGGCCCTGGTGTGCCCATTCTCTCTCTCTCTCTGTCTCTCTCTGTCTCTTTCTCTCTCATGAATAAATAAATAAAAATAAATCTTTAAAAAAATATATGGGTGTGGACATTAAGAGAAGTATTTACTGGGCAGTTTGGTGAGCATAGTACATACATTTAGCCAGGCACCAGCAGACGTTACACCCCTAGAACTACTGGAACATATTGATTAAAGTCTTACATCTTCTCTATGATTATGTCTTTAATCATTAAAAAACAGCCTCTTCTATCCCACTGAGTTGCTTTGTTCTCATTCCTGTAATCTCAGTGACTTGAGGAGGCTGAGATGAGAGAATGGCAAGATCGAGGCCTACCTAGTCTACAAAGTAAGTTCAAGGCCAATCTGAGTAACTTAGTGAGACCCTGTCACAAAATTTAAAAAAAAAATCAAAAGAAAGCTGAGGATGCCACTATGCAGCGAGTGATCACATGAGCAAGGTCTTAGTGAAACAGGAATTTTGGGGTTCCTTACCAATATACTGAAACACCAATAAATTTAAAGTACCCCAGATTCTTATCTTATGAATTTAAATACTTAAAATCCATAGACTACAGGGCAAAGTTTAGAGAGAATTTATTAGATTAAGAGAAGGCAAGAGAAGAAAGGGCAGAGAGCTTCTGCCATGTGGAAGTCAGAAGGGAGTTGAGAGACCTCGTGGGAGTAAGTGAGGGGTGGTCTCCCCTCATCTCGTCCCAGAAGCTTATCAGAACCTGGATGTCCAGGAGCCACCCAAGAGAGAGCTTGTCGCCTGGTACGCATCCATGTTTATCCATATTGTGGTTGGCTTCACCTTCAGGCTCAGGTGAGCCTGAGACACAGCTGATTGGTCTAGGCTAAGACTGGCTCAAGAATAGGCCAGCCATGATACCAAGTTCTGAGGGCTGAACTTGACCATCCACAATGTCAGGATTAGATGTAAATTCTAGGAAAGGGGAAGGCCTTCCCAGAAGAGGCTCAGGTTGTTTGTGGGGGAAAAAAAAACAGATCTAGGAAAGAGATAAGAAGTCAAATCAGGGCTGGAGAGATGGCTTAGCGGCTAAGGCGCCTTCTTGCTAAGCCTAAGAACACTGGTTCCAATGTCCAGCGGTTCCAATCTCCAGGTCCCACTTTTAGCCAGATGCAAAGTGAGGCAAGGGCGCAATGCCGCACTTGCCCACAAGGGGGCGCACGCATCTGGATTTCCTTCACAGCAGCTGAGAGACTGCTGGTGCGCCCATCTCTATCTGTCTCCCTCTCCCTCTCTGTCTATCTCTCTGTGTCTCTCTCTCCAAAAATAAATAAAAAAAATTTTAAAACTTTTTTTAAAAAAGAAGTCAGATCATTCTTTGATCTCTAGCAACACGAGCAGGCTCAAAGACATCCCTGCTTTCACTTTTGGGGCCCTCAGCCACCCTACCTGCCTCACTGGGAACCAGCCCCAGGAACAAACTCTTTCCTTTGAATTTTCCCCTTTGACCTGATCTTTCTTTTCTTGCATTCATTATAGATATTGAACCCTGTACTGCTTTTTGTTTGTTTTTGTTTTTAAGGCAGGGTCTCACTGGAGCCCAGGCTGGCCTAGAACTCGGGGTAATCCTCCTACCTCAGCCTCCAGTGCTTGAATGAAAGGTGAGAACCACCACGGTCACTCTGCTCGAACCCTTTATTGTGTTGATATCGCTTTTCATTGGTCTACCTGGCACCCAACCATCACCTGTCCTGAGAGTCTCTGGTAGAGATATAAGAATAATGACTGTTTTAGCCCAGAGTGAGAGACTAATTCCTTCACCAGCTTTGTTTACCATATAATAGATATTTTGGGTTGTGTTTCTCTCACTAATTCCCACAGAGAAATATTTCTGTGTTGTGAAGCTTCACTGCCATCTGTTATTAGCTTTCTGGCTTGTTTTGTTTCCCCATCATTTTGATATTGTGTTGATGTGTTGATAGGTGTTCTGGGATGTGTGTGTGTGTGTGTGTGTGTGTGTGTGCGCGCGCGCGCTAAAGCACATGTGAGGACAACCCGGAGTGTTGGTCCTCACCCTCCACTTTGAGGCAGGATCTCTCTTGTTTGTAGTGGTAAGAGGCCTTGACAGCTCCCTCCCCCCACCACCACCCTCTTTCTCTCTTTCTCTCTTTCTCTCTCTCTCCCTTCCCCTCTCTTGTTCTCCTAAGATCCATGTTCGTTTATGTAGGCTCCTGGGCTACACATGGTCTACATGGGATTTTGGACCCCACGTGGTGTACTTCTCTTCTCCCCACTATCTTTCCTTGTGCCCCCCCCCAAGTCTTCTTCATTTCCTACATCTTTGTAAGACCTGAATAAAATGTGGTATTAAAAAAAAATCATTGTCTTGAATCTGGAATTGCCAATTCTTTGGTTAGTTTGCAGATATGAACTCAGGGCTTGGGGTTCCAGAAAACACCCCAGAATCCTAATTCCCCCATTACAATCCCACCTCTCTTTTTTGTCAGTGGGATTCTTTATTCTAGCTTATCTATTCAAATTATTATTTTACATCGCAGAGCATTACTTTCAAAAACACAAAACTTATTTTCTGTCTAATTAATGACAGCACTTTTTTGCAAATTAATTAATTTTTTGCAAATTAATTAATTTTTTTTGCAAATTAATTAATTTGCAAGGAGAACAAGAGAGGGGAAGGGAGAAAGCGAGTGTGGGAGGGGGGATGCCAAGGCCTCTTGCCACTACAAATGAACTCCAGACACAAGCTCCACTTTGTATATCTAGCTTTGTGTGAATGCTGGAGAGCTGAACTCAGGCCAGCAGACTTTGCAAGCAAGCACCTTTAACCACTGAGCAACCTCTCCATCCCTTATTTTATGTTTAAAATGAATCCTCGCCACCATCTTTTCCATACCATAGATTTAGCAGTTGTGAAGTCTCTGTTTTAAATTATCTTTTGGTTAGTTGGTTTAAGTGTACAAGTAGATTTTTCTGGAAGGTTAGTGAGAGCTGACTTTCCTAAGTCCTAGCATGTGAAAATGTGAGAATGTGTTTCTGTTACTTGAGTAAGAATTACACATGGAGCCAAGCTGCTCTCCTAAAATTACACATGGAGCCAAGCTGCCCTCCATATGCATGCATATATGTATGTGTGTATGTGTGTATGTGTGTGTGTGTGTGCATATATATATATATATATATATATATATGAGATTGTGGAGGTTTAAATGTATGTCTCCCATAGACTCGAGCTTATAACTTGGATCTCCAGCTGCCTGGCTGGACGAGTTGTCGCTGGGACCGATCCTGGAGTCTAGCCCTAAGGTGGCACTGAGAGTATTCAGCCCAAAGGTATTCAGAGAGGTCTGAACTCTGGGGTCCCCGCTGCTTGCTGCTCATTTATGTTTGTCGCTTTTGGTGTCTGTTGGCTGGTGATGGTTTCTCTCTGCATGGATGTTCGGAAGCAGCTTCTTCCACCACGGATGGAACTTCCCTCCCCCGCCACCCCCGATCTATAATCCTAGAATGAGCCTCTTCCTCCCCTATACTATGTCTGATTTTGATGTTCATCCCAGCAATGTGGAGCTGACTACTACAGGGATTTATTCGACTGACTAAGTGGAAGGAGCTGGGTAGGCCAACAATGGCTGCCTACACACTAGAGCCAGAGAGCAGCAGGCGCTCAGTCCATGGAGCTGGAAGCCCCAGCAGTTCTAATCAGGTTCTGGAGGCCCAGAAGCTCCCTGAGATGCTGATATGAAGTGCGTGTTTGAAGGCCAAAGAAGCTGGAGTCTGATGTCAGCAGAGGGCAGTAGCAATAGCAAGGACGAGAATGCTCAGGTAGAGGCAAGAGCAAGCAGGTAGCCGGGCGTGGTGGCACACGCCTTTAATCCCAGCATTCGGGAGGCAAAGGTAGGAAGATCGCCATGAGTTCGAGGCCACCCTGAAATTACATAGTGAATTCCAGGTCAGCCTGGGCTAGAGTGAGACCCTACCTTGAAAAACCAAAAAATGAAGAAACCAAAAAAAAAGAGAGAGAGAGAGAGAGCAAGCAGGTGACAATGCTTTTTTCCTGGGCCATCTTTCTATGTGGGCCACCCAATGGGAGGTGCTGCCCACTTTGAGGGTAGGTCTTCCCCATCATGAATCCTCTCTGGAAATGCCCTGACACACACACCCAGAAGTGAGTGTCCTAGGTTGATTCTAACTGCCCCCAAGTTGACAGTGAAGACCAGCCATCCCAGCACTTGAAGGTGGCCTTCACCGTGCAGGCAGAGGGAAGAGCCTCAGCTGGCACCTCCAGTCCTCACCCAGGGTGGACTGTGGCATCACCGTCCCTGGTTCTTCATCCTCCATCTTTCCTCTTACTATGTGGTTTATTCCCTGGTCTCTTACTTTGGACTTGGCCATGTGGCTTGCTGGGGCCAATGGGATGTTAACAGATGTGGTTCCAGCAACAAGTTCACGTGTGTGTGGCTGGGTTAGCCCTTGTGCTTCTGTCCTGTGAAGGATGCTGTCCTGGGCTGAGTCTCTGCTTCAGAAAAATGAGAGATTCATGACCCAAATTAATGGTCTGGATGCTATCCCAGCCCAACCAAGGTAGGCAGAACCCTACTACTGCCTGAAGACTTAGGGGGATGCACTCAGCTGTGCTAAGTAACTCAGTGGGGGTCAGCAGTTATGCAACAGGCTTAGGGCAGTAGGCAACTGGCGTGCATTGTGAAATTACTC
This sequence comes from Orientallactaga sibirica, assembly GCA_036365145.1. Taxonomy (NCBI): domain Eukaryota; kingdom Metazoa; phylum Chordata; class Mammalia; order Rodentia; family Dipodidae; genus Orientallactaga; species Orientallactaga sibirica. The sequence continues at coordinate 407,869 of JAEOAD010001992.1, forward strand.
TCTTCTCTGAGTCAGTTTCTTTACTTATTTCTCAGATTAGTTAATCAATTTACCACTTATTTCTTAACAGAGTCTTACGCTGACCTCCAACTCCTTATGTAGCTGAGGTTCACCTGGACCTTCTGCTTCCCCCTCCCAAGTGTTGGGTTTACACAGTTGTCGGCCACCATGTCTGGTTTATGCAGTGTTGGGATTCAAAATCCAGGTCTCGAGCTTGCTAGGCAAGCACTCTGCCAACTGCGCTGCATCCTCAGCCCTTGGCTTCTTACATGAAGGAGTTGACTGCCGAGTGTTCCTCGGGTTTCCACTAACCTTAGAATCCGGGTTCCAGTACAGGGTTGCGTGGTGAGAGAGAAGGAGAATGCTCCAGAAGGCAAGCCAAGCACAGAGGTTGGAAGGCTACAGAGAGGGAAAGGAAATGAGAGGCTTGTCTACTGGAGTGCGTGGTCAAGGGTATGCATATGGAGGCTGGTTGGGGAGTCAAAGGGTCCATAAAGGAATACTGGGGTCCGCCCCCCCCCATGGAGTTACACTTACTCATCTCTACCTGCTTTTGGACCTCTTGCCCATGGTTTTCGGTCCCTGGACTGTTTGGCTAATGGTGTAGCCAAATGAGTGAGCTCCGGGTTCACTGAGAGGCCGGTCTCAAAGATGATAAATAAGGTGGAGAGTAACTGAGGAAGACACACAACATTGACCTCTGGCCTCAACAAGTCCACTCACACGCATGTTCCCACATACATATGAGCGTGCATACACACATATTTAGGTAGAATACGTCCCATGCTATATGCAAGGGAAGCTAGCTTCCTCAGTTTACTGGGTGCAGAGGTTAATGCTCCTTTTGACAAATCTATTAAGTACCCAATATCTGTGAGCTGTGGCCAAGGAATGTCCCTCCTCCCTCCTTTGAGCCCCTGTCCTATGGCTGTCTTCATCAAGGAATCAGACAAGGAGAATGACCTTGGCTTGCCAGCCCAGTGCTAGCTCTGCTCAGCATCCCTGCTATGCTGAATTGGGGAGCTGAGTCCTGTGGTCTGTGCCCCCAGAGCTCACCTGTCCTTTCTCCAATCCAAAGGTCTCCACTGGCCTTTTAGCCTTAGATTTCACTCTTTTGGATTAGCAAAGGACAGCTTGAGCCCTGCCGAGCCCTGCATGCAACAGGGGCCAGTCAGCAGCCATCCCCAGCTCTTCTTCTCATGCACACACTCAGCCCATGAGCAAACCCTGCTCTCTTAATCTAGGCCAAGGGACTTTCGGCGCCTGCACTGTGTCCTCTTGGTCTATGTCAGCCTCACTATCCACCTACATCATTGCTCCTCCCTCACCCCATGAAATTCTCTACACACTAGGAAAGACATCCAGGGTCGCTGTGAAACAGGAACCTTGCTGTGCTCTCTGTCCCACAGATATAAATAATGTCCACTGGTGTCCAGTGGTGCAGGAGCCCCTGCCCTTACCTGATGCCATCCCATTGCTGTGTGCCTCACTCCACCTTCACATGGGCTCTTCCTTCTGCCTAGAATGCTCTTCCTGTCCACTTCTCACCTCCTCCACATCTTTCACACAGTGTGACTACCACAGATGAAGGTTTCCATGTTGCCAATCCAAGGAGTCAGTGATTTTATTAACAAGACTTCAGGTGTGGGCAAGCTGGAGCACAGCTGTCCACAGATCACCATTCACCACACCTTGCGGCAACTTGATCCTCCAGGACAGTAGAAGCAAGTCTGTGGTTTGTGGGACTCTGTGACAGCCACATGGATGGACTGAAAGTCACTGTATTCATCTGTCAGGGAAGCTATGACAAAGAACCAGGAGCTGAGAAGTTTTTTCAATACAGCACACCTTTCCTACTGTTCTGGTGGCTAAATTTCCAAGATGAACTTGTAGACAAGGCTGGTCACTTCTGTAGGCAATAAGGACCGCCTGACCCATGCTTCTTCTCCTCTGATGTTTGCTGGTCATCATGGGGGTCCCTGTCCCACTGGGCTGTCTTCACCAGGAGACTGGGCAAGGAAAATGTCCATGACTGACCAGCACGGTTTCTCTGCCCAGCACCCCTATCATGCAGAGTTGTACAACTGAGTCCCTCGGGCTCACCCCATCTTCTCCAATCTGAAGGTATTTTCCAGCCTTTGAACATCAAATGTCATCTTCGACATCTAGAAAATGCAGGTCCATCCCCGCAGAGCCTGAACCTAGTCAGCTGCTGTCTCTGATGTCTGCTTTGCTGTCCACATTGGCACCTGCTTTGTGTGCACATCTGTCTCCAAATCCACTCTTCAACCCAAGATGATTAGCTTTATAAATGTCTTGTCTCCAAATAAGGTCACACTCTGACATCCTAGGGCGCGAGGTGGGACATGGGGAGAACACAGTGTAACTCCTCACTGTCACTTCAGGGAAGCGTTGACTCCTGGATTAACTATAGAACTGTCCGCTCTCCATGTATTCCCACCTGGCCTCTGGTCCTACTTGGATCATGGAAGATGAAGTATCTTCCATTAATTTTTTCATTATTTTCCTTGCTGTTTCCAGTGAGTTTCTTCCCCAAGTTAAACAGAGCATCACTGTGTAATTCAAGGTACTATCTCCAGCCCAGAGCCCCCTGAATCTCAGGTCCTGCGCCAACCTACGTCCCACCTAGCATGTATGGACAGTCCTGAGGGCAGGGACCACACTGGTCCTGGTGGAGTGGCCCAAGGTGGCCACTGACCATACCAGTCTCTACCGGAATGCAGAGACACTCACCCCCCTGGTCAGCCTCTGGAGCTCTTCTCCTCAGTAAGCAGAGTGGATGTTAGCCTGATGGAGTGGTGCTGGTCCCCGACTCAAGGGGGAGATGGAGTTTCTCCACAGCCACCAAGGCCCTTCCCAACCTTCTGTCTTTCTGCAGTAGGCAGAGCGAGGACTGCTGCTGTCCTGCCATGGGACCCTGGTCCCTATATGCCACAGGCCTCAGCCTGTCCTCCCCCGCAGTGGTCTGGTTGTCCAAGCTGAGCCCATCAGAATGTTACCTTGCATTCATCTGCTCAGCTCTCACTGAATGGCGGGGCCATGGCACCCTTCTGTGTTCTCCCCCGTGGTGAGACGTCTCCAGCACCACATGAAGGGCAGGAGGTAGAGGTGGGTGTGTGCCCAGGTCTTAGGCCCAAGAGAAAATGGAGAAAGGGTGCCAGCGGGCAGCAGGCCTGATTCAGGTTACCGGGGATGGATCCCTTCTCCTCCCAGCTTACACATGTCTCTCTGTCGGGTTCTGCTCATCTCCAGGTCACTGCTCTCCCAGAGCCACACCTGCTCCCCATTGATCCCCGCCTCCTCCCTGCTCTGCCTGAGCTGCTCTGACCAGCAGCCCCAGCATAGACCACCTCCCTGCCCCTCGAGAACCTTCCAGACACAGGTGGCTTAAGCAGAGCCTGAGGTAGCCTAGGCCTGAGGGTCCTCACACTCCAGGCACCCGAAAGGCCCAGAGCCGTGTGGCGAACGAGCTCCATGAGCTCACGACGTTAATTAGGATTAGGAGAAGCAGAGAAAATGGGCTGCGCCCTCAGACAGTGCAGGTCATGTATAAAAGATCCTTGACGGGGGTTTCCCACATTCAACAGCTACCTTTGATGTAGGGTCCCATGACATCACCAGTAATGAATGGTGGAGGTGAGGGGACCTTAGGAGAATCAGTGGTAGAATTCTGTTCTGATGAGAATGCGTGGGAGGAGGGCCTGGCCTGACAGCATCCTCCTCCTAAGATCACAGGGTTTAGGGGACAAAGCCAAAGGCATCAGATGCTTAGGAATAAAGGCAGTGTCTTTTGCTTCAATTTCACAGTACTTTTGCTAACTGTTGGCTTTTTGTAACCTGTGGTTTATCAGGGCTATGTTTCTCGATCTTCATAATTACTAATTTGCATAGTTAATTTTTAATCTGAATTCTGTATGCTCTTTCTTTCATTTGCCTTTTCTTTCTTACGTGCTGCCTGTATACGTGTTTGTTGTGCCTGTGTGTGCATATGCATGTTCATATGCACGAGGGTGCACATGTGCGTGTGCGTGCATAAGTGCATGTGTGTGCGTGCATGTGTGTGTGTGTGTGTGTGTGTGTGTGTGTGTACAATCCAGGTGGATGTAGGGCATCTTCCTCAACTGTTCTCCATCTTGTTTTGGAGACAGGGTCTTCCCCTCAATGCAAAGCTCACTGATTTGATTAGACTAGCTAGCCAGCAGGTCCCAGAGGTACCCATGTCTCCACCTCCCCAGCACTGGAATTATAGGTGCATTTCACCATGCCTGGCATCTTATTTGAGTTCAGGTCCTCATAGTTCTGTGGCAATTTCTTTAACCACTGAGCCATCTCCCAGGCCCTACGTGCGTTGCGTTCCTTAATAAGACACCCCAAATGCCATAATGGTCAGCAGCATGATATCTGGATCTGATGTCCTTGGTGGCTTGTTTCAGCCTCCCTGCTCCCTTCCTGTCACCTCTGGTCCTGTCCCCAGCCCTCTGCCCTCCTGTGCCACCTGCAGCCTCCCTGGTCTTCCCAACCCCCCTGACTGCCGAGCTCAGCCCCCCTCCATCACTGTTCTTCATCCCGCCCTGGCACCTCCCTGCGATCTTCTGGTTATCCAGCCCTGAGCTCAGTCTGAAGCATAGGGAGCCTTGTTCAGCACCTGTCCCCTGTCACAAGCCTGGTGGCAGGAGGGCAGACCACCCTGGCCACAGTTCTCCATCACTGCAACTTCACCACCTCCACCAGTGCCCAGCATGCTGCTAACCCTTGGGTAAAGATTGTTGCTTGTGGGCTGTAGAGATGCCAGCAAAGCCAAAGGAGCCAGGTTCAATTCTCCAGGACCCATGTAAGCCAGATGCACAAGGTGGTGCATGTTTCTGGAGTTCATTTGTAGTGGCTGGAGGCCCTGGCATGCCCATTCTCTCTTTCAGTATGCCTCTTTCCCTTTCTCTCTCTCTGAAATAAATTAAATATTTTACAAGATTGTTACTTATAGTTTATGTTTTTAATATTTTATTTATTTATTTATTTATTTATTTATTTATTTATTTATTTATAAGCAGAGAGAGAGAGAATGAATGGGCATTCCAGGGCCTCTTGCCACTGCAAAATGAACTCCAGATGCATGTGCTACTTTGTGCATCTGGGTTTACGTGACTACAGGGGAATTGACTTGGGCTAGCTGGTTTACAAGCAAGCACCTTTAAGCACTGAGCCATCTCCCCATCACTATTGCTTATAGTTTATTCATTTGATTATTTTTATTATTTTTTTATTGAGGCAGTGTTTCACTCTGGCCCAGACATACATGGAACTCACTCTGTAGTCCCAGGCTGGTCTTGAACTCACAGAAATCCTCCTACCTCTGCCTCCCAAGTGCTGGGATTAAAGGTGTGCACCACCATGCCCAGCTTTGTTTGTAGTTTAAATGGACCCAGCCCTTTTGTGCCAGATATGGTGGCACATGCCTTTAATCCCAACACTCAGGAGGCAGAGGTAGGTGGATCACCATGAGATTGAGGCCACCCTGAGAGTACATAGTGAATTCCAGGTCAGCCTGAGCTGGAGTGAAACCCTACCTTGAAAAACCAAAAAAAAAAAAAATAATAATAATAATAATAATAATTAAATAAATAAATAAATAAATAAATAAATGGACCTTTTTTTCTGGAAGTTGAGCTGGAATATACCTGGGGAGATTTAAATCATGTACATTCACTGACCCCACTTCTAGAAATTCATCACAAGGGGTCATCAGGGAAGGTTCCAGAAAGAGAGCTTGTCAAGTGGCCAGGATAGTGGGTTTTATAATCAATCAGTCTTGGGGTTCCTCTTGGCTCTGCTAATTAAACAGTTACTATATGACCCGGGAAAGTAGCAAACGTCTCTGAACCCCGGTTTTGCCATCTGTAAATAGCATAGTACTTGTGCCTTACAGAGAGGAAGCTGGGGGCTGACAGGCTCTAGTGTGAAAAGTGTTGTGCACAAGAGCTCAGACACAGAGGAGGCTTAATAAATGTCCAGTAAGGCTTTGTTGCTATATAATAACATAAAGTTTTCAAGGGCTGAAATATATAACTAGAGCAGGTTGTCAAAATAAATCATGCTGTGTCTTTATTGTGTGACTATGACAAGCTTGCTATAATACCGTCACCAAACATAACTTCTGCCACTATTGGTTACGTAGAAATGAGTGTTGGTATTTTTCCCTGTGATGGAGCTCACCCTCCCAGTCACGCAGCTCTCCCACATCATCTTGCATCTGCACACAGTCAGTGCTGTGACCTTGGCACTGCTTCTGCTGAGTGGATGTGCCATCAACACTCCCTGACTCCTGTGGTAGTGTGTGGAAATTTGTGCCAGTTTGCGACTGTTATAAGAGCATCTTGTAAATTAGTTTTCTATGCACATCTTTGATGTATTCTAAGGGTTAAATTTCTAGAGCTAGAATTTTTAAAAATTTTTCTTTGAGAGAGACAGAGAGAGACAGAGAGAATGGGCACACCAGTGGCCTCTCAGCTGCTGTGAACGAACTCCAGACGTGTGTGCCCCCTTGTTCGCAATATTGCGCTCTTGCATCACTTTTGCATCTGGCTAAACGTGGGACCTGGAGAATCCAAAGGGTGTTCTTAGGGTTTGCAGGCTCCTTAATCACTAAGCCATCTCTCCAGCCCCTAGAGCTAGAATTTTTGAGTTGGTATTATGCAGATTTATGTCGTGTCCCTTCTCCATCTCTGAACATCATTGTCCTCATCTTGTTGTGATAGAAGGGATGTGACCTTGTTGACCTGTGTGATCATCTCACTCTCCAGCTTCCTGCTATATTCATATCCCCCAGGGAAGGAAGAACCCTTGAACCAATGTCTGTCCCAGCCCTTAGCATGCTTGACGAGAGCTTTCCACCCAAAGAGCAGGACCCAGAGGGAAGTCGAAATAAAACAAGTGTGGCACGTGTCTAGAATCCTTCTTCCCCCTCATGAGTCACTTCTCCTCCTGCAGTCTTACTGAATGTGAAAATCTGACCTCCCCAAGGGGGCCTGTGTTAGTTTCTTTTCTTGCTGCTCTGAGCAAATACCTAACAAGGAGCAACTGAAGAAGGGAGGGGTCCATCCCGGCAGGGACAGTATGGTAGCAGGAGAGTGAGGTGGCTGGCCACGCATCTGAGGTCGAGAAGCAGAGAGCAGACAGGATGTGGGTAGGGCTGGGCTATGAACCCTAAGGCCCATTCCAGTTATTACTTCCTCCAGTTAGACTTCAGCTCCCAAAGGTTTCACAACTTTCCAGGGCAATGGCACCAGCTGAAGACAAAGTGTTCAAACACATGAGCCTATGGGGGACATGTCACACTGAACTACACAACAGGCTGCAAGGCCCATTCTGCATCTGACCAATGGTATGACCAAGAGTCCTGGGGCTTTTCCCTTTTCTCCCTCTTCACCAATTCCCCCAGGTAACCCAGATGGGTGCCGACCACTGGTAAGCCTCTTGTTTTCTCTTCAGGGGACCCTGTGGCTGTACCCCCCCATTGGTCATTATGAGATCAAGCCTCACTGTGACACGTCAGGCTCAACATGCAGAGGAAAGGCCCAGGATCCAGGTGCACTTCTGGAGCCTGGCCTCTATGGTGGGCTCGGCTGGGATTCTCCTAGGTTTGCTTGCATGTGACTCCAGCTGGCTAGGTGTGGCCTGGACTCTGCAGATGGGCACCAGCTGCTGTGTTTCTGGACAAGCAGCAGAACTACACTTCCCTGGGCTGAGCAGAAGTGTGTTGACCTTATCTTTGGCCAGCCTGATGCAGACAGACAGTATGACTGTCTCCTTGCAAAGCAAGAAAACAATAGAAAGCAGGCTGGCAGGGTGGGGAACAGGTATCCACTGAGGGGAGGGGGCCTCCCCAAAGGCCAAATCTGGTCTCTTTCCACCTTGCGGCACCACCAGTCAGGAGCCCATCTTGGAGTCTGCACAATGAGTTTGTTGCACGGGAGCCATTGCTTGTGGCAATTGTCACAGCGTCGAGCACTACCTTCAGTCCTGCTCAGAACTCATGGCGCCTTTGTGCAAGACTCCATCTTCCATGTGATACATGTGGCTGCTCTTTCAACCCTCACAATGAAGACCATGACCTTGGAGTAAGTATCCCTGTTTTTTTGGTTTCATTTTGTTTTTGTTTTTGTTTTTCTTGATTGGTGACTGAGAAAGAATTTAAGCTTGAGTCTTTGTGATCTTGATCCCATGACAGGTGAAACTTGGAAGTTCTGGGAATCCAACATCCCAGCATCTTGCTGGCCCCAGGTCCTTCCTTCCCAGTGAGCAGAGCCATGAAGAGGGGTTAGGCCAGAGTCCAGCAGGCCAGAGTCCAGCCACTCAGGTAAGAGGCTGATAGGAGAGGGTCTATCTGTAAGTACAATTTTAGGGCCTGACTACAGCATCCCTAAAGGCTGGGTTCACCTCTGACCAAATATGCCAGTTAAAGAAAGGATGGTGGTGAAAAGCGGAAAGGAGTTTTGATCAACGTGATGAAGAGGAAAAGGCTGAGATCCAGTGACTGCAAGTTCATCCTTGTGTTACTTAAATGAGTTTGAGGTTTAAATAAAAGAAGAATTGGAGCAGGGACAACAGGCAACCATTACAAAACAGCCCTGGCCGAGTGACGTCTGGTTGATCATTGTTTCAATTCTGGTCCTGCAGGGTGACCGGAAGAAGCTCTTATTGCTGGAGGGAACAAGCTGGTTCTCAGGAGATGATTATGTCTGTCTCAGAGTGCAGCCTTGTCACTGTGGACAATTTCCTTCATCCGGTGTGGTGTCTTTTGTGAAGCCATGCTGTCTCTGGTGCCTGCAGGTTTAGACCAATTATTTATCACCGTGGTGGACAGACACTCCTGAAGTGTTGGGCACAACCTGTGCTGAGTCAAGCCCATGTCTGATCCAAAGTAAATGAGACAGACACCAAACGAGGGCAGAGCTACCCAGTTCCACCTGCTTTTCGTTACCTGTGTTTCCATGTGAGGAGTCAGTGCTTTCCAGCAAGAGCAGCTTCTGAGAGCCTGTGACGTCTGCCGCGCTGAGCAGTTAGCAGTGGAATTCCATGTTGAAGATGGGGTTCTTGGCTCCAGGTGTGACCTCACAGCTCTGGGCAGATTGCAGGCTTACCTGAAGCTGCATGCCCACCTTTCACCCATCTCCTTGGCCACCAGCACATTGTCCAGCAACCCATACTTTAATAACCCACCTCAGCAAAGGCTACTGTCGTCTTCAGCTGGAGCCCAGCACTGCTGTGAGGGAGGAACTGGAACACCCTTCCTTCCTAGTTCTTAGGAACCCGGATGGATGGTTCAATTATTTACCACACTGACTTTTCTTCAAAGGACTTGGCAGAAAAATCTCCCCACAGCTGCCTGCTCAGAGTCACAGGGTCCTGCTGACTTAGCAACGGGAGCATTGAGAGCTGTGGCCCTGGGGACGCTGACAGGGTTGATCTGAAACAGGAGCTGAGGAAGGCTGGCCTGGTTGGGGTCTGTGATGTAGACTTGGCCTTCTGAGACTCTGAAATGGAGGGTGCTGTGTAGGATTTGGGGCAGTGCACTTCGAGGTTGAGAAGGCTGAGTGGAAAGTCTTGCGGGAGAAGAGTGGCTCTTGGTTGTAACCATCTGTGTGAAGTCCCCACATAAGATACCCTGGGTTACTAAGGCTGTCTCCTCTACCTGCCCCCGATTCCCACATGACCCCAGGACCTGGCCGGCACATTTGTTGCATTTGTGCTCAGCATGCTCAGCATGGCCGCTTTCCCTATTCTGGTGGGTTGCAGTGAGGACAGACCCAGCCGAACCAAACACATGCACTCACTGTTTACTGCTGGAAAACAAGCCGGCTGGCTGGCTGCTGGCCATCTACGCTGGGAGGACCCTCACAGGACAGAGGGCCAAACTCATGTAAAGATGGGGGTCTTCCTGCTTCAGAAGAGACTGACCCCCTCAGCTCCCACTGGATGTGATCAAACATTGTTACCCAGGACACTCAAAGCGTCCCCTGTTGTCACACTCCTGCTTGGGAACTTCCTCTGGCCAGGACACTGGTGGCCCCAGTGTGTTTTGTACTTGCTCAGGACTGTGCCTGGACTGGAAAGCCATTGTTCTGTCCCTTGGTGCTGTGCTCAGGTGTCACCGCCTGGCTGAAATCTCTCCTGTCGTGGAGCTCGCCGCTTAGACGTCAGAGCTCCTGGGTCCATCTGCCAGTGCTTCGCCCAGGATCCCGCCCCTGCCTGGAGCGCCATTCCCTCTGGGATGGTGTCAGCGTCTGTCCTTGTCATTCTTAAAGTCTCAGGAAGACCTTCCCTGCCCCCACAGTACACAATGGTGACTGACCACTGCCAGCTACCAGAGGGTTCCTATAAAGTCATCCTGCATGCTCTTCTCCCCAGAACCTTGGGCTGTGTTGATGGCCTGACTCTCCCTGCCTTTCACCCAGCACATGGGCATCTGGGCACAGAGATCTGTGTGCTCCCTGCTGTACCACCATTTAGTGTACACACCAGCATTTAGTGGGCTCACTGAGACTTGCTGGAGTGAACAAGGAGAAAGGCAGATGTTTCTGGCATCCTCTGTTCTCTCCTCTCCTCTCCCTCCCTCCCTCCTTCCCTCCCTCCCTCTCTCTTGCCCTCCCTCTGGACTGTTCTAAAATGGTTTGCTACCCCTGGGCACAATCACTCCCCTCCTTCTGGTTGCCCTGTTGGCCTGGTGGCAGCGACTGCAGCAGGCAGAGCTCACGTAACTAGTTTCTCCCATGTGATATTTGATGACATTTTTTTCCTGAGCTCCTAATAGCAGCCACATTTTAGGGTTTGGAGAAAAGCATCAAGACAAGTGGGTAAATCACATTAAAAAACATGAACCAAACACAGATTTACACAACAGCCTGTGACAAATCATCAGTAGGGGACTATCTGGCAGGAAGCATCCATTTTCCACGGGGCGTCACAATACTGGTAGAAATAATGAAATAGTGAGGCCTTTTAAGATTCTAATCATTCTGGGCATTCACAGGCTGGAGAGCAAGTACCGTGCCTCTTAGTGCGCAAGTGTGCACGGTAGGTTTGTTCTTGGTAGCAGGTAGGCATAGTGCCCCCAGGAGTGCCCTGGCACGGCCAGCATACATCCTTGTAGTCCTTGCCTCCCTCCAGCCCACACAGGATCTCAGGGGGGAGCAGAGCACCAGAGGCTCCTGGGAGCTCAGGACCACATTTTTTTGTGTGTGTGCATGCGTAGGTTTGGGGGGGGGGAATGTGTGGTAAGGTGTGTGTGTGTGTGTGTGTGTGTGGTATGTGCGTATGTATGTGCAATTGTATGTGTGTGTTCATTCACCTGCAGATGTCAGAGCAGAACACTGGGGGTCCTCTATTGCTCATCCACGTATTTCCTTGGGATGGTCTCTCTTACTCAACTGGGATTACTGCTTTCAGGAGCCTCAGTGATACTCTGGTCTCTGCTCCCCACCACACTGGGACAACAGGCATGAATTACCACACCCAGCTGTTTATGGAGGTGCTGGGAAATTAAGTTCAGGCACCTCAGGCCCTGTCATGCATTCATGGCAAGCTGTTAGCTGCTAATCTTTCTCCCTGTCCTTGTAGCAGGTTCATTTTTATTTTTATTTTTATTTTGAGAAAGACAGAAAGAGAGAGAGAGAGAATGGGCATGCCAGGACCTACAGCCACTGCAAATGAACTCCAGATGCATGCACCACCTTGTACATCTGGCTAACATGGGTCCTGGGGAATCTAACCTGGGTCCTTTAGCTTCGCAGGCAAATATCTTAACTGCTAAGCCATCCCTCCAGCCCTGTAGGAGGTTCTCAATCAGCAATGGCTTTCTCCCACCATAGTTCTGGGATCCAGCAGACGAGAGTCAGGGGCTTCTGAATGTCCTCATCAGGTCCATGAGGCTGGGGGTACAGCAGAGTTCAAGGCTATAAGGCAGTAAGTCCTCTGAATAAAAAGTCCACTGAAAAAGGCCTTAATGGCTGACACTCCAATGTCTCGACAGGGGCACTGGTGATCAGCACAAGTGTGAGGATAAGAAGAGCAGGATGCTGGAGATGCCAGGACATTTGTCAGCACTGAAGCCTGCACAGTGGCCACCATGGAGAATCCTGCTGAGGCTCAGCACAGCACATTCCCTCAGCATGTGTCTTCTCACTCAAGGCTCTATTGAGCCAAAATACACAGATACTTTGTTCTGGAGCTACATATGAGTGATCACGGCTCGGGAACACAGATTGAGGTTACCCCAAATTTAATGTTCTAATGTATTTATAGTATCTTGAAGGGTTTATAGTTACAGAGCAAAAGAAATTCATAAACCAAGACACTTTAAATACACTGGCGGAAACATCAGGTAGGTGGGTTAGAACCAAGCAGGGTGGTCTCTGCTGTGGGTTTCAGATGCTCTGATGACGTGCTTGGTCTTTGGGTTGGGAAACTGCTAGTCTGTTAGTACATTCCACAAAGGTTTCACATGATCACTTGATAATCACAAGGATGTTAGGTCAGACACAGTGGTGGGCAGTAAATGGCTATTAAGGGGTAAAAGTAGCCCAAGGTAATTCGGCTCTGATCCTGCAGCATCCACCTCTCTGTGATCACTGCAGTTCTATCAGTCCATTCAGCCTTGTTTGAAGTAGATGCAGTGCTTTCCCGGGAACTGTAGTTTACAGCCATAGTTAGTAGCCTTAGGAGGCAGGTACCAGCCCATTTCTCAGATAAGAAAAGTCAGGCTCATTAGCATCCCACAGCTAATCCCTCCTTCACACAAAACTGGCCAGGCCTCCTACCTTCCCCACCTGGCAGTACTTCTAACTCTACCCACTTCCTGGTCCCCAGGAGTGCACCTGCTGCCCTGCCCTTGCAACTCCCACCCCACAGAGGTGCTTCTTAAAGCAATGAGGCAGAGAAAGGGGAAGGACATGGCTGCTGGGCTACTGCTTTGATTTAGTGCCTGGCAAGATGCAGGCTGCTCAGAGTTGCAGGACTGTCCTGCTCCAAGCACATCTTGCCTCAGACCTAAAGCTGCTCCTGGCTCCCACTGTGAGCCCCACTGGTGTCCCCTTGCTAAATCCCGGAGGATCCCTCTCTCCTCCTGAGCCCCACTAGCCAGCATCAGGTTCACGGTTGTTCCCCTTAAGTCTTTTTGCAGATCCAGGTTCCATGCTTCAGGCTCTGTCCCACTCTGGGATCATCTTCTCTGCCGCCACCATGGGCCAACCTCACCAGACCATCTGGACCCTACACCAGCACCTGTGTGAGCACCATCCTACCTGCGACAATGGCTCAGTGGCAGGGTAGGGGATCTAATTTGACTATGGAGTTGGTGACTCGTTCCACTGCAAAAAAGCTCCCCCTCTGTGGTCCCTTGGGACTGGCATGCAAGTGCTGGCAAATGTATCTACCCTCGGGCCTCCTGAACAGCCCAGACCTGACCAGACAGCCCCAGAGACTCCTGAAGGCACTCAGCCACTGGGACAGAAAATCCTAGCATGAAGTCTGAGAGGCCAGACTCTTCCCTGGGCCCCTCCCTGTGGCCACGGACAATCTCACTCATGGAACTGCACCCAGCGGCAGATCCCAAGTGGGTCCTCTTCAAAGGGTCTCTCTTCAGCTCTGCCCCAAATCTTGTCACCTCCCTTCACCAGCTCTGCCTTCAGTCTAGAGACTTAGAAAATCACCCAGGAGGCAACCCTTTGCCAGATATGCCCCCATCACCCACAATTCCTCCAGCTCAGCTTGGTCCTGCCCACCTCCTGCCATCCTTCATGGCAGTTGCTGGTCTGCTAGGCTCAGCTCAAAGAGGACGCAGTAATGGAGCTCTGGTGAAGCCTTTAAAGATGAGGCTTTGTCAGCTCCTCGTCTCACACAGTGCTGAGCTACCCTTGCATTTTTATAGCAGGGGAGGGGAATGGGATGAAAAGGAAAGAGGAAACCAGGGCCTTTCTGAGATAAGCACCAGGTCGCAAGCCAGCATGAGAAGCACTCCTTTGGCTGTTGACAGGGATGAGGTGTGACAAGTGTCCCTTATCTTCCATGAAGCTCTCCAGGTAGGGGGACTCCGGCTCCACCCCAGCCTCCAGCCAGCCAGGCTGCAGCAGGCTCCTCTTGTTCACCAACCCAGATGGTGGTGACACCTTTCCAGTCAGCTCCCTTCTGCCAGGTGCAGCTCACCTGAGTCAGCACCACCTGATGTTGCCAGTGAGTCGTCTTAAAGGGAACAGAGAAGGTGACACACACAGAGTAGGATGGCGACAATTCTCCCTGCACCTGCAGCACCAGGGCATTTTCTCAGCTGCCTGCTTCCCTCGCCCCCCCCCCCCATTTCTCAGAAACACCCTCTTCTCCACCCGGAGCATCTTTCTAACGTCACCATGTTCAAGGCAAGTCCCAGGCCAGGGGTCTCTGTGAGCACGTGGGGTAGGAGGCAGTGGCCTTGCTTGGGCCTGGGAACCTTGACTGAACACTGCACCCCTGTGACTTGACCCCAGCTAGCCCTGCCACTGGATTGGTGATGGCTCCCATCCTGGATAAGATCAAGTTGTCCAAGGGTGGCTAAGGGCATTAGCTCTTGGTTCAGATGCCTGCTCCATTCTCCTTTGCTGCACTGTGCAGGATAATTCACTTCACCTCTCCAAGTCAGTTGCCTGGACACAAGACAATTTAAAGACCATTGAGAAAGTGCCTGGAAAGTGAGCAGCTGTCATCTGTGTCAGCATCCGAAGACCCTCTGTGTTTCCATCCTGAAGCATGCACTGGGCAGAGGTCACCACCCCCATATCCCTCATCTGCACTACACAGTTGCCAGAGCCAGAATAGGCACCCCGTGCTGGTAGAGGCTGCCCAAAGGAAGGAGACAGGTGGGCCGATGCCAGGCTCACTGGAGGACACTTGGCCAGGTGCATTTGCCAGGCACCTGTGCAGGTGTCCCTGAGCACTCAGCCAGGGACACAGGCTGAGCACGCTGGGAGATAGTGCCCTATTTCCTGCTGTGAGGCTGGAGTGCCCTTCACTTTAGAAGGGGTACTAGGAACCAGACGGCACTGGGAGACTGATCTTACCTGTCAGTTTCCGTGAATAACATATCCTCAAAGCTCACCCTGCATTATCTATTTGAAGACTCTAGATAGGAGAGGCATCAGATGGGCCCTGGATAATCCCCCAAGGAGTCAGTCCCAGCACTGTGGGTACCGCCAGATTCCAAACCAGGACTCCTCGGGAAGTGGCTGGAAGCCTCCTCCCTAGCACTGCCCTGTAAAAGTATCCAGGGCATCCATGTGCCAAGCACATCCTCTCCAGTGTGTTCCTGGGTTTTAACATACCTCCCTGTGCTGTGAGAGGTCATGCACTACCCCAGGGGCCTCCTCAAAGCATTCTAGAAAGCCCAGGTGCTCTGGACCTTGTGTTTTTGCTCCTGTTCTGCTCATTGCTTCCAAGAGGCATGTAGATGAATCTGAGCTCCACAGGGCAGTCATGGACGTCTGCTTCCCCTTCAGCCCCTAGGGTGGTGACTGTACATCGCAGGCGCTCAACCAACTCAGCACATGCGTTAGGTAATGAATGTCTGCCCAAACACCACACAGCAGAGTCCACAGGGATGCGGAATGTAGCTCAGTCAGAGGGTCAGGCAGGGAATATTGCCAGGGCAACACATTTAAGAAAGGTGATGCATATGTCACACCCAAATCCTTGGGTCCAGCCTTAGGATCCGCCCTTGCCAGGGCATCCCTGGCTGGCAGCAGAAGGAAATGCAGGCAGTAGGAATTGCTGACTGAGCTCCAGGGCAGATCTCTGCGGAGTGATCTCTGCACCAGAGTGGGTGTGTCTCCACCCAGGCAGGCATCTGTCTCCCAAAGCATCTTGAGATCATGCCTGGGCCTGGTACTGACTGAGTGGAAGTGCATTTTCATGCTCTGTGAGATGGGTTGGTTTCTGCAGTCTCATTGCTGGAAATGAGCAGCAGAGGTGGAACCAGGAGGAAAGCAGCTGATCTCTCTTGCTGTGAACATAGTGGGGCCTTTCATTCCAAAGCTGCTGCTCACATGGGCGGGGGAGGATAGGGGTCTCTCAGGAGGTGGCTCTGTAGTCCTGGCTGATGGGACACTGCAGAGCTGCAGTCACAGCTAGCAGGGCAGGGGCACAAAGACACACAGCTATCCTTACTCCCATCAGGCATACTAGGGCCACGAACCAATTGAGTAGGATGTCCCAGGAGCTCCTATTCCTTCCCAGCCATCAACTCTATGTGGGAGTTATTCTATCTGGCCCTGGCCCAGGGTTTGACCACTGCCTCCTGAAGACCTTGAGCCTTCTTCTGGAGAATTCCAACCCAGAGGACTGAGGATCCAGGCAATCTTCCATGTTCTGATCTCAGGCCCAGCCCTCCGCCAGACAAGCTCTGCCTTCTCCTCCTTCCCCACTTTCCTCCAGCTCTGCTGAACAGTGAGGATACTGCCACAGAGGCTTGGATGTGAGCTGTTCTGCCAGCCAGCCATGTGACCTCGTGCACATCACTAGATGTCTCGGAGCATGCGTTTGAATTCAATACTTCAGCCACAGATGCATTCTGTGGTGAAGCAAGTCCTGCTGGGCATTCTTGTCACTTGACTAGATTAAGACTCACGGCAGAAATACGTCACTGGGTGTATCTGTGATGGTACCCCAGAGAGGTTAACTGAGGAGAGGAGGCCCACCCTGAATGTGGGGAGCACCATCCCCCCCATGGGTTGGGGTGCCCGGATGGAATGAAAAGAAGGCAAACGGATCACAAGCATGCATTGCTGTTTCCTGACAGGTGCAACGTGAGCAGCTGCCTCAAGCTCCTGCCGCCGTGCCTGCCCCGCCATGATGGACTGTGTCCTCGAGTCAAGAGAAAAAATAAGCCTTTCCTTCCTTAAGTTGTTTTGTCAGGTATTTTGTCACAGTGGTGACGAAATAAATCCACAAGTTAACATGTGTACTTGAGATGCACTTGGGACAGAGGAATGGCATTAGGGCCAGCATGTGCCCTCCCAGCAGACCTGTCCTGGGTGCTGCACTCCACCATCCATGCATCCTGAGATCATGTTCAAGCAGTTAGTTGGCTCTTAGTAGAATATGAGGGACCCTCGCTAACCTGCTTTTCCAGGAGATGCCAGGCAGCCCCCTGTTGCCTCCTCCCAAAAGCTCAGAACTCAGTGGGTGCACAAATTCTGACCCCGTTATCCTTCACAATGCTTGGCAGGTGCCAGACCCCTGTTAGCTATTTCCACTCTGGCAAGGAGGTGAACCAGGTTTGGCAGTGGCTGCCACTGCTCACTTCTTTAGTTTGAGCTGAAGCCCCATCCATTTCACTTCTGATTTCCCTAAAAGATGTAATTTGCCCAAGATCATATGCAGGGAAATGGCAGAGTGAAGATTCCAGCCCCACCTTCTCCATGGCGTCTTCACTGTGGGATTCTGGGGATGGAGCTCATGCATCCCCTGTGTCCACCGGCAGAGCTACTCTCCTCCTGCTAGTCCAGCATCCTCCAGCCAAGAGAGCAGGGCCTCAGCCCCCAGAGCTGCATCTCGGAGCCATTCTGGCATCTCCTGGGAGTCATATGTTCCCAGGGAAGCACCAGCCGCTGCTTTCTTGGACCCAGCCACCCTCCTCCAGGGCTGAGGGCTGGGCACTGTCGCTTTCATGTGGGAAGCAGGTCATTGTCCACCCCGGTGAGTAATGGTAACAATCAGATTCCCTGCGGCCAGCATGCAAATGTGTGAGGCTGAGAGAGGCAGAGCTTGCTGTGTGCTGCACTGCACACGTGTCCTCAGCATCTATCATGCAATAGTGCACTGTTGCCTGGTGGTGGCTCCCAGGCAGGATGGGGATCCATCAGTTAACAGATGATGGAAGCACGTGACAAACGGACCCAATGAGAAAGAAGTACATTGGCTCCAGAAATGACTGTGGGGGAGGGCTCGAGAGATGGCTTAGTGGTTAAAGCGTTTGCCTGCAAAGCTAAAGAATCCCAGTTGGATTCTCCAGGACCCACGTAAGCCAGATGCACAAGAGGGCACATGCATCTGGAGTTCTTTTGCAGTGGTGCACCCATTCTCTCTTTCTCTCTGCCGCTTTCTTTCTCTCAAATAAATAAATAAATAAAAACATATTTTACAAAAAAGAAATGACTACGGGCTCTGGCTTTGAGCCTGCCTTGATGCAGGGTGCCAGCAGGTGGCCCTGGCCAATACAAGCAGCATCCAGACCCAGGGAACAGCCAGAAGTCCAACAGTGGATGGTCCCTGCCTTCCTGGGTCTCACATCCAGTATATCCTGACATCTGCCCTTTTCTGTTTAACTCCATCTGTCAGGAGGTTATCTGTGCGGGCTTCATTTTCAGACAAGTCCTTCCCCCGATGGCCACTAGCAAGGCTAGGCTTGTATCTTACTAGCTTAGTCATCAGAAAAGAAAGGAAGTCTTTTACACTGTCTTCAACAAAGGCCAGGGACAAGAAGTCCGGCAGAACAGAAGTCAAGCCTGAGTCACATGTTTAACCTTAATGCAGAGGGGGCTCGGCCCTGGTCAAAGCACCTTCATGGGTGAAATGGTGGGTGAGGGGCCAACTCCCGAAAGCTAATAAAGGAATATTATTATTATAAATATTAATACTATAAATAATAAAGGGAAAGAAAATTCTGAGCGGGTAAACACAACATAATGTACAATGTGAGCCCAACCCCTAGCTCTGCCCTGGCAGCTGGGTAAGGACAACCAGACTCCAATGGACTAATTTTTTTTTTGCGGGGGGTGGGAGGGGTGGGGACTGAGCTATGTCCACATGCCCTCGGGACTCCAACCACCAGGTTCAGGGAGAGAGCCAATGGAGACAAGGCCCACTCCCCAGACACTGAGTAAATTTCCCAGCTTCCTGAACCTCAGGGGCCCTAGGTCTAAACTGGAAATAATGAGCTGAGTTTGAAGCAGGAGAGCTAGTGACAATGTTGGAGAATCACCTGGCTAGGGCCCAGCACAAGCAGGCACTTGATGAGCAGAGCTGTATACGGCAGGTGCTCATGGGAAGGCCTCCATGCCGTGACCTCTAGCCTGGCACTTGCAGGGTCCATGGTGTGTGTTGCTGGTTGGTCTGCCTCTCCCATCGGACTGTGATCTCCAACCCAGGGACACAGGGATCTTCCTCTCTGTGCCCTGAGCCTGCACTTGGCCTGGCACCCTGTGGTGACACCTGGTGAGTCACTGGAACTGACATCCCAGAGGGCAAAGGGGTGATCTCTGCCCAGCAGCCACCTGCAGCAGAGGGAGTGGAGTCCCCAGTAAAGCAGCCGCATGCTGATGGCAGCAGAGCACTCAGCAGCCCGGAGGACAGAGCATTGCTGCGAAGAACGGAGACCCACAGGGAGCATTGGCTGAGCTTTTCAGACACCTGCTTGACGCTGGGCTTGGCTCCGGCTGCCCCCAGGCTCGCTGGCACGAAGAGGCACTGTGCTCACAGCAGGCAGCCTCCTGAGTGACACTCTGCCTCTGCCTTTGGCAGCCAGCCGAGGCCACTTTCCCTTTTATCTCACTCTCAGACGTTCTCTGAAGCCGGGCTGTGAACTGCAGACAGAAATGTGAGGGACGTTGTTTCAGGAAAAGAGAAAAGAAGTCATCTGCCTCAGCTACTGGATTCACCAGCGCCACGATCATTGCCACCTACTGCGTGCTCCCTGGCAGTGACGTGATCCTCAGTTGCCTGGAACCCAGGCCTCAGGGACTGTGCCCCATGATCTCCATCCAGAGGGTTCTCCCTGGAGACTCGCACCTTCCAAACCCCCAGCAGCCAGACCCTGTTCCTACAACCCACAGCGAAGAGGCGGAGAAGCTTTCTGAGGAAAGTGGTCATGTGGGCTGGGGAGGGGAGAGAGCTCGGTTGGTAACATGCTCCCCCCATAAGCATGAGGTCCTCGGTTCAGTCCCAGCCATGGTGGTGCAGGCTCATAATGCTAGCGCCGAGGAGACAGAGACAGGAGGATCCTGGGGGCTTGCTGGCCAGCCAGTCTAGCCTTCTTGGCAAGTTCCAGGCCAGTGAGAGACCCTGTCTCATAGCCAAAGGTGGATAGTGCCTGAGGAACATCACTCGAAGTTATTCAGGTTGTCTTCAGGCCTCCACATACACCATGCATGTCACACACACTTACTTATGCATCTGCACACCTGAAGCATATGTACACACCTGAACATACACACACACACACAAGAAAATGATAATGATCTAGTAAAACTGTTAGAAATAAGCATAGTGGTAGGTCTGTAGAAGATGGCTTAGTGGTTAAAGCATTTGCCTGCAAAGCCAAAGAATCCAGGTTCGATTCTCCAGGATCCACATAAGCCAGATGCACAAGTGGCGCATGCATCTGGAGTTCGTTTGCAGTGGCTGGAGGCCCTGGTACACCCATTCTCTCTCTCTCTCTAATAAATAAATAAAATATATTTTAAAAGAAATAAAGAAATAAGCATAGTGGTAAATCAAAAAGTTAGAAACAGACCTTCCATATGACCAAGCTATGCCACTCCTGGGTGTATACCCTAAGGACTCCACACACTACATGGATACCTGTGGCTGTATTTACAACAGCTGTCTATTAGAGCCAGCCAAGACGCTCATCGAGAGATGAGTGGATCATGAAAATGTGGTACAAATGCAAAATAGAATTGTATGCAGCAGTGTGGAAAAATGAAATTATGAAACTTGCAGAAAACTGGGTGGACAGAGGAAGAATCATATTAACTAAAGTGATTCAAACTCAGAAAAAAAAAAGAACTCACCTCTTCACTCTGATATGCAGGTCTTCATGTGTAACATCTGTAGTATGTATACCTGTGTGTGGGCGGGGGGCAAATGGGAATTAAACCTTTAAATTAGAACCAAACTGAATACAAAGAGATGAGCTAGATTAGTAGAGAGGGAAGGGGAAAAGAATGTATGTGATACGGGGAAGTGGAGAATGGGGGGAGAGAGGTTATGGGAAGAAGGACAATAAACACAATTGTACTCAAAACTGCCAGAATGGATGATACATGAACCTCTGTATAACAAATAAAAATAAATAAGTAAAAATTTAAAGAATAAAAAACAGTTTGATCACTCGGGAAGAGAGGCTCTCAAACGGTCCTCATACGTAATATGATTATCAGTAATAATTTGATAAAAAGGAGAGAGTGAGAACGTCTGCCCGATCAGGAGGGAACTGAAGCCCGCAGGTACTTGGGACACGGCTCCCCCTGCCCGCTGGGCTCCTTCAGAATGGGCCCTTCCTTTTGGAGGGGCCAGAAGTGAGCTCTCCTGGGCCCTGATTGGGACCACAGCCCCGATCCCGCGATGGAACTGTGTCAGGCTCCCAGTGAAATGAGAGAAATATCAGTGGAGCCTGCGAGCAGGATGTTGTCAATAGCTCTCGACAAGGCCTTTTACTATGAAACCATGCAGTTCTGACTGTTGCTTCAATTTTCCTTTCTCTCCAGAAGGCTTTGTGAGAGCAGACTGTAGTTGCTGCCTTGGAACTCAGCTGGCCACAGTTGGCTTGTCAGAATTGCAGGGTTCTTGGGGTGCCCCTCCAACTTGCTTATGTAATCTTTGTTCCTGAACCACCAGAATGCGTGACCCTTGAATCCTATTTGGGAAACACTGGCCTTTAAAACAGCACGATTGGTTGTGGAGGTCCCAGCCAAGGGTGGATGCTGTGCTTGGCACCAGCCTCATGAGGTGTGAGCTGCGCAATGGACTGAGCCGCTCCTCAGTCACGTGGGGTGTCAATAACCCTGCTGGAGCCTCATGTTCTGCCTGGCAGGGCTGGGGAAGTCATGTGACCCAAGGGTCCCCAGGTTTCTCACTTTGCAATTTACTTTGTTTGCTTGTATAGGTGTGTGTGGTGTGTATATATACATGCATGTGTTTGTATGCATGTGGGAGAATGTGTGTGCAGGTGTACATGCATATAGAGGCCAGGGGTCAACCATGGATGTCTGCCTCAGTCGCTCTCCAAACTATTTTTTGAGGTAGGGTCTTGCACTGAACCTAGAACTCACTCAGTTGGCTGGACTAGCCAGCCAGTAAGCCTTAGAAAGCCTCCTGTCTCTCCTCCCCAGTGCTGGGATTACAGGCATGTGCGACTGCACCTGGCTTTAAGGTGGGTGCTGGGGATCAAACTCAGGGTCTTGTGTTTGTGTGACAAGCATGTTACCTAATGAGACCCCCCCCAGCCCCTTCCCATTGCTCTTGTTCACTAGACACTGTCACTTTCTTAAGACAGATTTGGGCTGGGTAGATGACTCAGGGGATAAGGTGCTTGTCACACAGGGGTGACCCCACCTAAGACCATAAGACTGAATGTGTTAATATGTGTCTGTAATCCCAGAAGGTGGAAACACGAGAGTGCCAGGTTTCAGGCTGGCATTGGTATCAATGAACCACAGAGAGACTTTGTGTTAAACAAGGTGGAAAGTCAAGACTGACACCCAAGGTTCTCCTCTGACCTCCACATGTGTGCCTGAATTTATACCATATTGTACATACACACACCACACCACATACATACTACACACCATACACACACGCACCAATACACACATCACACACCACACACTGCACACCACACACACACACCACACAGAAGACTCTTGCACATCTTCACCTCAGGGAGTTGGGTCTGGTTGCTGGGATTTTGGGGTGTGAGTCTCTCTAGTGTCTGAGATAATCCCTGAAGCCTATATCTTGTGGTAGGTACAGTGGTCATGTGACAGCTGGTTCACTCCTAGTGTTACACATATAAGTTGCCTCTATCCCCTCAAGCCAAGGCCACCCTATTCTTTATCACTTCCGCAGTGAGTGTGCTGCACTCGGAATGGAGACCAGGATCTGATGGAGCCTTCAAGGCCCTGTGTGATCTGACCACACCCACTGCTCCAGCCTCAGCTTGGGCCTTGGCTTCCTGTCTCCACCCTCCTGGTCCCTGGATGGCCGTGCAGTTCCCCCTGTGGAGTCACCGTTCTATCCTCCTTCCCCCTGTGGAGTCACCATTCTATCCTCCAGGCCTCTGCAATGCTGGTTCATTGGCCTGATATTCCTTCTCTCCGTCACCCTGTTCCAGCTTTATCTAGAGGACAGTTACCTTTTGTGCCTCCACTGAAAGGACACTTCTTTCTTCTCCTGTCTGTGGCATGAGGTCACATGCTTTCCTTCCTCATTAAATCATAAAATATGGTTTTGCCGTACAAGCCTAAAAAAACCACAGTTTGCTCTCAACCTATGACAAGCTGGGTGAGGCGGCAGAAATGTGTAATCCCAGTGCTGGGGAGGTGAAGACAAGGCTCCTGGGACATAGCCAGCTAGTCCAGCCTAATCACTAAGCACCAGACCCATGAGAAATCTTGCCTCAAAAAAAAAAAAAAAAAAAAAAAAAAAAAAAGGACTGGCTGAAGAGAATGCTCAGCAGTTAAGGCCTGCAAAGCCTAATGACCCAGGTTCAGTTCCTCAGTAATCACTTAAACCCAGATGCATAAAGTGTCACATGTATCTGGAGTTTGTTTGCAGTGGCTAGAGGCCCTGGCACTCCCACTCTCTTCCCCTACTGCCTTGCTTGCAAATAAATAAATAAAATTAAAATACAAGAAAAGGGGCTGGAGAGATGGCTTAGTGGTTAAGGTGCTTGCCTGTAAAGCCAAAGGACCTCGGTTTGATTCAGGACTCACATAAGTCAGATGCACAAGGTGGCACATGCATCTGGAGTTCGTTTGCAGTGGCTGGAGGCCATGTTATGCCCATTCTCTCTCTCTCTCTCTCTCTCTGTCTGTCTGCCTCTCTCTCTCCAAAATTATAAATAAATAAATAAGCAAATAAATAAATAAATAAATAAAATACAAAAAAGTGGACAGCATTCCTGAGGATGACACCTGAGGATATCCCCTGCATCCACACTCATGTGCTCATGCACAAACCCATGCACCCTTCACACATGACCATGCACACATATGCACAGCCTTGCACCTGAATCGAGATAAATAGAATCTTTCCTTAGATGCTCCATGTGTGTTTTCCTCGTAGAGTACAGGCTTCTACAAGGTGAAGACTGATTAATAGCCATCATGTCCCCAGTGTGAACAGTGTGAACACAAAGCCCCACACAGAGCAGGTGCTCAGTTAAACCTATGTGCCACACGTGTGAGAGAATCCCACCTAGATGTGCAGAGCTGTCTACATTAACCTCGGAGAAGTGAGTGATGACTGTGTCTTGAGGTCAGCGAGCTTATCGGAGACTGCTCAAGCAGTCCATGACAGTAAAACACAAGCCGGCCCAGCAGGTAAGACCAACTGCATGAGCTATCTGGGAAGGCTTCCCCAGAGGAGGTAAAGCACGCATGCTGGTATTTTTTTTAATTTATTTTTTTTTTTTTTATTTTTTTGGAGTGAGACAGAGAGAGAGAGAGAGAGAGGGAGGGAGAGGGAGAGGAAGACAGAGATGGGCATGCCAGCAGTGTCTCAGCTGCTGTGAATGAAATCCAGATGCATGCGCCCCTTTGTGGTCAAGTGTGGCATTGCACCCTTGCCTCACTTTGCATCTGGCTAAATGTGGGACCTGGAGATTGGAACCAGTGTTCTTAGGCTTAGGAGGCAGGCGCCTTAACCCCTAAGCCATCTCTCCAACCCCATGCTGGTATTTTTATTTTGTTTTTCTTTGCATGTGTGTAGTATTTGTGGCACACACACACACACACACACACACACACACACACACACACACACAGGTGAATGTGCCCTGTGCACATATGTGCAGTGACCAGAGGAGAGTGTTGGGGGTCCTCCTCTGAAGCTCATCCAAGTGATTCCTTGAGACAAGTCCAGAGCTTCCTTTTCTTTGTTTAGTCAGACTGGCTGGTCAGTGAGCCCCAGACATTCTCCATTCTCCATTTCCACAGGACTGGTGTTACAGGCATGCATGGCCACATCCAGCAGTTTGTATGGGCGCTAGATAGTCACATGCTACATAGTGGCGCAGGACCGCACAGTTTTGCAAAAACCACTTTTATCCCCCAAGCCGAACTTTATTTTGTTAAGGGGTCTTACTGTAACCCACGTTAACCTAGAATTCACTATGTAGAACAGGTTGGCCTCAAACTTTCAGCAATCCTCCTGCCTCTCCCTCCTGAGTTGAGATGAACCACCAGAGGAGCAGCGTGGGGCTCACAGCAGAGCAGGGGAGCACGAGCCTGCAGTCCCAGGGAGCTCGCAGCCAGGAGCTCACACAGTCCTGCAGGGTGGCCCAGTGTGGCACATGGAGGGAGGTTCCAGGCAAAGTCCAGCCCACATCCCAGGGCTCTTGGATGCCAGGCTCGGGCAGGAAGCCAGGATGCAGGGGGTCAGGACAGGTAGCAATGAAAGGGAGCTTTGAGCATGAGCTGTCTAGAGAGCAAGTGGAGGGAGGATTGGCGCTGGCCACCATGCAGCTAAGCCAGACTGGCACTGAGCCCTGCCCAGAAGGAGACCCCATGAGAGCCATTAGAGGGTGGAAGATGCCAGAGGACAACTACCACAACTGACACCTCCTTTCCAGAATTTTCCCCACTGCAAGATTCTGCTTCAACTCTGCCGTAGACCCTTGTTCCGGGCCCACTTTACCACTTATTGTGGCCAATTGATTTTAAATTTCTGTCTTTTGTAATGGTTTACAAAACCATACAAACTGGCCAGTGCCTCTTCAGACTCCAAGCGCAGGAGGCAAAAAGAAGTTCCCAGGAAGCTTGTGAGGTTGTTGTCCTGATAAGAAGCTGGTTCCCTCCTGTGTTGTTACGAGTTGATTACATGGTACTTACACACATCCCTTTATAATAAATCTGCATTGAATTAACACTGTGGCCTGATTCTGGGTGAATGATGAGCTTGCGTGACATCAGGGAGGAGGAAGGTGTAATTGACATCAGTGGTGGAGACCTCTTCAGCTGCAGCTGCCCTGCGGCTCCTCCACCCACTCCCACCACCCAGAAGACCCTGGACTGTCACCTACCAGCCCTGTCTGTGCTGCAGGTGAGTAAGAAAACCAAACCTTGGGGATGCGGTTTCTTCCTCCACAGCAATCACGTGGACAACACGGCCATTCATTCACTAGGCACCTACTATGTGCAGCCAGCTCACATAGTCATTCATTCACTCAGTACCTACTGTGTGTAGCCAGTTTACAGTCATTCATTCATTGAGCACCTACTGTGTGCAGCCACCAGCTCACATAGCCATTCACTGAGCACAGAGCACCTAATGTGTGCCACCACCTCACATAGTTATTCATTCAGTGAGTAGCTAGTGTGTACAGTCAGCTCATGTAGGCATTCATTCACTGAGAACCTACTATATGCAACCAGCTCACATAAGTCATTCATTCACTGAGCACATACTGTGGGCAGCTAGCTGACATGTACATGCATTCACTGTGCACCTACTGTGTACCTGACCCTATACTGTGAGGCAGGAGCATGGCTGTGGTAGAGACAGGTGAAATTCCCATGTTTGTGGGGCTGTTGTTCAGGAGAAGAGGACAGGGTGGGAGTAATGATAAACCATAATAACATACAACAGTGTGCAATGAGGTTCAGGCCATGAAGAAAACCAACACGCATCGGGAGAGAACTTTGCCTTGTCCCTCAGCCCCATGAGCCTCCCATGCCAAGGTCCCATTCACAGCTGATGACACCAAGGCCGAGGCAGCTACCTGTCTCAGGGGAGACGGGACAGCCTGTGGCTGGTCAGCTCCCCACACCCTCTCTAAAGACAAGGTTTTCTCAGAGGGCATGTCACCCACCACAGAACCACAGAGTAGGTGTACCTATGTTTTGGTCTTTGGGTGGGTGGACATGGTCTGAATTCTGCCTCCTCCCCTGCCTTGCTAAGAGTCTGATGCATTTCCTGCATCCCTGTGCCTCAGTTTCTTCCTCTATAAAATGGGAGCAATGACCTCTGCCTCGGAGGCTTTTGTGTTGTCAAATAAGGGAAGGATGAAAGGAAGGGGTGAGTGTGGTCAGACCTCTCCACATGTTCTCCAAACCATGGGGTGCTAAAGTGTGTCCCATACACGGGAGGACAGGCTCACCCCCAGCTAGAGTTCAGAAGTTTCTTCTCAGCCACCGTGTTGGGAGGACATCTCCCTGCCCACACTGTGACCCCTGCTGCCCAGCCTTTCCCTGCACCTCCTGGACCCTGGTTCCCTCTTCTGTTAGGTTGTAGCATGGCGCTTCCTGAAGGTGGTGAGGAGAACTGGGGGCAGAGCTGGGAGCTGGCTCAGGTTGTTCCTGCAGTGTGCCAGGGGGCTCTATTTCACACAAGGAGTTCCATTCTCTTAAACTCACTTTTCAGTTCGAAATGTTTGGTTGTGTGGGAGGAACAGTGAGGAAGAAGGCAGAGGAGTGGGTGCCTGGACTCTGTCCTCTGTCCCCACCTGGGCTTGTATCTTGGGTGAGCCACATCTCTAGCCTGCCCCTGTAACACAGACACATTTTGCTTACTCCTCAACCAGGTCCTTGCAGGGCCCAGCAAGCTGCAGGAAACACCCCAAACTAAGACAGGATAAAGAATTCTCGCCACCACTCTCACCAGTGTCTGGGATCTATAGCTTGGAGTGAACTCCGGCTCCGGAAAGACTTGGGGTGGGGTGGGAGCACTTTATCCTCCACACATTTATGGCAAATTAATTGCCTCAGCTGTTTCTGCATCCGTTAATTGCAAAGTCAATTAATCTTAAACTGCTCAGCTGTGTCCAAGGGAAGGGAAGACAGGGCCCAGGCCGGCTCTACAGGCTCTGCCTTCCCGGGAATGGGAACGGTAGTCCCAGCAGCCCTCACCTGCTGGTCAAGAGTCCGCTCTGGAATGCTAACATGCATCCAGAAGTCGAGCATGGGCAAGTCTCTCCAGGGAGTCAGTTCCTGGGCAGGCTCTGGGCTACAGCCTGCTAGCCCAAGTGTGTCTAGTTCATGGAACCGGTGGAAGAGTGGATATTGTCCCCGGCGTGGCAGGAGTGACTGGAAATCAACACCTCAACACTCTGACCCTGACCGGTGTCTTCACGGTGTTCATCACTTGACTGGCAGGGGTCGCGTTGCTCATTTTCTTTCTTCTCTTCCAGTCGTGGATTCAGTGAAGGCATGCCTGCCATGGCTACTGTTGTGTGCCCAGACCTAGAAAGGCATTAGACACATAGTACGTGCTCAATGTGCATGATGAATGAATGTCAGGCACTGCTAAACACAGGCTGGAACTGTGAGGAAGCTGGCCTGGGCTGGTGGACGTGGCCGGGAACCTTGGGCTATGGGGGTTACAGCTGGTTGTATTGTCGGGAACCCACTCCAGCACCGGAGCTGGCCCTCCCCCCATCCCAAAGCACCTGGACAGTCCATAGCCTGAGGTTCTGCCTTCCCCACAGTCTCATGACCTTGTGGTCAGCTGCCCAAGAAACCCCTATATGGTAGTGAACAGTCTCCCTGCAGCTGCAATAATCTGATATGTGGCTGAAGTCACATAGCTTTTCCCGGCACTTCTATTATCTCCCTCATAACTTCTCCCTGGCAACTTCTGCCTTCCAACACCAGCCAATTAGATAGCAACCCATAAACCTATATGTCCTTATGATCTGTATGTGCCTTCTCAACCTTTCTCAAGTGTTTATAAACCCACTCCCCTTTTGAGTAAACGAGTCCATCAGACGGTCCCCCAGGTTGTTCATTGCCCATCGCACTCACCCGCTCCAAAACCCTACTTCCCTCAACTCCTCCTGCGCCCACAACTTCGACGGCCAACAACCCCTGGGAGTAGCGAGGACCCCTCAAATGAATGAACAAGTGAGTGAATGAACGAATACATTTCAGATCCCTGGAGGGGGTGCTTCTGTTTGCAGCATTAATGATGCCCAGGATGAACAGGGCGGGGCAGGGGCTCACTCCTCTCAGCAGGCCCTGGCCAATACCGCCAGCTTGCTGCTGAGTCTCCTCAGAGTGCAGGTTTGGCCCCAGCATTGGTCCAGCATAGTTGTTCTTAGAACTTCGATGAACCACCAATGCATGCCTCCTCTAGTCCCTACCCCCCAGGGAGCTGAGCTTGCTCTCTCAGGAGACAGCAGTGATTCGTCACACATGCTCAGGGTACAGCCCATGGCCATAACTGACTGAGTGACAGCCAGCCAGCTCACTTCTCTGTGGCTTAGTTTGCTCACGTCCTAAGGCTCCAGGGTGTGGACGATGGACATGGAAACCTCTGATGCTGCTGCTCCAGTGGAACAGGCTGGCCACTGCTCGAGGGAGAAGCGGCTAGTTCCCTGCAGTGCTGCTGAGACAGAGGCTTCAGGCATCTGAGAGCCAGGTGCCAGCATAGCTTGGAAGCAAGTGGCCAGCTCCAGGACCAGGGGTGGGAGGGGGTGGAGAGGAATGTTTGTTCCTGTGGCAGGTATTTCAGAGGGCATGTTGAACCCACCACACAACCAGCTGGTGAGCCTTCAGCACCTTCAGGGCAGGAGGTGACACCCAGGTGCTTGTGTGATTTGGATTCAGGCGTGAAGGAGTAGACTGACCTGGTAAAGAGCCTGCCCACCACCTGCTTGTCCCTGCGAGGCTGGGTTTGACACAGGAAACGCAGCTTCCATGAGTCACAATGAGAGTGGGATGTGGAAGGGTATTTGGCAAAAATTTGGGCTTTGCAAACAATCCAGCAATTCCTAGGTGACCTGGGGAAGGCAGTGCTTGGGTGATGGAGCCTGGATCTGGCCTAGTGTCTGCCTTCCTCAGAAGGTGGTGGAAGCTCTAATGACAGGTGGTCACTAGCTAGCTGCCTGCTTCATCCTGCCTCAGAGGAGGAGAGCACATATGAACCTAGGACTCTGGAGAGACAGGCTTGGGCCATCAGGAACTGTGGAGGAGCAGAGTGAGCCAGGACAGACAATGGGAAGGACACAGGCTTTGTCAAGCACACGTCACTCATGGAGGCCCATGAGCTCTCATGTGTGCTGGGAGCAACTTTGAGAAGCACACAGGGGTCTTGGGATAGGGCCCAAGGCTCATCCAACCTTGAGAAGTTTTGTACTGCAGATGGTTATGAAGCTGATGGGTTTCCCCCAGGCACACAGTATGAACATGGGGCATAGCGGGTGGGCCATGTTTCATCAGCACTGCCACCACCATCACCACAGTCATCATCTTTCTCTCTGCACACACTGGGACCTTACGTAACGGGGACAGTATCCGTGCGTGCTCTTCACCATTAGATCATCAGCGTTCCCACGCCCCTGAAAGTTGCTCAAAACCTGGTGTTAATGGCTCCATAATTATTACTCCTTGTTTAGATACGCCATGATTTATTTACCCACTGCATACTGGGTCACATACTGGGTGATTAAAGACTCTTCTCCCACACACCAGCTGTGCTGAATGTTTTGGGGTCAGCTTGTCTGTGTCCATGTCCACAGGTGGATTAAAATATAATAAAGAGAGGCCTTTGTCACCTCAGCGCATCCTGGTGGCTCCCGCTGCTTAGAGACATCTGCTCCCCATGCCAGACCATACCTGCCATCCTCCCGTACCAGTCAACAGGCTCATGCAGCTGCTCTAGGTGCTGGCTCATTTTCTCCCTTCCCCTTGTTCTCTGAATATGTGGCACATTGGCACCTGCCCTGACCTTTTGGGTCCTCACCATTAATATGCTAAAACCCCAACTCCCTGTCATGGTCAAAGGTCACTGTGGTTTGAATGTCCACGTCCCCTCCATAGTTCATGGCCACAATGCCCCTGGGGGTGGTATTTGCGGAAGTGATGAAGTCTTGAAGGGATGAGTATCTTCAAAGAGGGCTGGGAGATGGCTCAGTGTAGAATGCACTGGCCACATAAGCTTGAGAAATGAAATCGGATCCCCAGCACCCACATGAATGCTGGGTGGGCTTGTAATTCCAGCACTCAGGAGGTGGAGACAGGATCCCCTGGGGCGAGGGGGCTGGCTGGATTATCCAAATCAGCAAGCTCTGGGCTCATGTGAGAGACCCTGCCCCAGCCAGTAAAGTGGAGAGCAATCAAGGAAGATACCGGGAGTCAGCCTCTGGCCTCCACACACATGTGTACACACGAATCTGACCATAAACATGCACATGTGCACACACACACAGGAAGGAAGGAAGGAAGGAAGGAAGGAAGGAAGGAAGGAAGGGAGGAGGGAAGGAAAGAGAGAGGCAGGAGGGAACTGGCTCAGGCCCCTTTGCCCTCTGCCTTCCACCACGTGAGAAGCTGCTGCAAGAGGGTGCTAGCAATGGGGCCACCTCACCAGCCCCGAGCCTGCTGTCACCCCATCTCACACTGCCAACTTCCAGAACCACAAGACTCCCATGTCTGTCCCTCCAGCGTCTGGTCTGCAGTGTTGTGTTGTGATCTTCATTTCCAAACCTCCATGCCTCCCTCCTCCCCGAGGGGCTCACCCACCCCCATGGGAGCAGTCAACATCCACGCGCCCACAGTCCAGCGCTCTGTCTCCTCTCAGTCCTTCTCCTGAGCTGTGATTCATTATCAGGGCCTCTGGTGTGCCCCGTGTGTCCCCAGAGCAGGACTCACAGAGCTGAGGTGGATGGTCCAGGGCATCTGCAGCCACTGCCCTCTGTGGAGCCATGGCATCTCCACCGGACATGTTCAAAGCCTAGCCTTCATCTCCCCTCAACCTGCCCCTCAGCACTGACCCCATGGTGTCCGCATTGCCTAAGCACCTGCTCACCTGAATCAGAGACAGGGCACTAATTTCCTCTACTGCCAATTCTTCCCTCTCAACATTCTGGAGTCCCTCCCTATATCTCTGCCCTGCCCTGCCCAGCTAAGACCTGGGCCCTCTCTGGCTCAGACATGCCGAGGCCTTCTGCTATTGCCCAGTCCCGCCCCCTGCTTTTCTGAATCATCCACCTTGTAGACATAGACCTGAACCCCAAGCCTGCCTCTACCCAGGCTTCGGGAGCCCTGTTCCAACTCTCAGCTTCCAACCCCAGAAACCCCTGCCTGACTGCCAAGCCTGCCCCTGGGGTCCATGTATCCCTGTTTGGTGCTTAACTGTGCCGTGGCCTGGATCCCAAGCTTGCACTTGTGCAGGGGAGGTGCAGACAGAGCTTGAACCCCTGCGTACTGGGGGTTCACCCACCCTGTGAGACTGTGGTATGGGCAAACCAGAGGAAGCAGGGTTGTACTAGAGGTCAGGGCCAGCTCATCAGGCACAGCCACAGTGTAAAGCTGACCGGAGCAGAGAAGTTCATGTTCAGCCTTGACTTTGCAGGCCTTTATGAAAATGTGTCTGGCCAAGTTGGAGAATAAAGTATTTGAGCTTTAAAAGATTCGAATTGTGACTTTTAATATCTAGTTGCTGGCCTATGGCCTCCCTGGGTCATGCTAACCAGTTGCCCGCCCTTGGCTTGAGTCTTCAGCCCCTCATTCAGTCATTCAACAAACGCGGGATCATGATCATGGCCACACCCTTTGGGCATGGAACAATCACAGAGACCTGAGAGACAGATGTGTTCACTGTCTCCCGAGACTCACATGCCAGCAGATGGACATGTGTTATGCAGATGAGAGATCTGTGACCTTTCATGTTTGTATAGACAGTGGCCGAGGATGACAGTGGTACAGGAGAGGGGCAGAAATTCTCGGACAGGAAGGGCTAGAGCCCTCAGGCGTAAGATGGCCACTGAGCAGTAGCTGGCAGGATATGTAGGACTCAACTCTGTGGATGTCTGCTGAGAACACTACAGGCAGGGAGAACAAATTCCTGTCACCAGGCCAGGCCTCCTTGTTCTGCCTCCTATCCTCACCTTAGAGCCACAGCCCTGTCACTCCTTCCATTTACTACCACCAAATGTCGTACTTTCTCCAGTTCCTCTGTGACCCACACCGTTCCTTCTGCACCAGTGCTTTTCCACTCACTTCTTGGGTAGTGATGCTTCTTGATGCTTTGTGCCTCCCCTATCCCTCCTCACCCAGATGAATCTCCTTATGTCTCATCCATCAGGACGATCACAAGGTTTCCAACCTAATGCAATTTCTCAAGAATGCTGGCAACCATCCTGTCTTGAGCCTTTGCACATGCTGGATCCTCTCCTAGAAGCCTCCGAGATTCACACGGCTTGCACTTTCACACTCCGTGGCTCTGCTCCTGTGTGCTCCTTAGAGATGTACCCAAGATCCCCTGTGATGGTTTGCATGTAAAAGGCCCCCCATAGCCTCAGGTATTTGGGATGAAGCTCCCCTCTTACTGGCCAGCTCGTGGCTTTATTTGGGACATTTGTGGAACTTTTTAGGAGGTGAAGCCTTGCTGGAGGAGGTGTGTTGCTTGCCGCACTTAGCTCACTTTCTCAGTGATGACGTGACCCTGGCTATCTGCCCTTGCCATGCTTTCCCCACCGTGATGAAACTTCCTCTCAAGACGACAAACCAGAAATAAATCCTTTTCCTTTCATAAATTGCTTCTGGTCTTGTGATTAATATAATATTTCTACACTTCGTTATGGTCTGGGGATTTCATTCATCAAAATTCATAAAACAAGAGCCTGAAGGCCACTGACTCAGCGGAAGTTTTGTGTGGCCATGAATATCAAACTTATGTCCTTATGTCCAAAGAAAAATGTCTTACATCTGCCCTTGCTATCTCCACTTTGCTGGAGATCAAAGAAAGATCTGACTTCTTACACCTTGCCTAAAGGAGTTCCCTAGATCTGATTTTCAATAAAATATCATGGCCAGCACTTAAACTCCTGAGTAACAGCCCAACCAAGAGCTGGGAAAAGCTCTGCTGCTCTCAAAGATGCATAAGATTGCTGTGTCACTAGGGATTCTCAAATCACAGCCCTGGGCACTTTGGGGGTCCTACATGTCATAGCTGTGTAAAAGAGTCAAGAGAGACAGTGAAGGAGAAACAAGAAGAAGAGAGGGTTGTTTTTTTTTAATAGTCAGGAATAGAGGCCCAAAGAGAGAACAAGGAGCCCGCCACCCTACCTGCCCTGGCAAAACTAGAACTCAGCATCTGATCCCATCTTATCCACAATGGCTACAAGCAATTTCTCAGCTACAGCACCCCCTGCTTCTTCCTCAATCTAGCACCCCTGGGTGGGCTAGACTCTTCCATGTCAGCTCCCTGGGTCCATGAACCCATCAGGTCTTTCCCTTACATGCCTGAGTCTGGTGACAGGGTCCATCCTTTGATACCTGGGTTATGAAAGGGGTCTGCCACATGTGTAATAACTCCCCTGACTACTCAGTCTCCTGGTGTCTGAATCTCCTGGTTCCTGCTTTGCTACCTTCTGGCTCTGCTACATGGATGACCTTTCCTTGAGCCGTGAGCCCTTCCGTCCCCGTCTAATCTCTGGAGCTCCTTCTGTGTGAAGGTGAAGGGCTGGCACGCCTATACTTTCCTCTGTATGCTTCTTCTGAATCTTTTGGTCTGGGCTCTCACATGCTGCCTCCCACACGAGTGTTTATAGACTTTCCACACATACCCTCCCCGAGATTTCTCTGTGATAGAGATTCTTTCGGGCTCCCCTCTCCCTTTCCAGCCAGGCAAGGAGGGGAGTTCCTTCCTGGCTTGAGTCTCTCTAGCCTCCCTCTTGGTTACCAGTTCTCCATCAATTAATCTCATAATTCATAATTTGCCCTTCTTGGAGTCCGTTTTCTCAAGTCTATGTTCCAATGGGCAAGAACCCGGAAGTTGAGTTTATAGGCCTGGGGGTCTCCCCCTGTACACCCAAATATTGTAACAACAGCTTTCAAAACAAACAAGTCCCTGTTAAAAATAGGAAGAGGAGACCCAGGGACCTGGATGCCAGTAACCAGCTGCTCTCCCTGGTAGGGTGAGAAGACCCACCCTGCGGATCCGGGGGATCGGGCAGTCAGAATCCAGGCTTGAGCCTTGGCTGTCCATGGAGGGGGTCACAGATGGCTGAGTGAGGATTGAGTCACTGTAGTGCCCACCCCCTCCCAGAGCCACCTCAGCACTGCAGGAATCTGAGGAGTAGGTAGTTACGGTGACTGGGCCCTTAAAAGTAGAAAGACAGCCAGGATGGTCTCCTCTCGATACAATTCTTATCTCTTTTTAAAATATTTTTATTATTTATTTATTTATTTATTTAAGAGAGAGAAAGAGGCAAAGAGAGAGAAAGAGAGAGAGAGAATGGGCACGCCAGGACCTCCAGCCACTGTATACAAACTCCAGACGCATGTGTCCCCTTGTGCATCTGGCTTACATGGGTCCTGGGGAATCGAACCAGGATCGTTTGGCTTTGCAGGCAAATGCCTTAACCACTAAGCCATCCCTCCAGCCACAATTCTTATCTCTTATCTAGACCTGTTTTCTCACAAACAACCTGGACCTCTCTGGGGAGGGAGGTCTTTCCTAGGACTTAAACACTGTGCTTGGTCAAGTTCAGCCCCTGAAACTTAGATGTCAGGGCTAGCGTCTTCTTGAGACAGCCCCTAACCCTAACCAACCAGCTGTCCCTGTGGTTCACCTGAGCCAGAAGGCAGGGCCAACCACCATAAGTTATAAGTACATTTACAAGGGGAGGGCATGCTCTCTGAGCTGCCTGATCACTTGGCAACTTCAAGCTGCTGACATGTTTCCCCTCGGCTCAGCCCAGGCCCAGCAGGGCTGAGCTGAGGGGAGAGCCCCCCCACCGCCCTGACTCTCTTTATCCTCTCTAACTCCCCACATGGCAAGAGCTCTTTGCACTTTCTTTTTTCTTTTTTGTTCTCCACAGTTTTCCCAGGCCCTCCAGGTGGGATCTCTAGCCATGTGGCTCTAGACTTGCCTCAATAAATATAATAACTTAATAATTATCCTTCTCTGTCTATTTTTAGTCAATTCTTTGATTAAAAGTAGACATGGGGACTGGAGAGATGGCTTATCGGTTAAGGCGCATGCCTGTGAAGCCTAAGGATCCCGGTTTGATTCTCCAAGTCCCACGTAAGCCAGATGCATATAGTGGTGCATGCATCCAGAGTTTGTCTGCAGTGGCTAGAGGCCCTAGTGCACCCATTCTCACTCTCTCTCTCTCCCTCTCTCTGTCTCTAATAAATAAACTTTTTTTAAAAGTAGACATGGATCTAGGGTTTAGGGTTCAAGGACTTTCCTGAACCCTGAGCAGCCCGTTACAGATCTACAGCTGTGGGCATAGAGGAAAGGATGTGGTGTGGGGAAGAACTGGCATTTTCCTCCACCTAGCCTCTTCACATCCCTAAGACCCTCCCACCACCACCGGAAGCATGATACCCTGATGTCAGTCATGCAGTGTCTGTTCCCTGTGTCCCTCTGGATGTCCATCACCTCCTGTTCCTTGGGATGTGTTAGGATCAAGCCTAAAGGCTGCTTCCCTCTTTGTTCTTCCCACCCCCTTCTTGAGGTAGTTGGGGTGACTGGGCCCCTGAAGTAAAGGCAGGAATGTCCTTCAGTATGCCCTTGCAGTCTCCACTTTGCTAGAGTTCAAAAATGATCTGACTGCTCATCTCTTGCCTGAAGGAGTTCCCTAGACCTGATTTTCCATGAACAACCCCAGCTCTTTCCTAGGAAGGAGTTCCCCTTTGCTAGAATTTAATCCTGACCCTGACATTGTGGTTGGTTCAGCTCAGCCCCGAAACTTAGCATCCTGGCTGGCCTCTTCTTGAGCCAGCCCCTAGCCCAGACCAATCAGCCCTCACTCTGGTTCACCTGAGCCTGAAGGTGAAGCCCACCACAATAAGGTTACAAATAGACCCTTATGGAGAGGTGGTGGGAGGGGGGAAGCAAGCTCCCTCTTAGCTGCCTGATCACCTCTCCTGAACTTGTAAGTCCTCTAAGTCTTCCCTGACTCCTAGTCCCACATGGGCTGTCCATCCCTTCCTGACCTCCACATGGCAGGAGCTCTCTGCACTTTCTTCTCTTTCTTCTCTAAATACCTTTTTTAATGTTTTTTCTAAACCTATCACATGGGCTCTCAGATCACATGGGTACATCCATCTCCTTCCCCTGGTTTTATACTTCCCTCAATAAATGTAGCAATTTGATAATGATCTTTCTCAGTCTGGTCTGTCCAATTCTTTGGTTAAATACAGACATGAGCCCGGGGTTTGGGGTTCCAGGACTCTTTCCTGTGTTATGCCCAGTTCACAGAGCCCCCAGTGACCACCAAGGAAGACCAAACACGTATGCAAATGCAAAGAGCTTTTTACTTAAGCTCGGTCTCTTGCCTTCACCAACGCAGTGGATTCGAGCAAGAGCCAAGAAAATCAGAATGGCGGGCTTTTTATTGAGGTTTGAGCAAGGGGGAGAGGACTATCACCCACGCAACCACATTATTGGCTAATTTGAACATCAACTGTACTTGGGGGTTCTTGATTGGTCTTAGGATTTTGGCGGGCTAGGTCTAGGGGAATTTCAAACTTAATTGGCTTAGCAAACTGCGGTTACATTTGAACAGGTTGGCGCTCACGGTTACATTCATTTGATTGGTTGACATTTACAAAACGCTGAGACGGTGGATCTTATTGGGCCATCCAGCCCAGGACCGCAAGAATGTTGAGTCATGCTCACACAGCAACTTTATGGTTTTCCCGGTACTGCTTGTTCTTCCCTTGATTTTGGGAACTCGCCCCTGTGGCCTACAGAGTGACTGAGGCC
This sequence comes from Orientallactaga sibirica, assembly GCA_036365145.1. NCBI lineage: Eukaryota > Metazoa > Chordata > Mammalia > Rodentia > Dipodidae > Orientallactaga > Orientallactaga sibirica. The sequence goes on from JAEOAD010001992.1 coordinate 445,564, forward strand.
TGTCATGGTGCTACTCTGGCCTGGGTCTTTCACCTGAACCACAGTACCCCTCTCACCCTGCTCCAGGGCTCTGCCTTAGTCTACCAGCACTCCTTCCCACCCTGGACTTTGCCTAAGCTATCCCACTTTCCTTCATCCCTCTACTTCCCTCCTCTATCTTCAGGTCTCAGTATCAGCTCCTCAGAGGACCCCCTCATTACCTCCCGCCCAGCCTCCTGTGCAGTGCAGGGTATGCTGCCTCTGTCCCGAGATGTTTGTCTGTGACATTTTTCCTCAGAAGTCTTCGTTCCACTCTGACTTGGAGCCCAACAGTGTGGGCCCATTGTCCCCCATGAACATGTCTCACCCAATGTACACCTGTCACATGGTAGTGCTCAGCAAAGGACCTGGGCCACCAGGTAGAGCCTGGGAACAGAAACGAAGTGAAGAGCAGAGGCCAACCGGCCCACACATAGATCAGAAACTGCTGGGAGAACAGCTAACTGTTTCATGGGGGGAAGGCCTGATTTGATTTTTATTTTATGTTTATAAAACTCTGTTTAATCAGAGCTGGTAATTACAGCTCCCATTTCTGGTCTGTGTCTTCTTGGCTTGGCCCCCAGGGCAGGAAGCTTTTCCTATTGAGCTAGTCAGAGCTGGGCACCCTGGGGAGCAGTTGCTAAGTGTGGGGTTTAATTCTCAGCCATTCTAATTAGATCAGTAAAGCAGCTTCAGGCAGCCAGGGGCTGAGGCAGAAGGAGGGGAGACCCAGCTTAGCTCTTAACAAGCTGGGCAGCTCCTGCTAGTTCCCTCCTCCCAGCTACTGGTTCCTCCAACCAGGAAGGCAGACAGTTCTCCAAAGCCCCTGGGTGCCCTCCCTGGAAGCTGGAGAGTAGCCAAGGTTCAGAGGAGTTGCCACTCCACCGCTCTTCCACCTGCCTGCCCTGTCCGAGAGTGACTCCATGGCCTTAGGCCGCTTCACTTCCCTGACCTCAGTGTTCTCTTCTGTAATATAACCAAACAAATGGAAGGTGGCACCCTTCTCCCTTGAGAGGCTGCTGTTGATAAGAGACAGAAACTGGCTAGACAGTTTAGGGGTGATAGACCCCCAAGTGAACAGCTTTCTCTAGTGTAGGAATTGTCCTTTGGGCTTTTGGAGAAAACCTCGGTCGTTTCACTTTACTACAGGCCAGAATGTGACAAGAGTGTTGAGGTTTCTCACCAATACACCAACACACCAATAAATTCAGGGTACCCTGCATTCTTGTCTTAGGAACTTAAAGAATTAATATCCATAGACCAGAGCGTAGAGTTTAGAGAGATTTTATTAGATTAAAAGAAGGAAAGGGGAGCTGGAGAGATGCTTTAGTGGTTAAGGTGCTTGCATGCAAAGTCTAAGGACCCAGGTTCAATTCTCCAGGTCCCATATAAGCCAGATGCACAAGGTGGCGCATGCGACTGGGATTTGTTTGCAGTGGCTAGAGGCCCTGGCATGCCCATTCCCTCTCTCTCTTCTTCTCTTTCTGTCTCAAAAAAAAAAAAAAAAAAAGAAGGAAAGAGAAGAAAGTACAGAGAGCTCCTGCCATGAAGAAGGTAGGAGGGGGTAGAGTCCACGTGGGAGTGGGGGTCCCCATCTCAGCCCAGAAGGGCTGAGGCAAGGGGGGCTTACCAGAGCAGGGATCTGGACATTCCAGAAAAGTGAATAGCCAAAAATGAGACTGTATCCACCTGGTAAGGGTCTGTTTATAATCTTATTGTGGGGGGTGAGCCTGAGAGAGAGCTGGTTGGTCTGGTCTCAGAGGGCTGGCTCAGGAAGAGGTCAGCACAGCTGAGCATGGCTCAAGAGAGCTGAATGGATGAGTCTGGGTCAGATGCTGAATTCTGGTTCTGCTGAAGCAAGCAGTGACATCTCTTTGGTTCCATTTTGGGGCCTGTAAAGAGGGCAAAATGTCACTTCCTTGTAAGAGTGCATAAAAGAATGGGATGAAACACTTGCTTGAGCAGGTGGGGATGGGAGATAAACAGGAGGCTCTGCTGGTCTGAAGAGCATTACCCTGGGCCTGCATTGTTAAGCAAACTCCTTAAGGGCAGATGAGCATGGTGGATAAGCTGAACACTTGGAGCCTCTTGGTCACAGGTCTACTTAACACCCGCTCCCCCAGAAGCTTCCTTAATCCTCTAGAATGGAATGCCCCTGCCATAATGCAAATTCCCCTTTATGCTTAAAGGTTACTTTTATGACTGTAACTGCAACCTGTGAGTTGTGATTTATGGTTTAATTCCCATCCTGTTTTTGCAATATACATCTTGTAGGTTTTTTTTTTTTTTTTCCCCCAATAAAAGCTGGGCTGCCCTCAGAGATCTCTCCCTCTGATGTGCAGTCCCGGCCCGTCGTTCACCCAGCACTTTGTGAGTCAGTGGTCTTACTTGTGCGACCCCCATTAACAGGCCCTCTCCTGACTGGCTACCTGAACATAAAGCTATCTGACTAATTCCCCCTCAGGAAACATTAGAAGGACCTGGCCCCTCCTTATTTCCTAGAGTCCCTTCCTAGAGAATTCCGAAATTCCTAACCCCAGACCCATGGCAGCAGGAGTAAACTGGCTAAACCAGCCCCCTATGCATGGGGATCATGAGGTCTTCCTCAAGTGCAAAGGCCCTGAGGTCTGTGTTGTGCTTGACGTGTCCGGGCTGGTGTCGAGGGCCAGGGGCTATGAGGGGGGTCTAAAACGGGGAAAGAGAGGTGGCATCACCAGGTCAGGAAGGCAAACACTGTCCATTGTCGGGTGGAGATGGGGATTCATTCCTTCAGAACACATGCCGCCTAAATCTGCTGAGGTGTCCTGTGTGCTGAGGCTGGGACGTCATCTGAAGTCACCCTGTCTTCTTGCCATGCGCGTCCTCACTGCCACCCTGACCTGCAGAAGGGGGCTGAGGAAAGCTTCTCAGAGCAGACCCGTGCCTGTACCGTACTGTCCCATCCATGAGGGGACCTTGCCCAAATTCTTGTTCTTGGCCATGGGGGGATGGGAATGTGCACTGTGCAGGGGCCCAGAGTATTCCAGCGGCTCCTAGAGAAGTAAAGGCTCCATGTGCTATAGAAAGGGGGTCCTGGAGCCAGGCGTGGTGGCGCACGCCTTTAATCCCAGCACTCAGGTAGGAGGATCGCCATGAGTTCAAGGCAACCCTGAGACTACGTGGTGAATTCCAGGTCAGCTTGAGCTAGAGTGAGACCCTATCTCAAAATAAAAAGAAAGAAAGAAAGAAAGAAAGAAAGAAAGAAAGAAAGAAAGAAAGAAAAGAAAAGAAAGAAAAGAAAGAAAGAAAAAAAAAAGAAAGGGGGTCCCTGAGTTGCAGCCTGGCAAACACCGAGTCCTTCACCCTTATTTAGCACCTGTCTCAGGTCTCAGAGCCCACGAAAGACCTGTCTGCTCTTCCCCAGAACCTAGCTATGGGGGAAGCTCCTGCTTCCTGTCCCCTCTCCCTCTTCTCCTCTCTCTACCTCACCTCCCTCTTCCCCTCTCTCCTAACCTCTCTCTCTTCCTCCCCTCCCTTCCCCTCTACTCTTCATTCCCCATCTTTCCCTCCCTTCCTCCCCCACTCTCCCTGGCCCTCCCTCTTCCCAATCTTTCTTCCTCACTTTTCTTCTCACACTATACCATCTTCTGCCCCTCCCTCTTTCTGCCTTCCCTCTCCCTTCCTCTGCCCTTCCCTGACTACCCTCCTCCAGCCCCCTCCCTTCCCTCTCCTCTTCTCTCATCCTCTTCCCTCCCTCTCTCCTCCTCCCCTCCTCTCTCTTTCCCTCCATTGCCTCCTACACTCCTTCAATAGACGTAGTCAATTCTTCTTTCTGACCCAGGGTTCTAAACACAGCATAGAGAGACTGCAGCAGGTGAAACCAGGCCTCAAGGGGCCTGAAGTCTGGTACCCAAACCTACCGAAGCAGAGGTCCCTTTCTTGTAGCAGCCGTGTTCTGTTCTGGGCACGATGCCACATCTTCAGAGCTTTTAAGGGCCTAGCAAAATGTTTAAGGCCAGGAAAACAATTTATTTGGCTTCAAAATAAAACAGGGAAATTGTGGAGTTGAAACTGATAAATATTTAATCGAATGTCTACAAATATAGCACTATCAAATGGTCACTTTGCACTCCAAGGCAGCTTTGCATAGTTACATATAATTTGAATTTAATGCGGACTCTAGGGGCATCCCACTGTTTGATTTGATGGAGGAGGAGGGTGTGTAAGTGTCTGAGGCTCAGTGGGGCTTTTAGAGTCCTAAGGGGAGGAAGAAAGGAAGGGGGCAGCTCGAGACCAGGAAGAAAGTGTCTGGAAGGATGCCTCGACCAGGCTTTCAGCAGAGGGAGAGAGGAGGGCAGTTCTGCCAAGAGGGGCGTAGATTCAGGGAGGACATGGTGGCTCCTTTCCTCCAGGCATTTTCCTGCTTACTTTCTGCATGTGTTTTGTTTTTCGATGCTTTCTCATTTTGCTACATGTGTGATTAAGCTCTGAGTCCCTTATTCTCTCTTAGTCTTCTCTGGCACCCTGTGCGAGGGGATTCTGGTGGCTTGGGCTTTCCTGTTTTGTTTTGTGTGTGTGTGTGTGTGTGTGTGTGTGTGTGTGTGTGTACCTTCCCCAGAGGCTTCTACCAAGAGATATGAGGGAAGATTTTCTCCATCTTCCATCCCCTCCCACTTCCCAGCTAGGATCAGGAGTGCGGAGAGCATCTTTGGATGTGGGCTTCCCTGCTAACCTTCCCTCTCGATCCTAACTTTCCCTAAAATAAACTTTATAATTCATAATCTACCCATCTCGGAGTTCATGGTTTCAACTCTTCGCTAACTTGGACAAGGACCCAAAAGTTGAGGTCTACAGGCCTGGGGTCTTCTAAATCTTTAACCTAATCCTTCCCTGGACCCCAAATCCTGCATCAGTATTAGTGGCTACGATAGTGAGCGTGACAATGCTGTGTTCTACTGCTCTGCCTGTCTGTTTGGATGTCAGTACCACATGGACTTATTGCAGTAACTTTGTTATAAGTCTTGAAATCAATTGTCCTCCAACTCGGAGTTTTTCTTCTTCTAACTTGTTTTGTCTACACTGGATCTTGTATATTTCTGTATGAACATGAGGACCACATTGAAAAACTTTGTAAAGGAAAACAATGCTGTTAGGATGTTGACTAAGATTCCATCAGATATAAAGACCACTGTGGGATGAGTGGACGTCTTATGACTACCATCTTCTCTTCCGTGAACATGCAATATCCCTTTGTTTCTCCTGTATTGATTCTCTCATTGGTGTGTCATAGATTCCAGTGTATGGCTTCTACACATCCACTGCCAGGTTTATCTAAGAACTTCCTATTATTGATGTGATTGCAAATGGTATAATCACAATTTTTATTTCTGATTGTGATTTTTCATGCTAGCATGTAGACATATAACTGGTTTTTATGTTACGTGACTGACTGACTCCTATGGAGTCTTCCAGCTCCACTATCCTTATGTTGTTCAGTTGCACATCTCCTTGTACCCTGAGTGAAAAATAAATAAAATAGAAAACAGACCCTTTCCCTCAGCATTAAGTACCTCACTCTGGTCAAGATGGGCCTTCTGTATCCATGGGGAGCCCTTCCTCTAAAGCCCACGAGACAGTGACACAATCTTTTTCCATCAGTTCTGCATGCTGGCCTCCATGCTGAGGACATCATATGTGTTATCAATCTTCATAACCACTGTGTGGAGTAGGGACTGCTCTATGGCCTACTTACAGGCGCTACAATCAAGGGTTGGAGATGTGCTGTCTCTTGCCCCAGGTTTCGTCTGGAAGGAAGCTGATATGTTTGGGCTCAAGTTGAGCCAGTCCCACTGAAGCCTGGGTCTGGACAACTCAGTCACCTGCCTCTCCTCCCCTTCACCACCAGCAGCTCTCTTCCCTTCCCTGGGGATTTAGTCATGGGGTGAGAGGGGGCAGAGGAGAAAGACCTAGAAGAACTGGAGGAAGGCTGAGAAGCTGGGGAGAGAGAGGAAAGGGGGCCACACTCTAATTATAAAAACATCTTTTGGCCTTTGCATCTTCATTCATCTAAGTCGAAGGGGCTGGATTTGGGTCAACTGTCTCTAAGTCCAAATTCAGATTAATGAGGTAAAATCTGCCTGGCTAAGCGTGGAAAACCCAGAGGTGAAATTAAGCATGATATAATGTCTGAAAATGTCAAGGCATGGAGCTGAGGCCAGGCCAGCACTGGACCTGCCTGGACTCCCAGTCACACCTTCAGGTCCTGCTGGGAAGCAAGGGCCTGGCCTCAGGACAGCTGAGCCCTGGGGAAAGGGGACGGAGTGCTGGTGACAGGAATCCTTCTTATTACCCACCCTTGTCTTATGACCAGTCCTTGTGGATTCAGCCAGGCTTGGGCCAGAGGTTTGCAGGGATCGGTTCTGTGGGGGCCTTTGGGCCATTCTGACACCCCCAGAGCAGAATTCAGGGATCTCATGTGTGAGCACGGGGCCAGCTTGAGCACCCCAAGGACAGGAGACGGACTCCATCTGGACATTGCAGCTTCCTGTTCAGCTCCCCATGCACACCATGTCCAGCAGGGAGCACCAGGCATTTGCTGAAGAGTGGGAAGGAAGAAGAGGAATGACAGTATGAAGGAAGGGAAGGAACAATCTGGTCAGCAAGGGGGCAGAGCTCCAGTCTGAACAGGGTGTTAGAGGGGCCGGGAGTGTGCACCATGCCCCTCCCCGTCCTGCTCAGGGAGATCCAAGGCTGAGATTGAAGCAAGCAGCAGGGCTTGGTTTGATCTTTAAGCAAAATTTACCTCAAGATCTGGGACACAGAGTTCACAGTGCAGGCTGGAGGGAGCTCCCACACGACCAGCTCACTGGCTGTTCTCTGCTGCTAGGTAGCTTCCTGTGGCTTACAGGAGGATTTCCACAATCCCTGGGGCTTCCTGGGAACGTAGGGCCAGTGGGCAATGTTGAGCGTTCATTCTGAGCTTGGTGCATAGCCAAGCCCCTCATTAAGCCCTTCAGGGAGAGTCTGAGGCATAAAAAGTCTGATCTCACCGAGGGAGATGGGGGCGGGGCATTCTTCCAGATGACACCCTGAGAAATTGTGCGGCATGGGACCTACGCAGCTCCCTGAACATGCTGCTCAGACTGGCGACCACTCACTGGAGCCCAACCCCCTGCAGACTAGCGAACTCTCTTCATTCACTCATTCATTCATCCCCAATCACTCAACAGATGCTTGTTACAGACACCTACCATGCTGGGCCTGAATGTGAGCAGCCCATCCATTCAGTCCATCTGCCCGGCCTGTCATGGCTTTCCCAAAGCAGCTCAGAGCTGGGGGCACAGTTAGTCAACAGCCGCACAAGTGGCTTGGCTGGCCCAAAGCTTCCCGGCTCGTGAGTGTGGGGTAGAGTTGAAGTTTGGTTCCTTGCTTGAACATCTTGATACCTAGATGATACCAGGCCACTCTGCAAACCGTGGATCCCTTATTTTGAAAATGGGTCACAGGATCCCCACCCACCCACCCGCCCAGAATGACTATTGTGAGGGCTGAGGTGATGGATGTATTCAGAAGGTGCTCAATAAATGGCGGCCTTCACAGATGCACTTTATCTTGAGAGGGAGTCAGGAGATCTGTTTAGGTAGCTCAGGGTGAATGGGCCCTTACAGTAAAAAGCAGAAACGTGCTCAAGTCTGCCTGCAATCTCCACTCTACTCGAGATCAGAGCAGGAGCTCTCCTCTCTTTACACTAAAGGAGTTCCCTAGATCCACTTTTCCATAACCAACCCGAGCCCCTCCCTGGGAGGGAGTTCCCCTTTTCTAGAATTTAAACCTGACCCTGGCATTGTGGTTGGTTAAGCTCAGCCCCAAAACTTGGGCTTCATGGCTGGCCTCTTCTTGAGCCAGCCCCAGCCCAGACCAATCAGCCCTCACTCTGGCTCACCTGAGCCGGAAGGTAAGACTGTTGCAGTCAGGTTCCCATTGCTGGCAGAAATCACCCGACTAAGAGCAGCTTGTGGGATAAAAGAGGTTTATTTTGGCTTACAGGCTCGAGGGGGAAGCTCCATGATGGCAGAAAAAATGATGGCATGAGCAGAGGGTGGACATCACCCCCTGGCTGAGTGTTCTGCCCATGGTCACCGGGCAGCTGCAATAGGACAGGGGTCCATCCGGATCTAATGCACTGAGTCTGGCTCAGGTGACCAAGAGCTTGGCTAGTAGTATCATTGCCAAGTGCAGGTTTATTTTTCTCTCCTGCAATGTGGTCCCCAGGGCAGCTGCTGTAGTGGGCGCTCGGGATGTCACAGGAGTCCTGGGGGGCCCTTCTGCTTCCAGCTTGGCCATTCTTGGCATGGGTTGCTCCGTTTTATGTGTGTTTCCTTATGGTCACAAGATGGCTGCTGCAGCTCTGACTAAGTACTGGCTGGGAAGAAGGAGGAGGGTAAAAGATCACAGGATTATTCCATCCAGGTCTGCACCTTACCCTGGACCAGTCACTGGCCAACACTTACTGGACATGAGATCATGTGGGCAAATGAGGTGCTGGTCCTCAGGGAGAACAAGAGAGGAAGGATGAGGTGTGACAAATGGTGCTGGCCGCACCATGTCACATGAGGACATGCCAGCCCAAGTTTCCCTCCCCCTTGGGTGACGGGCAATGATGACCTTGACTGGGCTTGCAGCAGGTCCAGGGCTACAGTGGTGAGTGATAGGCCTCTGCCCTCGCCTACTCCCAGCCACTCACATGGGGTCAGCAGCTCCTGACTACACTGTCACCTGCCCACTGCTGGGGTGGCTGACATGGGGTCGTGCCCTGTTCTTTCCCTGTGCTCCCCAGACAGCCTGTGCCTCCTGTTTCAGCCAAGAGCCATGTGGTCTCCCTTGTGCCCCCCCATCTCTACACCCACATTTCCCTCCCACAGATACTGGAGGAAATCGGTCCTCAGACCCGTCCTTGGGCTGCCCGCCTGGAGCAGTGGACATGGCAAGTCCCAAAACCTTGAGGAGCGGAGCGAGAGCAGGAAAGACTCTCCGGGGCCAACTGTCTGCCCTTTGTTCCCTCTGCCTTCACACCACTTCCTCACAGCTCTTCTTCACCACCTTTTGGGAACCCCCCTGGAGACAGCAGGCCGGGAGGCTGTCAGTGCGACATCTGCAGGGCACTGGACCAAGCGCCCCACACTCCTGGCCTCATCTCAGGCTCATGTAGCCCTGTAAGTAGGGGCTGTGACCACCTCCAGTGTACAAGAGAGGAAAACAGGGTCCAAAGAAGGTAAGTCACCTGTCCAAGGTCACAGGGTTATAGGTCATGGACCAACCTCTCCATGCCCTGCCTCCCCCCCCCACCCGCTCAGTGATGACCTCATCCTTCTCTTCCTGTGCAGACGGAAGCTGAGGTTCAGACAGAACAAGCAACTTGCCCAAGGTCACATGACATGCTGATAGTGGCTGAGCCAAGCCTGTGATTCTTGCTCAGGTGCCTCCACTGGGGCAGCGCTCAGCACCTTTTCTTTGAGGACCTGCAGAGAAGTGACCACAGGACAGAGGAGACAGACAAGGGGAGACCCATCAACTTAGGGGGTGAAATCTGCTAAGAAGGTGGACAGTGTCCAGCGGGCAAGCTTCTCAGGACTCTGGCTCCCTCATTCTTTGTCCCTATCTACAGCACAGAAGAATATATCCTGGGAAAATCAAAGGAGGCTTGGAGTAAACAGACGAGGAGTGTTTATGTGTCAGTACTTCATTAATTAAGTGTCCAAAAAGGCATTAAAACCTGTATATTTAATTCTAGATTTATAGGGCTCATTTAAATTTATAAGATCAGTTATTATGCCTGAAGTGCAGGAGATGTCAATTGGTTTTCATAGGCAATATTTATTGAGGTATTAAACAAGAAAGCTGGGTAAGACGTAATTACCCAATGTTGGGATTAAGAGCCAGGAGGGATGGCGGCAGGAGGGGAGGGGAGTGGCTCATTGGGGACCATCCCCTTCCTGCGCAGGTGGCAATCTCACGTGACCCTTGTTAGTCATCTACATAGACGCTAGACATCACTCCAAGCAGGATCTCTGTGAGAGGCTGTCTGGGCCACCAGCGTCAGGTCATGAGGGACAGACTTCGGTGCTGAAGCCTCTTAGAAGGGAGTTGCAGCCTGGGTCCTTGTCTGGGTCCCACCCATGACCTTGTGGGGCTTGTCTCTCTCCTGACCTCTTTCATCCTCCAAGCTGGAACTAGGGGGGAGCCGGAAGGAAGCATGGAGGGAGGGGCAGTTGGATACTTCTGCTGGTGTGATGTTTGATAAGCCTGAGGATCTGGTCCCACATCTGGGCAGGACAGCGGGTGATGTTATAGCCCCACCCTTCTCATACACCCTCCAATCCTGGAAGAACCAATGTCTGGATTCTGCGGAAGGGAAATCTGTAAGACCAAACCACAGAGTGCCTGTGGAAGGGTAAAAAAGGCTTCATTTCAACAAAAGGGCTTTAGTCAAACAAAACATTACAAAAGGGTGGGGGTGGGGATACAGAAACCAAAGAGAGCCGCAAGTGATGTAGTGGGAGAAGTACCTCAGGGCTTGCTCCAGCTGGCAGAACTGGGAGGGGTGTGACCAGGGCTCAGGGGCCTCACTGGTGATATCCATGGGGACCCTGCTGTTGGAGCTACCTTGACCTCTACTACCAGACACAGCAAAGGTTGGCAGAGCCCACACTCCCCACTACTATGGCTGGTGGACCCCGTGATTGTCGTGGGGTTCCGACAGCTCTCTTGCAACTGCTTGGGTCCTGTGTGTCTCCCCACTATACACTCTTCTGAGAGGCCACTACCTCACACTCCTTCACAAACCTCCTGATGTCAGTCCCCATCTGGCTCCTGATGAGTCCTGGTCACAAAGTCACTATGGACGCCAGGCAGATCTTTGCCCTTACCTAAGAGTTCCCCAGCTAGTGTACGGAGATGTGCTGCCCGGAGAGCATGCCCATAGTCCAAGGTCTTTTAATTGAGCCTTAATACCAGAAAAGAAAGAAAGAAAGAAAGAAAGAAAGAAAGAAAGAAAGAAAGAAAGAAAAGAAAAAAAAGAAAGCAAAAGAAACAATAGTGGGACAAAATAAACAGTCACCCTGGAAAAGATGGCACTGGACATAAGAAGGAAACATTGAGCCAATACAAGATTTAAAACAAAAGGACAAACATCAAACTTTGTAGCTCCAACTATGTAGCTCCAACCAGGGACAAGTCTCCAAGTTCAATAATTCTAACCAGTAAGGAATCTCTGGAGTTCTAAGCTCTAAGCATACTCCATCTGTATATAATGTAAATAATGGCTGCGCTGACCGCCTTCGAGTGCACTCAGTTGAGAAAGCCACTACTCAAGAGGCAGCTCATTCCAGGCAAACACAGGTGATGTTGACTCATGACTGGTGCAATTTAATGCCCCTGCCTGCCCCACAGGCCCAAGGCCATTTTCTTCTGGCCATGAGGTCCTGGCTGGGTTCTAGGTTCATCAAGTTAGACCATGCACCCCTCAAATCCCATCGTTGAGAGCCTCCAGTTACATTGCTCGGTCTGTGGACTGTGGTGTTCAGAGTCCATTCTGAGAGCAGAAACTGCACTGGGAACTGCAAACAGAGGGGACTAAACTAGGAGCCTGTGGGGCAGGTGTTGAAAGGGCTCAGAGAGAAAAATATGGAATGAGCAGTTCCTGTGGCCATAAGCCACACCAGTCTGGTCTGTGCTCCCTTCCTGTGCTCGTGCTCTGCCTGGCTTAGGGAGTCAGGAGCAGCACTTTCTGCCTGCTGAGGTGTGGGAAGGAAGGGAGTGTCCATTTAAATCCATCATGAAGATGGCTTTGTGATCTAGGATTTGTAATGGGGCTGAGTGCCTTAGTTCAGGGCATTTCCCTCTTTGGACTACAGTGATGAGTTCAAATCTATGGGGACTAGGGTGTCCAGGGAAGCACTGCCTCCCAGCACCTAAAGACACGAGGAACTCTTTCTTCTCGTACGTGCATGTGGATCAGTGTGTATATGTGATGTGCTATGGTGTATGCATGTGTGTGTGCTATGTGTGCGTGTGTGTGCAGGTGCACATGTCCTGTGCACACATACGCAGAGGTCATAGAAGGGCTTCAGGTGTCCTCCCGTGTCACTTATCCGTGTGTTTCTTTTAGTCAGAGTCTCTGAGCCTGAAACCAGTTGTCGGTGAGACTGATCAGCTAGCTTCCACAACTCTCCGGTCTCCCCTCCTCACAGGCGAGGGTTGCAGCCATGCATGGACACAACAAGCTTGTCACAGGGGTTCTGAGAAGTGAACTCAGCACTCTCAGACCCTTTCAGGGCTTCGTGCTCGCAGCAAGCCTTCTTTCCTGCTGCTCCATCTCCCAGCCCTGAGCATGAGGCATTCTTGTCCAGCAAAGAACTGCCCTGTTCTGCCAACTACTCAATTCCCCTGAGCCTCCATGTCTCCGTTTATAAATGAGAAGAGTTACCGGAATGGGCCCAGGTAGTATTTTACCCACCCATCAACCCCCACCCATCATCCCCTATCCTATTTTCAGCACCTAGTCCTCCAACCACCCTTCCTTCAAGAAAGCAAGCCTCCTGTGTTACAAGACCCTGATCCAGTTGGGGCTGATTGACATGCAGCCACTCACCCTGGGCCTGCCTTTAGAAGTCCTTATCTGCCTAGAGTGAACCAACTATAGCTCTCTGTTTACTCCAGGCAATGCTGATTGGTCCAAGCACAGCATGTGATCAAACTTAGGCCTATTTGCATCCTCACCGGGGGCCTTTCAGCTCTTCTCTCTGGAGTCACTACCTGGGTTGTGGAAAGCTGGAGTTGTCAATCCATTTATGGAGCCCCTGTTCTCCCCTGTCATTATGCCCCATGCCACCAGAAGCAAACAGAGGAGATGCTGAGACGGAACACAAGGGGTCCAGTGATGCGATGGTACCCCTGCACCCAGTTGTGTCTGCAGCTGCCACTGGTGTCTTTTCTACCTACAAGGCCACTCATTCTCCATCCTGCCCCAGGGGGCTAAAAGCTCATCTTTCTAGGGTGAAAACAGCAGAGCCCCAACTTGAGTTTCTTTAGGCAAGCAGAGGATTTAGCAGCTCAGTGGATGCTGCTTTTTCCTTCAGCTGGAGTGACTGTGTGTCCGGCCGTGGCTCCAGCACTGTGATGACCAGGACCTGTGCGTGTGTTCATTGAGCTCGCTCAGATAGAGCATCCAGGGCAGGCATGGGTATGGTGCACTCAGCATTTGAGGCCCACAGTGTCTGAGTCTGGGGCAGAGAGGGTACTAGGGAAGCAGGTGATGAGTGAGGAGGGGATGAGTGGCCTTCCCTCATCTTTCTCCTCCTCCTCCTGAAGTACAACATCCAGCTCAGGCCCTTCTCTATGGTGCTGCCTCCACAATTAACCTCTGTGACCATAGGGCTTGTTTGCCTGGATCATTGCCTTCTTGCCCCAACCTCCCCATCCTGCTTTTGGCTTGGAGCTACTCACTCACGCATCACTCACTCACCCTAAACACCACTGTCCACTGCATACTTCCTCTGAGACAGCTAGAGGTGACATCCTAGGTACTTAGAAGATAATTGTGACCAGGATAGACTCGGTCCCTGTCCCCAGACATTTACACCCTAGTGTGTGTGTGGAGGGGACCCGACTGTGCTGCACAATGCCAGCTCCTGAGGGGCCGTCTGCAAAATATCACACAGGGAAGGGAGAGGCCGGCATGTTGGGGAGGCATTGGGGAGTGAAGGTAACCCCATTTTGGCATCCCTCCCTCCACCACGACCCGGCCTCTTGCCTGGGCTCTGATGGGAGTTGTAGAAGCAATTAATGCCTCAAGGGCAATGGGGGCAGAGGAGCCGTGGGCAGCACCAGACCCCGCCTAGAGCTGGGCCCAGATGGGGCAAGGTGGATGCAGGAGTGAGAAAGCAGGGGGCGGTCTGTGCTACAGGCAGGGTCTGGGCAGCAGCAGGTTAGCCTGGGCTCCTTGGAGACAACAGTTTTGGGAACTGCCTGCGTCTCTCCCCTTGTCCCCACAGGCTCAAGAGGTGCAGATGCAGAATTGGTCCGGAGTGGAGCCAGAAGAAGCACTCTGGTGACTGGGGAGATGGCTCAGAGGGTGAAGTGCTGCCGTGCAAGCATGGGACCTGAGTTTGGAAGCCCCGAGCCCACATGAGGTGGCTCACGCCTGTAATCCCAGCCTTGGGAAGGCAGACACGGGAATCCCTGCAGCTCACTGAATAACACACTGGTGAGCTCTCGGTTCAGCAAGACAGCGAGTTTCAATGAGTAAGACGGAGAGCCACTGAGGACACCCGAGGTCGACCTCTGACCTACACACACACACACACACACACACACACACACACACACACACGTGGGCACATAGATGCACCCACACACAGAGGACTTGCATGAGACCTACAAATGACACACAAAATCATAAAAAGAAACAAGGAAAAGTGAAGTACCTGAGCTTTCCTCTGCCTATGCTCTTCCCTTAAAGCCCACAGCCTAAAGCCCTGCATGCAGTCCTTGCTGAGGCAGAGCTGGGCAGGCAGGAGGGGATGGCAGAGGGCAGAGAAAAAAAAAAGCCAGAGATGGCTCTGTTCTTTGGATCTTCAATGTCCCTCAAAGGTTCATGTGTCAAAAGGCTTGGCCTCTGCCTGTGCTGCCACAGAGAGGTGACAGAACCATTAGGTGGGGCATATAGGCTATAGGGGATATCAGGGCCCAGCACCTTCATGCCTCTCTTTCCGCTTCCCAGCCACCATAGCTCGCTGCCGGTATCACTGCAGACCAAAGTAAGTGCAGAATGCCAGTGGCCGCAGACACCGTGAATCCAAACAAACCTTTCCTCCTTGTAAGCTGATCTCTGGCATTGCGTCTCAGAGATGGTACTTGGACTGACCCAAGAGTCAAATGAATTCTCCGAGTCTGACCCAAGTCTCAGCAGGCGCAAACAGGTGCAGAGAAGGAGCAGGGGCCTGGAGCCACACCCGAACTCACATGCCAAAAAAAGGAAAAAACGAGGCAGAGAAAGAAAAGGACTCTGAGCTTTCCATAGCCTGTGCTCTGTTGTCTTGGCTGACCTCTACAGAGCATGCTGTGCCTCAGAATGGCCTTGAGAAAGTCCTTCCCACTCCAAGCCTCAGTTTCCCCAGGCTGCACGAGTGATCCCTAATGGACTTCCCAGCTGCAGGCACTGGGCCAGGATGACTGAGAAGTGAGAAGACGCCAGGATGCTGAGCCCGGGGCTTCTGTTTCCGGGGGATGAGGGAGATGGAAAACTCTGAACACCATCATATGGAGAAAAAAATGATAACAAATGTTAAACAAAATTGCAGTGTTTACCTGGTGATTAAAATGCAGTGATAAGCAGGTGTGGTTAACATCTGCTGAACCACCAGAGAGACCCAGGGCCAGGTGCAGCCAGAAGGCTGGGAGGACTTGAGTAGCTGGGAGCAGACAGTAGGAGGTGGGAAGAGATGACGTCAACTGTGTCTGTTTTTCAGAGGGTGACCTTGAATGGAACCCTCAGCCTCTCAGGGCCACAATTTCCCATAATGAAGTAGGATTATCCCTGGAGCCTGGCCAGCCCTATGCCCACACAGACAGGGGAACAGGCAGGAGGCAACATGCTGGGGAACCAAAGCTTCCTGGTCTAGGGCAGGGGCGGTGGGCGGAGGCCCATCCTGGGAGGTGTGAGTGCAGACCCTGGGTGGAGCAGAGGACCCAGGCCCTTTTCTGCCTCCATCACCTGGGACAGGCTCCTCCCATCTCTGCGTCCAGGTTTACCTCCCTGGAATGAGGAAGTCCTAGGAGCCAGCTCTCTAGGTTTAAATGGATCATTTTGCTTTCTTTCTCCTGTCCAGTTTATCCTGTGTCCCTGTCCCCCTTCCTCTGCCATCTGTGGGAGCACGTGTCGTTTGTGGTTCCCTTTCGTCTGTGGCACTGCAGTGGCTGTCCCAGGGTTTATAGTACAGGGCCCAGCCTAGATGTCCCCAGGGTTAGAACTCCACCAGGGGCATTTCCACTTCTCGCCTACTGAGGGCGCTGTTGCACATTGGATTGACTTCTGCATGTGTTAGAGATGCCACGCCCATCATTCCTTTTGATTCAATGGTCACTATTCTGTTTCATTGTGTGTGCGCGTGAATAGCTTGCACCTCACTGCATGGATGCACCATTATTTTTGTCCTTTCACCTGCTGAGTGGCAATCTTGAGCCTGGTTTGGAATCCAGATCTCCTATGTCTCCTGTCTCCCATTTCTAGTCCCCAGCAGGCTACATGAATCCAGGGCTGAAGTTGGCTGTGTAAACTTGGGGATGGGATGAGCAGGGCTTCGGGACAGGGCCTGAGGGGAATGGCTTTAGGGATTGAAGGTGCTCAGTGTGGACAGTGGGCTGGACCCTTCCTGAAGTCTCTGCCAGCCCTGGCATCCTGTGTCATCCTGACCCATGTTGGGCAGCTGTGCAAAGGGTCTGAGGCTCAAGGGTAGAGTTGGAGAGGGCCTGGAAGTCACCAGCAGCCCTGAGTGGGGTGCGCAGGGGATAGAGGGGGCGGTGGTAATGGGGTGGGCTCCAGGTGGCAGTGTCCAAAATGACCGTGGGCCAGGAAAGCTGCAGAGAAGGCAGAGGGCCAGGACTTTGTGCCCTGAGCAGGAGTCAGGACATGGGTTAATTGTGGTCTGCGGCTGGCTTGCTGTGTGACCTTGAACAAGTTACATGGCCTCTCGGGGCCTTGGCTTTCTCATCTGCTCAGCTGTTGGGAGGACCGACACAGGTCAAGGTGGGGGAAGGCAGAGATAGCTCAGTGGTCGAGTACTTGCCTAATATGCCCAGGTCCTGAGTTCAAGGCCCAGCAAAGACTGGGTCAGGAGGGAAAAAGCTGTTGAGAAAAGTCATGTGACTACAGGCCCGGCCACCTGACTGCTAACATGGGAGGGGTTGGTTCCTGATCCACCCTCGTCCGCTTTCAGCTTCCGTCAGCTTTCAGCTTCCAGACGACTAGCCAGTCTGCGGAGGAGGCCTTGCCTCTGAAAGCCCAGCTCATTGGAGGAGGCCTAGCCTCTATGCAAATGAGGCTCTTCCTTCCTTTACACCTCTTCCTTTCTCCCCAAGGCCCCCATCAATGGGCTTCACACACCAGGATTGGGCTCCCAAGTGGTGGGTGGAGCCTGTTAATTGCTGACTTGCACTGACAGACAGCCTTGGCAATCTCCCTGCCATTGACCCTTCTGATCTCAGCCCTGTCTCCCGACAGCTGTGTGACTTAGGGTGAGTCACTCCACGTCTCTGCCCCAGTCTCCTGCTCTCTTGCATGGGAAAAGGATGACCACTCACGGATAGTCCCCAGGGATTCCTGAGAGCAGCCCTGGGCCCTGAGGATGATGGGGATGGGCGGAGGCAGTTTAGGGTGACTGGGCCCCGAAAGTAAAAAGCAGGACTGTTCTTGCGTCTGCTCTTGCAGTTTCCACTTTGCTAGGGATCAGAAACGTCTCTGGCTTCTCCTTATCTCTGGCCTAAAGGAGTTCCCTTGATCTGTTTTTCCATAAACAGCCTGAGCCCCTTCCTGGGAAGGAGGTCCCTTTTCCTAAAATTAAGGTTTCAATCGGATCCTGGCATTCTGGTTGGTTAAATTGAGCCCTAAACTTGGCCTCTTCCTGAGCCAGCCCCTGAGTTCACCAATCCGTTCTCTCTGACTCACCCGAGCCTGAGGGGAGGGCCCAGCACAATGAGATTATAAGTACACACTTGCCAGGTAGGCATGGCCTTTTTGCTGGCTGGTCACCTCGCCTGAACTTCCAGGTCCCTGCTCTGGTACGCCCCCTCATCTCAACCCAACAGAGAGCCCACGGGGGCTCTCTACCCGCTCCTGCCTTCCACATGGCAGGGGCTCTGATCTTTCTTCTTTTCCCTTCTCTGAATCTCATAAAGTCTCTCTAAACCTTACCCTCTGATCTGTGGATTTCACTTCTTGAAATTCATAAGACAGGGATACCTCAAATTTATGGGTGCATTGTCATATGCTGGTGCATTGGCAAGAAACTCCCAAATTCCCATTTTGGGGCTCTGCTTATTCAGGAGCTGCCTGGGAAGGTGTCCGCTGGCTGCCAAGACACAAAGCTGTGCAGAGGGGGTGACTGACCATCTGAGACTACACAGTGGCTAGCCATCAGCCTTACTCTAGCCACACAGCAGGCAGAGACAGTTAGACAGGAAGGCCCATAGGAGAAATATAGATCTTAATTCCTGTCTGCCAGGTGGCACATAAACAGACATGACTGCTGACGTCACACATTCGTCATGCTATGCAGCAGCTGCTGGCATTACTCAGGCACACGCTGAGTTCAAGCCCAGCCCCTTCTGGACACTCTACCCAGGTGTGTTGGCTTCTTATTCAGCCCTGGACTCATAATAAAAAACCCCATTGGAGTCCACAAGGGACTTCTGTCTTCTTTTCTGGCTCCTGGGCTGTTCTTCTCCCAGCACCTGAGGTTTTCCCGACTGGCAAGGTTTTGTCCTTCCCCACCCTTAGCTGCTACCAGGGTGGGAGAGGATATTTTTGTTTACCCCTAGGTCCATAGACATGGGTCCTTAGACCATGTGGGTGCATCTATTCCCCCCCCCCACTTTTTGGTCCAGGGACTTTCCATCACCCTTTCTGAGTTCAGAATAAATATAGTAATTTAATAATTATGTTTTCCAGTCATGTTTTATCCAATTGTTTGGCTAAAACAGACACGAGCTCAGGTTTGGGATATGTGTTTGAACACGCCCCGCCCCCCAAACATAACCACGTCACAGTGGGATTCATGAGAGGACACTGAGGAGAATTGCTATCTGAGGAAAAAAAGGTTTATTGAATGCCAGGCGAGAGAATAGCTGAATACAAAGTGAAGGAAGTCGCAGACTGTCTAGAAGAGATGTCTGAGGGCTCGGGAGGGAGGGGAGCCTTGCACTGTGAGGAAGGTGCTCTGCTAATGTGTGGCTTACGGAGTACAGGAGAACTGAGGAATGAGGCGGAGGTGATGGGCAGCCACGGGTTAGGCCGACCTGATGACTAGCAATATCTCCAACTGGTGGCTTATGGTCTGGGGACAGAGAGGGCATCTGCACATGTGCCTTACCTCACTCACCACACATGTAAGTGGAGGCCAAGGCCTGGCCAGGTCCTTTTGTCACATCCTATTGGCTACAGGATTATGGACTTGACAAGATGAAGGTCAGATGGGTGTCCAGAAGAGCAGCCCCTTGACTCCCGTTCTTTAAGCTCCCATCCCCTGGGATAGCGGCTAGCTCCTACGGGCAGTAAGGGTGAGGGTTCTTCGAGAATGACAAGCCAGGCTTATACTCAAGACAACAACAACAAAAAAAAAAAAAAAAAGAAAAGAAAAGAAAAGAAAGAAAGAAAATGACTCAATCACTTCCTTCACAAGGAGTCCAGCCAGTTAGCTGTGAGAGGGACCGGGCAAGTGCAATGCATGCCTACTTCCCCGAGTGGGTGAGCGACACGTGATCAACAACTTGATTGGGCATAGGGGGCACACACAAGATATGTAGGCCCCTCATTGGTTTGGTCCATAGTATGTGTGAAGAACAACCAGTCTTAGTAAAAATTACTTCAGTTTCTATCCAGTTCCGCTATAAAAGGTCAATAAGCCAGGCAACTTGTTCTCTCTCTCTCTCTCTGTCTCTCTCCCTCTTTCTGTCTCTCTGTCTCATTGCTCCTCTTGGATTCTTGGGAATCCTTCTATTTCATTAATACATATACCTTTTCTTGCTTATCCACATTCCCTCTGGGAGCTACTGGTTTCTGGCACTTTAATCCCTAGAGTGGAGCCCACAAAGAACTAAGAGGTTCCCCATTGCTCTCCAACCCTGCATCACCTTCACCCACACTGCTCAGAACTTCCTGTGGAGGCCCTGGGGCAGGGAGGGGTGGGGATCTCTGGCTACTCCTCACCTCCCTCCCTCCTCTCCAGCAGGGTGCCAGGGTGTGCTAGTGCTCATGCGTGTGCACAGTGAGTGTGGGACTGGATGAGCAGCACCTGGTCAGAGCAGAGCTCACAGACTAGGTTGGTGACAGATGGCATCATGAGGGCTCCTGCAGGTAGGCATGGGTTGCCAGAACAGGTCTCTTCCTCACAGGGGTCACAGCTGAGGTTAGTCCCCCGCTTCCTGGTGTTGATTCTCCCTGTCCACACTCCCTTTCTCTCACTTGCAGTCTGAGCACAGGGACCTGTTGTCAGGTGAAAATTCAGTGTGCTGGCTGTCCCTAGACAGGGCTGCCAGTATCCACCCACCTCAACAAGGCAGGTAAGGGGCAATGACCAGCTGCCCCATTGGCCCAGGTCTCAGGGTTTTGCCTGGCATTTGGAACTTTCCATGAGAAAGCCCAGGCATTTGCCATGCCAGCAGTGTATGAGAGGAGGCGCTGACCTCCCAGGTGACTCCAGGTCAGGTGATGGGAACAGCATTGCAGTCAACTTCTCATTGCTAAGGGACAGAACACCCAACCAAAATCAGCTGATGGGAGGAAAAGTTCATTGCGGCTTATGGCCACCAGGGGAAGATTTATCATGGTAGAAGAAGCAGGGCAGAGAAGAGGCTGGGCAGCATATCTTGTCATAGCAGCTGATAGACAAAACTAGCAAGGGAGCAGGTGAAAGCAGTCTAGGTACTGGGCTTGGAGCTGAGCTAAGAACCCCCAAGGTCCAACCCCAGTGACCCATATCCTCCAGCAGGGTTACACCTTCTAAAGACTCCACCAGCTGGGGATTGAGTATGAGACTTCATCACAAACACATGAGGATATGGGTGGGGGACATTTGACATTTGAACCACTATAGGCAGGAAGTATGAACTGGCTGGGTGAATGCCTTTGCCTCTGTTTAGCTCCTTACCCATGTGCCACCCCTCAGGTGACCGGCAGTAGTATCTCCACAAGTGTTCCCTCACCTGGGCCCATCATAGCCTGGCTGCCCTAGAAGCAACCATGAACCAGACACAGCGCCAGGCTGGATAGCAGTAAATGCTGCATAACAGTGGCTGCTGCCCAAGCCCCACCCCGGCGGCTGGTCTCTCCTTCAGCCCTTCTTGCATTCATGCCCTCCACTGACTTAAATAGCTCTTCAGGAAGAGAGCTTTGGCGAGTGTGTCTGTTCCTCTCTGTGGTGTAAATGCCCTCACTCTGGTCAGTTTCAAGCCACCAAAGAGCTGTCACTGAACAGGGTGTTTGGAAGAGACGCAGTCACATCCATAGCGGAACACTCCCCCACAAACAGCCACAGCTATCAAAGGAAGTTAAGGGACGGTTTCAGAGCATGTATTACCTTTGTTGTTTGTAACGCGATTTCTTTCATCCCAAGTTGGAGTAATGTCACTTAAAAAAAAAAAAAAAACAACTTCTTTAAAAAAATCATTTATTTAAGACAGAGAGAGAGAATGGGTGCGCCAGGGCCCCCAGCCACTGCAAATGAACTCCAGACGCATGTGCCACCTTGTGCATCTGGCTTACGTGGGTACTGGGGAAGTGAACCTGGATCCTTAGGCTTTGCAGGCATATGCCTTAACTGCTAAGCCATCTCTCCAGCCCTGAATGATGTCACCTTCTGCAGTGTCTCCCTCCGTGAAGTGGCTAAGAAATCCCTGACATTTCTTCACAGCTCTGTGGCTGGTTTGAGCTGTTCCAGCACACTGCTGCCCTCCAGTCTCCCCTCAGTCACCTCTGGTCCTTAATCCGGCAATTACAGAACAAAAATTTGCCTAATATCTCAGGTCTGTGAAATGGCCCAGTTCAGAGGCCATCGGCCATCCACCTCACTCCATAAGTCCCTTTAATTGGGCCCTTGACACTTTCAATTTCATTTCAATTCTGTTCTCCCAGAAATGATGATTACATCTGTCTTGAATATCACTGTACACACTGAATTCATACCCAGGGTGGGTGAGCCGAGGGTCGCTGGAGCTTTCTCTGAATTCCTCCAGCAGCGCCCTTCCAGTGCTCACTGAGAGCAGCGAGAAGGGACCCTAGGCTCCCCACCTTCTAGAAGACTTGCTTGGAACCTCATTGGAGGTCAGTTCACCCCAGGCTTTTCGCCCTTGCACTGCCTTGCTCTTGTGGGAGGAGTAAACACATTTCACATGGACCTGGAAGGGACAGCCCCATTTTACAGATGGGGAAATTGAGCCCCAGAGAAGAACAAGTCACCCTTTCTACTGGAGGGGGGAGATACTGAGGAAGGCACCCTGCCCCCCCCAGCTCAGTCCCCATCTTATCATGAGGACAGGAAAGTGAATGATGATGTAGAGACCTCCATAGGATGAGTGAACCTGTCAGCAAATATGTAAATGAAAGACAGATCCATCCCGGCCTCAGGGTAGCGGAATTGTGAATGGGTGTTGTCACAGACAGCTGCATGCTGCTGGGATGAACTTCCAAACCAGGCACAGTTTACGGGAGGAAGGGGTTTATTTGAAGCTTACAGAGCCAGGCAAGTTCCATTGATGGTGGAAGAAGCTGGTTCCCTTTACGCAGATCCAAGCCAAGAGACGCCACCACATAGCAAGCACCACAGCATGGACAGACAGGCAAGAACAGCAGGGAACGGCTGCAGGGACCCAGGCAGAGCTCAGACTACTCGGCACACCTTTAGGCTGGACCCCAGGATCCACCCCCAATGACACCTCTTCCAGCTGGGCAGCTGGAGTCCCAAGTTTTAATAAAACACCTGAGTCTATTGGGAGACATATGTTCAAACTACCGCAGAGAAAGACCGCTGTGGAGATTCAGGGCAGAAGGAACTGAGAAATGGGGGAGAAGGAAACAGAAGATGAGTGATTAGCTCTGGGTCTAGTGGAGAAGGATGTAATCTATGAATAGGGTTCTGAGGGCAGAAAGGACACCCTAGGTAGAGAGACCAGTGTGCACAAAGGCCTGAATTGTTACAGTGGTGTAGGACCATCAGTATCTAGGCTGTGGTCGCCACAAGGATGTCACTGGGACCAGAGGGAGAAGGTCTCAAATGCCAGTTGTAGCTCTCAACCTCAGGGACAGGATCTTGATCAGATGGCTGAAAGATGGAGGCTGTGGTCAGAGATGGCAGAGTCCTGGGGACTGGGGTGGGGACACAGGGTAAAGCCCACATGCTGTAGTTCTAGGGGGCCGCCTGCTTCAGGTTGGAGCTGCTGGAGGTAGCTGCTGGTGTCCCTAGACACAGTGACTTCAGTGGTCAGGGGGAGGGGCATCACCGTGAAGCCCAGCAGAGCCTAATTTCAAGGTCAGGAAGCCGGCACTTAAAGCCTGGCCCTGCCCTGCCTACCAGCTTACTCCTGGCTGCTCACTCAGCCTCTGCTCAATCTGGCCTGCAGTGGCTCAAGTCAATGTCTGTTGGAGACCAGCCTCTTTACCCAGGGTGCAGAATAACAATAGCCAGGAGTGCTTCGTGAGTGCCTGCTGTATGCCTGGTCCTGCTCCAGTCCCCCCAGTGACCACTCAGGAGAACCGGGAATGTGAACGTGAGTGGAGACCAGGCCTCCCCATCTCATCTCCCATCCATAGGGAAACTCAAAATGGCACCATTGATGGGGCAGGACTGGTGCAGGAACTGTTGACGTCCTTGATCACTCCTTTCCCCTTGCCAGCCATGGCCTTCTGTATCCACCACTCTCCATGTGTGGCCATCGCAGGCAGGCCCATATGGCACAGTGGTCACTGTGCTCCTCCTGCTGGGAAAGGTGATGCCTGTGGCACAGGAGATGGTCACTGGCTCCTGGAGGCCAGTGATCACCTAAGACTCCCAGGTTCTGTGGCCAGGGCCTGAGGGTAGAGGCCTTTCCTAGCTTGGGACACATCCCTGTCGGGGTAGAGGTCTTTCTGATAGGAGACACAACATCCTAGTGACCCTGGTAGAAGGCGGATACCCAAGAAGCCCTAGGATGACCTAGTTGGGGGAGGGGGGGCGCAGAAGAAGGCTTTGGGGAAGACCCATGTGGATGGGCTCCGCCTGGGCCCTGGTTGCCTGCCTGCTTTAACTGCTTCATAAATGCAGACGGAGGGCCAAACTAGATCCCTGGACACTGTGCAGGAAAGGTCCAGGATCCCAGAGGAGGGGAGCGATTAACTCCAGGTCACATAGCAAGCAGGTTATGGGGTGAGGCCTACCCAGACACTCACTGGTGTACAGGCCAAGTGAGAAACTATGGAGTTAGGAAACCACAGGAACTCCCAGAGTGATCACCACCGGCCCAGACCCAAACAGAGTCTCAGAGGTGGGGTTGAGCTCTGAGTCGGGGTCACACAACCTCTCCAGGCGCACCTGAGGAGCAGCAAGGATGCAGACACGGGAGGGGCTCAGGGAAGGTCACATGACCCTGAAAGAGCCAGTGCATCCCATTCATACTTCAGCCTTAAAAAATATTTCTGAAACCACAGCTCAGGGCCTGGGGAGGTAGCTCAATGGGTAAAGTGCTTGCCTTGCAAACATGAAGAACCAAGGGGCGTGGGGGCCAAAAGCCAGGTATAGCGGGACATGCTTGTAATCCCAGTGCTGGGGAGACAGACACAGGTGGATCCCTGAGGCTCACTGTTCAGCCAATCTAGCCTACTTGGTGAGATCCAGGCCAGTGAGAGATCCTCTGTCTACAAAGGTACATGGTACCTGAGGAATGACACCCAGAGCTGTCCTCTGGCCCCCTCCCATACTTGCACGTGCACCTGCATGTGAACACGTGTGGGGCACACACATCCCCCGCTTCAGTCCTGGCTCTGCAGCTCCTCAGTCTTGGGTTTTCCAGGCTGAGCAGACAGGAAGCAGCTTTGCTCTGAGCTCTGAACATGAACTTACTTGGCCTTGGGCTCTGAGCTCTGTTCCCTCCAGCCTCTTGGGGTCAGTCTAATTGGTTCAACACAAGAGCCTCTCTGATGCCCCCTCATAGACATCCATCCTTCCTGATGCCCAGTGAGCCTGTGCCCCACATTTTCCTTCTCTCCTGTGCTCCTGAGCCCTGTGGCAGGGGCCCTAGCCCTGCCTTCACCACTCACCCTCATCCCCTGGGGTTTGATACCTGGAGTCTCAGTTCTTCCTCTGGCAGGTGAGTATGATCTCCTGCCTGACTCAGATAACTGACTGGTGTGTGGGAACCTGCGCTGACATTACAGGACCTCCAAAAGGACAGGTTTATAGGAAATCATGGACAGTAGCCAGGTTCCTTGTCCTCCGAGTTCAATGTGGAGGGATGGTGGTGAGCTTCCGTCATCAAGGATATAGTTGACACTGGAGGCCAGGTTCGGCTTTGCAGACTGTGGATCCTGAAGACCCCAGAAGCAGACTGGGGAACCCTCCTCAGAGGGGAGCTGAGCCCCTAGGATCCCTCCCCAGGAATCCTCTTCCAATTTGAACCCTTATGGGAGGGGAAGACCGAGCATCTGGGAACCTGAGGAGAGAGGGAGCCTTCCCCCCACACTCTAAATAAGTAAACCACAGCATGACCTTTATCAACACGTTGTCACCTCCTGATAGAGAGAGAAGCCAAAGCGTACAAAAATTTGATTCATTTGCCTGAACCCCACATAAGTTGGGAGTCCAGAGATGAGCCCAAGCCTGACCCAGAGGCCTCACTGTCCACACCCTGTGACCACAGCCTGGCCTCCAGGTTGGCTCACTGAGTCGAAGGCTCTGACCCTCGGGAGAAGTACCCTCACTTGGAGCTGTGGCTGTCATCTAGGATCCCACCAGCTGCTCTTTGTTTAGTGCTCTGGAGTCCTACAGGGTGTCGAATCCTCTTAACTGAAAAATCAATTTTATCCCCTCCACAAAGGTGTGCATTCCCACTCACAGGATACAAACTATCTTGCCTCAGACTTTTTTTTTCTTAATTGCTAGCAACATGGAAATGGCAGGGATTACACAGCTGAACACCAGGGTGGACTGTCTCCCCTCCAAGAGAGTTCAAGTGAACCAGAATGCAGATACAAGCCGACTGGGTTTGCGTCTAATTAGGACACTAGTCTAGGACGTTAACGCCAGGAGTGCCAGCAGGGACCTTCTAGGGTTTGCTTAGGAAACTCAGAAGCAGGCAGATCTTAGTCCTTTCTCAGAAAAGAAAGTACCCCACAAATTCCAACCAGCATCATACTCAGGGGTGAAAAAGTGAAATTTTTTCCTCTGTGATCAGGAAGGAGAAAAGGATGCTCCGAGTTCATTACCTCCATCCAGCCCAGCACTGCAGTTCTACGAAAAGCAATAATCAAATGAGAAAAGAAATAGAATATGGAAAAGGAGACATAAAATTATCTTTGTTCATAAATGACATGAGCTCATATCTAGAACATCTTAACCGTTCTGCCCAGGCACATAAGAAACATTAGAATTAATTTTAGAATTCACTAAGTTACAGAACACATTATCAAAACATAAACATCATTTGCGTTTCTGAAACAGCAATGAACAATCCAGAGAGAAGTTAAGAAAGCAATTCATTTACAACAGCGTGGAAAGGCAGAAAAATTCTTAGGAATTAGATTAAGTAAGGATGGGAAAGACACGTGCAACGAAAGCTTGAAAATATTGCCGAGACGTTAAATAAGATAATAAGAGCATCCAAACAGCCTGGCATGGTGCTGCAGGCCAGTTACCCCAGCACTCAGGAAGTAAAGACAGACGATCAAGGTCATTCTCAGTACATCGTGAGTTCCAGGCCAACCTTGGGTGCATGAGACACTGCCACCCCTCCCCCCCACACGAAAAGGGGGTAAGTAAATAGAAGGATGCCCATGTTCATGGTGTGGAACATTTAATGTTGTAAGGATGTCAGCGGTAGTTAAATTAGCTACAGATTCAATGAAATCCTTGTCCACATCTCAAGGGCAGTTCCTTTTCAGAAATAAAAAGTTACTCTAAAATAAATGTGCAATTTCAAAGGATTCCAAATAGCTGTGTGTGTGTGTGTGTGTGTGTGTGTGTGTGTGTGTGTGTATGAGGAAGAACAAGGTTGAAGTCTTCATACTTTCTCACTTCAGACCATATTAGAAAGTTACAACATAAAAATAAAGAGATATTTGCATAAAGACAGACATATAGGCTAAAAAAATAGAAAGTTCAGAAATCAGTGCCCACATATATATGGTCAAATGATATTTGGCAATGGTTCCAAGACTATTCCATTGAAGAAAGAGCTGATCTTCAATAAATTATCGATATCCACATGCAAAGTAGTGAAGTTGTACTCTTACATAATTACCATATGTAAAAATTAATATGAAATGCACCAAAAACCTAAATGTAAAACAAACAAAAACAATCTCAGAATAAAACAATTGGAAAAGGTTCACCACATTGGATTTGATAATGACTTCTAAGAATACTAAAACACAGGCAACAAAATCCAGAAACCGGGCTCAGAAACACAAATAGTTCATAAACATGTGAGCTGTCCAACATCAACAAAGCGTCACAGAAAAGCCGGGTATGGTGGCACACGCCTTTAATCCCAGCACTTGGGAGGCAAAGGTAGGAAGATCACCATGAGTTCGAGGCCACCCTGAGACTACATAGCTAATTCCAGGTCAGCCCGGACCAGAGTGAGACCCTACCTCGCAAAACCAAAAAAAAAAAAAAGAAAGAAATTCAATTCAAAATTACAGTGAGATGTCACTGTACAACCATCAGGATGTCTAGCACACTCATAAATACAAGCACACACACGTGTGTTCAAGAGGATTTGGAGACACTGGAATGTCTAGGCACTGCTGGGAGAATGCAAAATGGCACAGCCACTGTGCGAAATATCATGGTGGCACCTCAAAAACTTAAACTATGATCCAGCATGCCCACTTCTACACATATACCCAAGGAACTGAAAGCAGAGAAAAGACTCAAAAGAATGTTTGAGGAAATAATGGTTGAAAACCCCCCAATTTGATGAAAATCACAATTTATGCATTTAAGATACTCAATAAGCCGGAAGAGAGCTTTGTGTGCGCTTTGAGGAGACAGAACCAATGTTTACTCACCTCAGATAGGACATCAACGACAGAAACAAAGTAGTGATTCCACACCAGTGTAGTTCCATGAGCCAATGTCTTTAGTTGGGGTTACTGACCAGAGCATAGCCAAATTATGGGTAGCTACATTGCTGAAGAAAATAATCTCTCTTCTTCAAGCAACTGTCAACTGTATCTTCCTGGGTAGGGGCGTGGCCTTGAGCGCTCCTCCCCTTAGCACCCCTTACCTGTCTATAAATTCTGTGAAGGGGTGTGGCTTCATAAGCCCTTTTCCTTTTGCAAGAATTAATTATGTCTCTTTGGGGAGGGGTGAGGCCTTGAGAACTATATATTCTGGGTACAGGTATGGTCTCGTGAGCTGCTTTCCTCTAGTAACTGTCTATAAATCCTTGAGGAGGGGCATGGCCTCATGATTCCTCTGCTTAGCAATCCTTAACTGTCTTTACCTCCTTGGGGAGGGGCGTGGCCTAGGTGAACTACTCCCCGCTCCATAACGGAAAGTTGATGGATGCAGTGTTGTGTGGTTGTTCTGGTAATCCCAGCTGCTTTAGAAGGCCACAGCCATGTCATGCCTGTGAGCCAGCACATCACAAGAGATGCTTAATGATCAAACCTTCCCATAACCAAGAACAATGAGAGTCCTTTAAAGCAGCAAGGGGAACAGGGAACCTGGTGTGTGAGGAATTCTGGAAAAATTAACAGCTAACTTCTCATCAGAAAGGTGAGGACATGTGACAGTGGGTGAAGTTTTCAATGTGCTTGTAAAAACATTAGTCAAAAATTTTACATGTGAGATGGGCTGGAGAGATGGCTTAGTGGTTAAGGCGCCTGCCTGCTAAGCCTAAGAACATCCATCCGAGTCTCAAGGTTCCAAGTTTAGCCCGAGGCAGTGACGCAAGGGCGCAATGCCGCACTTGCACACAAGGGGGGTGGTGCATGTGTCTGGAGTTCGTTCACAGCAGCTGAGAGGCTGCTGGCCCGCCCATTCTCTATCTGTCTCCCTCTCTCTCTCTCTGACTCTCTCCAAAAAAATAAAAATTACATGAAAGAAAACTATCTTCCAAAATTGAAGGAGAGGGCTGGAAGGAGAGGGCTCAGTGGTTAAAAGTACTTTGCCAATTAAAGCCTAACGACCTGGGTTTGATTCCCCAGCACCCACATAAAGCCAGATGCTCAAAGTGGCACATGTGTCCAGAGTCTTTTCCCTATCTCTTTCTGCTTGCAAATAAATAAATAAAAATATCTTTTTAATTTTTTGTATGGGACATTCCCAAATAAGCCTAGCATAAGAGAATCTATCACCCGCAGAATGACCCTCCAAAGGAACACCAGAGAGATGGCTTTGGGCTGAAATGAAAGATCCTGAACAGTAATTAGAGACATGAAGGTGTCTACACGAGTAAGGAGAAAGCCAGTGGAGAAGTATGTTTTGGAATTCTTCTGTCCTACTTTCTGACTTAAAAGACAACTTGCAAAGCAGTAATTATACATCCGCTGATAGACACATAATGTCTAATGGTAATTTGTGGGACAACAATAGCATGAAAGAAAGGAGAGACAAAGGGGTAACTGGAGCTGTGTTTTTATACCATTCAAATTAAATTGATGCTAATACAAGCCAGAATGTTTTAGAGTAATGTATTTATTCATCAGAATCACCAAGGCAACCACTAAAAAGATAACTTTCAAATATAGTAAAACCCTCGGGCCTGTAATCACAGGTATTCGAGAAGCTGAGACCAGAGGACAACATGTGAAAGGCTTTCCTGAGCTAGAGTGAGTTCAGGGCCAGCTCGACTGCTTGGCGAGGCTGTCTCAAAATAAAACATTAAAAAAGATTTGGGCATGTAGCTAAAGGGTAGAGACCTTGTCTAGCATGTGTGAGACAGAAACCCTGGAGTCTAGGTCCTATCCCTAGTAATATATATAGATATGCATGTAAAATGTGTACACATATATGTTAAGAGGAACAGCAGGGGGTTAAAATGAGCCCAAGAACAGAGCGAGAATCAATCTTGCGTCAGTGACTCAGGGCCAGACAGAAGTGCCACTTGGAAACACCCACAGCTACCATTACCTTTGTACTCTGTGGGCTGAGAGGCTGTCTCTATGCAAAATGCTAGTCTAGGGCTCAGTGATGCCAATTCAGGGGGAGTTGAGAGGGCTGGGGAGTCTACAATTTTTTAAAGATTTATTTTTGTTTGTTTGTTTGTTTGTTTGTTTGTTTATTTATTTATTTATTTATTTATTTATTTATTAAAGAGAGAGAGAGAGAGAAAGAGAGGGCCAGGGACTGTAGCTACTGCAAACGAACTCCAGATGCATGTGCCAACATGTGCATATGGCTTATGTGGGATCTGGAGGATCGAACCTGGGTTCTTAGGCGTCACAGGCAAGCTCCTTAACTGCTAAACCATCTCTCCAGACCCCTAGTCTGCAATTTAAATAAACATGCCCCATCCTCTGCCTTCCTCTCCCTAGGGATCTCTGATAAAGGTTGGTACAGACCCCACTTGGGAACCCAAGAGAGTACTTGCAGCCCTGGGCTAAGGACAGTTGTCAGTATCTGTGGGGCAGGGTCCCAGATCTTAGAGTCCACATGTACTCAAGTCCCTGATATAAAATGACACCGTGTCTGGGTGACCACTGCATACTGTAACTCACCTCAGCTTCTTCTAATACCGACACAGTGCACAGCTGTGTGAGCGGTTGCTTTATTGGACGCTCAGGGGTTGATGACAAGGGAGCAAACTGCACAAGCTCAGGACAGATACCGTTTTTTCCTTTGAATATTTTTAATATGCCGTTATGTGAATCTGTGCACAGGGACCCAGGGATAAAGAGGGGCCAGCTGTATCCACATTTCTGCTGGCAGTTCTCAGAACACACTGTCCGGGTCTGGGTCCACCTGCTTCAGAGTCTGGGCTTCAGCTCTGGCTAATTCAGTTGGAAGCCTTAGTGCCTGGCACCAACACATCTTTTATAATGTCATTGCTCTGTATTTACATCCTCTTATTTAATTATTGAAACAGCTCTAAATCGCAGACATCCCAACTTGTTAAAGGACACACAGCTTGTGAGTCACGAACTGGGTCTCTCTCTGCTTCGCGGGACTCCATGCCAATGCTCGTAAAAGGCTGCCCTGCCCCACGGGCCACACCTGCACCCGTGGGCAGAGTGAGGAGAGGTCACTCAGGTGTGCAGCAAGGGTACTTCCCTTCAAAGAGGGAGGGAGGTGGAGTTCTTGAGGAAGAGGGCAAGGGGTGGGCGGTGGACCCTGGCTCCTGCCTGCCCCTCTCCGCACATTCTCAGGACACAAGAGCTCTTCAGAAAGCAGGCATCTTCCCCAGGAACTGACATCCCCTCTCCAGGGAGCTCCAACTGTTTCTGTGAGTGAGGGTGACTGGGTAAGGTGACATAGCATCCAAAGCACCACAGGCTGTCACCTAGGCTGTGTCACCTTCTCACAGTCCGATTGAGACTTTGGTCAGGACTCAGGCTCCTCAGCTGTTGAGTGGGTGTAATGCTGCATCTGTTCCAACGGGCCAGTGTGGCAGGACAGCACATGCCCCATGTCCCACCCAAGACTCCAGCACAGCAGGTACAGGTGAGGGCTTGATCAGAGGCTGCAGCTGGCGATGGCTTCCTGTCTACACAGGAAGTGGCTTGGGCATTGCCATGGCTGGAGTCTTCCCTGAGCTTTGCACTTGAATACTTCTCGGGAGTGGAGAGTCACCCTGTGCTCCCACCCAAGAAGTCTCTCTTCTGGAATCAGGCTGAGCCTTGGGGATAGACCTGGGACGTAGACCAGGGACAGGTCCCCCTGGGACTCCGGGAGCTTCAGCCCGGCCGAGTCCAGATCCCTCCTGTGGTGGGGACATGCGCCTGCTGTGATAGCGCCGGGCTCTATGCTACTGCTCATCTCCCTGCAGTGTAGAACCCTGGGCTCATCTGTCAGGTGCAGCTTGGGAAGAAAAGGAGAGGTGGTAGCCTTTCTGCTCATAAGGACGAGAGGCGTGGAGCTGAGCCCCCAGGCTGCGCACCGCCTTCTGCTGTGAAGCCTGGAATGGCCTTGAGCACATTGCTGCTCTGCTCTGGCCTTGGACCCTTCATCTGCTGACTGGAGAGAGACTGTCCACTCAGTTTTCTGTCGTTACGGGCTTTGTAGATGACGAGGCCAGGAGAGGATACAGCCACGAGCTCACCTATAGTGACCTCCAGCCCTTGCTGCGGTTAACTAACCCTTCCTGCCCTCTCAGTGCATTCCCACCACACAGCCCCTCAGAGGTGTTTCAAGACCCCTAAAAGATGAGATGACCCCAAGCGGCCTTAAGCAAGGTGTTCTTTCTGTTTTATTATCCCACGTATAAGTGCAGGGTGGTCCACCTGCTTGCTTCACCTTCCTGAATGGCATGGTGAGGGACCACCTGTGCCAGAGGGTCCGCAGGTGCAAAGGAGCCTGGCACCTGGGTGTCTCCCTGCCCGTCTCTGTGGAAAAGGATCCAGAGAAGCTGAGAAGGCTGAACGGCTCAGCTGCTCAGCACAGCCACCATGTCTGGGTCTCCGTCCCCACTCCTGCTCATCTTCCTCACCGGTTTTAAACCCTCTACCCAGCTGATCCTGCCCCATAGACTCTCCAGAGTCTGGCCAGGTGATCTCTGGGGGGAGAAAGGGGTGAAGAGTGGGACAGGCCAGCAGGGGGGAACAAACAGAAAAGGACAGGGAAATGTTTGGAATAGTTGAGCTTTGAGATATTCCCTCCCAGGATCAGATTCGGTCCAGACCCATCATGCAGAGTCTGGCTCTCAGCCTCCACCCTATTGGCTGGGCTCTGGCTTTGCTTCTGTGCCTGAGGCAGTGCAAAATGGACACATGGAGCCAGGCTAGTGCAGGCTGCTGCCTGGAGTGTGGCTGGGACGGAGGCCAGTGGACAGAGAGCTTCCAAGATGTGTGTGTGTGTGTGTGTGTGTGTGTGTGTGTGTGTGTGTGTGAGAGAGAGAGAGAGAGAAGATAGATAGAGATCAGACAGAAACAATGACAGAGATAAAGAAAACAACTAAACAAACAGATGTGTCGAGAGACAGACAAACACATATTTATGGCATGAGAGAGAGGGGGAGCAGAGGAAAAGGTGTTGAGAGGACGGAGGCTGGAACCATGGCAGGTCATGGTGACACCACAGGAGGGCAGAGGCAGAGAGGCACAGAGGAGCGGGGGAAGCAGACATGCACCCCGGTAAGGGGAAGGGAGAGACACCCGCTGTCTATGGTGGACACTGAGTTCCCAGGGCTGGGGCCTGAGACTACAGCATTGAGTCCAGGGCCCATCTGTGGTGTGGGGACAGTAGCACCTTCGAGCCTGGTTGAGGGGATCACTGACCCTGAACTCGCCTCTGTGGAGCTGAGGGTGGCCTTGTGAGGAGCCCTGAGAACACCCGACTCTGAGGGAGGAGGGCCCAGAGCCAGGGAAGGAGCTACTGTCATCCCTGCTGTCGCCTGACTTGACCTACGGTGATGGCCATGGTTCCCTCCCCGACCTCCAGACCTCCAGACAACCGCACGTGAGGGCGCCCGTGGGTCTTGACTCCTTCCTCCGCTTACTCCGACACACGCTGTGCACCAGCTTTGGCGTCATCCTTATGACATCCCTTACTAGTGAGGAAACCGGCCTGAAGAGGTTAAGCAATTTTTCACACAGGAAGGTCATACAGGAAGCGGAAGAGGCAGGACCTGGGATTTGTGGCTCTGGCTCTGCATCCAGTATTTTTTCTCCTCGTTTCAGGCAAGGTGACTTGGGCCCCCTAGGGTTTGTGGCATGTTCCTTTCTGAGGACCAGCTGAGAGCCTCCTGTCTGTCCCCAAAACTGGCATATGCCACCTGAGGCCCATCTGTCCGAGTCCCCAGGTATCCATGATGGTGTTAGTGGCAAAAATAAGAAAGAAGGAAGAGAGAGAGAAAGGGAGTGAGAAAGAGAGACCAGTGAGAAATAGAGACATGGGCACTGAGGTGGTTGTGAGCATACTGAGAAGGCAGTATACACACACACACACACACACACACACACACACACACACACACACAGCTGCCGAAGGGCAGACCTAACTTCATGTGTGAGACTGGGACTCAGCAGAGCCACGTGAACACTCTGCCAGAGGGCTCTCAGGTCCCAGAGCTGGCATTTCCCACCAGGCAAAGGCCTAGAGAATCTCCCAGGAGCCCATGGGAGCAGTATGAGCCTGTCAGTGACACCACAGTTCAAGTCACACACACAGGTGTACTGTGTCAATAGACTGTGGTCACACGGTCTGTCGAGGCATGGAGGACCGTTCCAGACACCTGGATGGTTCTGCAGGAGGAGTGTAGTGGTTTGAATTGGTGTCCCCACAAACTCGTGCGTTTTGAATGCTTTGTCCTCAGCTGATGACAATTTGGGAAGTGGAGGCTTGCAAGAGTAAATGTATTGTTGGAGGCAGGCTTTGGGGTGTTATAGCTAGCTCCCCCTGGTGCTCCTGCTGGTGCCTACATGATGTGGGTAAGGATGGGAATGACAATGGCTGGCATCTGTGACCCCTGATATGGGGTCTCCTGTATCCTCACCCCATCCTGGGCAGGGCACTGCTCACCTAAGAGCAGTCACAGCTTGGCTTCTTGCCTGTTGCGCTGGCTTCCTGGCCGGGCCCTGGGTGCACAGGAGCCAGTGTGCACTGACTCTTCAGAGCCGCCTGAGAACCAAGTCCTACATGTTTAGGGATCTTTGTGAGTCAGCTGTTAGAGCGCTGGTGGCTTGACCCTTGCACAGCAAGGCTTTTGGCCATGTTTGGGCTTGCTAATCTGCCTGGGCACAGTGCTGCAGGAGGGCTTTGTGGGAGGGCAAGTAAAATTGCAAGGGGAAGAGGAAGAGAGGTGAGGGTTCCGAGAGCCCGAGGAGACCATTGCTGGGGAGACTGGAAGAGCGTGTTCATGGTGAGAGCCACAGTTTGGATTGTAAGTGTCTCCCAAAGGCCCATGTGTTCAAAGCTTGGGCCCGCGTTTGATGCTATGGAAGATGGTGGAGCCTGTAGGAGGGGAGCCTGGGGAGGCCGTTAGGTCACTGAGAGCAGGGGTCCTGGACTGAACGAAGAGAAGAGAGCTAGCTGAGCACTGGCGTCCATCTCTGTTTCCTGAGTGTGGATACAGTGACCAGCGACCTCAAGCTCCTGCCACCATGCCTTCCCCACCATGAACCCTTCAACTGAGAGTCCAAGTAAAGCCTTTCTTCCCAAAGGTGCTGTTGTCGGGTATTTTGTCACAGCAACAAGAAAAGTAACTAATCCAGCTCCACACTTCATGTCAGTACCGTGAAGAGGAAGTTGGAATCATTGGGCCCCTTTCTTTGTTCCTCTTCAACGTATTGATTAAATATCCTTCCTCTGCTTTTCACCATTCCTCCTCATCTGTTGAGTTGGTGAACTTTGGATGGTTAACTGTGCTTAGCTTGTTGGAAGCCAAAGCTTTTGCCCTAAGACTCTGGTCACCCTGGGACGGAAGCACTCGGCAGGAGTGTAGAAGATGGCATCGAGAAACAGTGGACCCTGCGGCAGAGGCCCCAGGGGTAAGTGGAGAGTCTGCGGGAGGATCCGACAGGCGGAACCCAGCCCCTGCAGCGCATGCCCACATGGCTGTGCTTGTGAGAATACTCTCCTGCTCCAGATGCAGAGCCCAGCCTCCGACCTGGGAAGAAGAAAACATAGCCCCAGATTCTCACTCACAGGCTCAGCCACACAGCGTGGGATCTGAACTGAAACTCCTTTGTGAAGTCTGAAATTTAGACGGGGCTTTCTGCAAGTCCTGACATCCGGGGACTGGAATGTGGATTTGGTGAGGTTAGGAGTATCCTCAGGATCATACAGAAGAAATAAACACCCTAAAAGGTTACCACAATTTTTAAATTTCAATATTCTTACAATCACACTATCAGATATTGATTGAGAATCTGCTGTAACAGGGATCAGACTAATTGTCACTCATGCATTCCCAGCCATCTTCTCTACTCTGTCCCAAAGAAAATGTTCATCTTTGCCCATTCAGCCTCTCCCCTCAGAAGAGAAGACTGACTTTGTAAGATAGGCTAAAACTTTGTGGAAGCAGAACCAATGGGACTGGTAGTGAGAAAAACAACAGAGGCTCCAG
The DNA here is from genome assembly GCA_036365145.1 of Orientallactaga sibirica. Lineage (NCBI taxonomy): Eukaryota > Metazoa > Chordata > Mammalia > Rodentia > Dipodidae > Orientallactaga > Orientallactaga sibirica. The sequence goes on from JAEOAD010001992.1 coordinate 481,750, forward strand.
CAGAATGAACTGGTCTATGCAGTGAAGAAGGTGGGTGCAGGGTACAGGGGCTGGAGAACAGACTTGCACGCTGGTCTCGGGACACATCTAGAAGTTTATTCCTGGTGCAACAGTCGGTACAGCTTCAGAACTAAGAGAGTCAGCAAATGTCAGGATGGAAATAAAAGCCTAACACTCAAATTAGTCTCCAAGGATTACTTGGTCCACAAGCTTTGCCAGGAAATATAACTAAGAAAAAAAAAAAAAAAAAGAAAGAAGGAAAAATGAGAAAATGAAGTTGTTAAGAAGGCCATTAATCTAGCAATGGTTGTAAAATAGCTTAACCTTCCTGTGACATAGTCATCGGTAAAATATACTAAGATAATTAACTTATCTGCCTCTTAAATAATGTTAAGGGCATTGCTCTGATAGTACCAGACATGTTCCAAATAGTCACAACGGTATACTATAACAACCTGCCTTATTATAATACGTAAATCACGCCCCATGGCACAAACTTAAGATTAAAATGGGACACATTATTGGTGCATAAAGGATCACTACAGGGAAAAGAGCTGGTGAAAGTGGAACTCTGTAACTTCATGAATTGACATCCAGGGACCATGCCCCTGCCCCCTGGGGAGCATAATAACACCTTGGTTCTTTTTTCCTCTCCTTTGATACTTCTTTGGATCATCTTCCGTGACATGCTCCCTCCCTTGTGCTGGGGCACTGGAATAAACATTTTCTTCCTGTGACCTGTGTCCCTGTCTGATTCTTCTGTAGACAGCATCAGAATCCATGAGGACATAACATTTTTTGGAGACCCAGATGGGACTAATTCATAAAGAGTCCTTGCAAGTGATGTCAACCTATCTCTTGCTGACTGGAAAGTCACCTGAAGGATTGATTTGGAGTCTCTGCCTTCTAAGATCTAGACTGTGTGGTCCTCCCACAGGAACAAGAGTCTGTAGGAGCATAGCCCCATCCATCTTACTGCCTCGTAATGTACTATTAAACTTCTTGTGGCAAATTCATTTTCAGATGAAAAAGACAAATCTGACTCTGATAAGCCTCTGAGCAGAACTTGAGGTGCAGGCTATGAGGCCTGATCACACTCAGGTAACAGGGGTTGTGCTCCCAGGATCCCATGCAAGGGGGAGTTTGAGTGTCCTCACACATGAAGGTTCAAGATAATTTCTTCCATAGCAGACAGCAGGGGACTTAAACTTCTTGCTTGAGTCTGTCTCCCTGAGACTCATCCCCTCTGCACTAATTCCTGTCTTGACTATTGGTTAATTAATTCTGTGTCTCAATTCTGCGTTTCCTGTAACCCGGGGAGACCTCCTTCGGCACCTCTTAACCCACAGAACTTCTTAAATCAAGGACGTCATGGCATCTACTGGGACTCTTCCCAGGCGGGAATGTGCCCTGCACCCGTGCACTCTCTGCCAGATTCCCTGCAATCTTCCCATTTCTCCCTGGTGCTGGGACAGCTTCTGAAATATCTGATCCTAATTTTGGAGCAGTCCTTCAGCTATCATTGGAATTAAAAGAATAAATTTTACCTGCTCCCAAGGTGCTTGATCATTGGTCATAAGCTATACTGACAAAAACAGTGTTCACAACATTGACACTATCCAATGGTTCTACATAATTCAGCCTTTAGATATTAACTGTAGCTACCCCTGCTAACAGATTAGCTTATACTGGGAAGTGCTTCTTCCTCTCGGGGGCTGTGAGAATTTGTGACTCACTTAGAGCCACTTTTGCTCCCCTGGCCCGGCGGTCTTGTTTGTGCCAGTCAATTTCATTGGCTCCTTCTTCTCAGAGATCTCCTCCACGGCCTTCTCAATATCCTAGTCCAGGCCCACATTTCTGTACTGCTTCAGGAATTGTACCTCCTTAATGTTACTGCCAAGAGCTTGTCCTCACACGCTCCATAAGAATGTTGTGGGACTTATATTTAATTCAGTTCTCCTTGCCTTTATTACAAGTTTGGTTCCACTTGTTTTCTGGACCTGCAGGTCAGCATCATCTCCTGCTCTGGGTCCACTGGCATGGGACATTGGGACATACAAAATGGGAAACACAAAATTTACCCAAAGAGCACCTGTGGGTGGTTACTGGCATAATAATACATTCAAGCTTGGTGGGTTAAAAAAGGAAAAAGTGACTTTGGGGGACAATGGTGCCTGCTCTCAGTATAAGTCGGGGACCAAGAACAATGGTCTTTGAGAGCGTCTGTTAGTTGTAATGCAATCCTCCAGCTAAAGCTCTTTTGCCAAACAGGAAAACCGGGGGAAACTGCAGTGTATTTAGGCTTGCGTGGAAGAGAACCCATGCTAGAACAGAGCCGAAGCCTTCAGAACAGGACAGTCTTCCTTCTTGGTCCCTGCACTGTGTACCTCGAGCACTGACTTCCACTTCCTACCTCTTGGGTTTCATGTCCCCCTAAACTCACTCAAACTCCTGACTTGACCCTATGAGCTTTTAGGCCAGTGACCTGGATAATAACCGCAGAGCCTGAACTGCTCCCGACAGGACAAGTGGCAAGAGCTGAAGAAATCCTGCCCATGCGTCTGGCCTCCTTGTCCCTCGCTGGCCGGGCACAATGCAAGGGAAGAAGCGGAAGCATGTCGGGAAAGACCTGATCGACTCAGACACGAGTCCCTAAAGCGAAGCCTCCCATCTGCTGTAAGCGGATGAAACGCGGCAGCTCCCAGTGCTGTTCCCGCTGCTGACAGAGGGAGCGCATCCATCCCCGCGAGGCGAGACAGCTGATGAGCACCGTGCTGCTCCTGGCCACTCTGCTGCTCCCACTCGAGGACCCCAGTGGAACCCTGAAAGTGAGACGCTCAGGGAAGGGCCGGCTAAATGTGACAAATGTGGCAGAGGGAATGAAAGGATGCTTGCTTAAGCTAGCAAACTGTGACAAGTGAAGGAAGTAACTCAGGAAGATCGAGGAATCTGGCTCTTTAAAATCTGCTGTGGTAAGCTTTCCACAAATATCCCAACAAACCCTGAGTCAGGAGGAAGGAGCACATACCCCCATACATTTCAACACTAGGCAGCTCCCGGTATTTTACAGAATTACAAACACTGTATGCAGCCCTCAGACTCACTTATTGACTATAGTAGAGGAGACCTTTCAGGAAAATAAAAACCAAAGCAAGGCAGAGGAGGCCGGAGATTCTAAAGGATGCAGCTGTTTGGTCAGGTCTCCGTGCTCCTTGGAGCCACCATGAGGCCCCTCAGAAGCCACCACTGAGAAGTCAGCCAAGATCTGACGAGGGCTGGAGCCAAGCCAGTGTGTATCCTGCCAGGAATCAGCGCACTGCAGTGGGACTGGCCCAGCTGCCCCAGAGAGGACGCTCCACAGACAATGCTCTGAGCCCAGCGGTCACTTGCAATCCAGCCCAAACCTCATCAGTGAGGAGGCCTGGGGCATCTGCAAGGTCCCCTGAGAATATCTACATTTGGATAACTCAGGAGGGACCTTCAGGTAAGTCAGTATTGTAGATGGGAGAAACCAAAGTTAATTTTTGGAACATCTCTGTGTGTGTGTGATGAAAGTGTGTATACATGTTTATTTGCATGTGGGTGCACACGTGTGCAATCTGTGCATGTGTATGCATGCATATATGGGACGCCAGAGGACCATGTCCAGCTTATTCAGCCACACTCCATCTTATTTTTAAAATAGTTTAAAAATTTATTTATTCATTTGCAAGCAGAGAGAGAGAGAGAGAGAGAGAGAGAGAGAGAGAAAGGAAGCAAGTGAATGAGCACACAATGACCTAGTACTGCTGCAAGCAGACTCCAGACACATGCACCACTTTGTGCTTCTGGCTTTACATGGGTGCCAGGGAATAGAACTCAGGCCATTATGCTTTGCAAGCAAATGCCTTTAGCTGCTGAGCCATATCCTTAGCTCTTAAAATAGTTTTTTATTAATTTTTTTGCAAGCAGAGAGAAAAAGAGAGAGACAGACAGAGACAGAATGTGTACCAGGGCTTCCTGCCAATGCAAAGGAACTTCAGAGGCATGTGCCACTCTGCATTTGCCTTTGCATGAGTATTGAGGAATTGAACCTGGGTCTTCAGGCCTTGCAGACAAGTGCCCTTAACCACCGAGCCATTTCTCCATCCCTCCACCTTATTTTTTTTAGTACAAGTTCTCTCATTGAATCTAGAGCTCACCAATTCAGCTAGTCTAGCTGGCCAGTGGACCCCAGGATTCCTCCTCTCTCTGCCTCCCCAGTGCTAGAATTATAGTCATGCCACCATGCCCATCTTTTACATGGGTGGTAGGGATCCAAACTCAAGTCCTCATGCTTGCATGGCGAGCACTTTACCTCCTAAGCCATCTCTCCAGCCCAGAAAGCCAATTTTTTGTTCCATCTCAGAGCTACCTACTCTGCTCTAACTCAGCCCAGGGATCCCTCACCGAATTTGGCCGCATTGTGGCTGAGGTGGATAGAAAAACCAATGGTTACATCTTTCTTTTCCTAGCAAGTGTGATGCTGACACAGTCAAGCTGACACAGCCCATCGTATATGTATCTGAATGCACCGCTCCTGTATTAATGAAGCAAAACAATCCAAGTGGAGGCCTGCTCTGAACATGAGTTATATCTACAGGCCTTCTTCTATAAGACTAAGGGAAACCAGTCTCAATTCCAGGGCTTGTTCAATCCCAGGTGCCCAATTCAGCCTGGGGTTGAAGCCTCCATCAAGCTACCAGGTGAACTCCGTAACAATGTAGCCACACATTGCATAGATGGAAGAGAAAATACACCATAAAAGTGGATGTTTTGTGCAGCACCTGACTTCTTGTGATGGGTAACCTTCACTCTCAACTTGACTGGATCAGAATTACCTAGGAGACACACATTTGAGTGTATTAGAGAAGATTACCTGAGGATGGAAGACCTACCTTGAATGGTATGGAGGTCTGGTGGGCATTGCTAAAAATGGGCTGGGACTGTGAGGAGGCTGGCCTGAACTGTAGGACATGGCCGGGGACCCTGGGCTATGGGGTTGCAGCTGGCCCTATCGTCAGGAATCCCTGGTGACGGTGACTGGCCTTCCCTACATTGTAGGCTGTAGTGTGCCCTGTCATCACCCAGAATGGGCAGAACTGGTGAGGCCCTCCCCCTGGACCCCAAAAGGCTCTGACCATTCCATAAGTCAGACTTTGCCCCCCCCCCCACAGTTCCTGACCTTGTGGCTAGCTACCCAAGAGACCCTTATGTGGCTGAAGTCATGTAGCCTTTCCACCATCTCTCTCACCCCCACAGCTTTGAAGTCACAGCCTTATGCCCTTCCCCTTATCTTCTCTCGCAACTCCTCCCCCCCATAGCTTTGAAGTTACTAGTTCTTCTGCCACCTACATAGCAGCCCATAAACTATGCATCTGATTACCATATAGTCTGTACATGCCATCTCAACCTTCCCCAAGTGTTGATAAACTCACTCCCCTTTTGAATAAACGAGTGCTGTCCATCAGATGGTGTCCCGGGTGTTCATTGCCCGTCATGTCTTCATCATCTTCATCGTCACACTCACCCGCTGCTCCTGGATGGACCCTGCTCCCCCTCCAACTCCTCCCTCCCTCGCCTGGGATGTCGGTGGCCAACGACCCTAGGAAATAGTACCAGTAAAGACCCACAGAGGTCCCCTAGTGAATAAAAAGGAAAGAAGGAGAAAGTGAGATGAACACCATTTCCTGACTGGGGATGCAAGCAGACACTTGAAACCATGTCTTCCCCACCATGATGGCTGTGTCCTGAAACTGTGAGCCGAAATAAACTTCCTTCCTGAAGTAGCTTTGGTCACAGCAGCAACAAAAGGGACTAATACGACCATCTTACAAAACTTTAAGTTCAACTGTTTTAACCCTTGTCAATCCCCTTCTCACACCCTCATCTCACCACAGATTTTCGTCAGAGCCCAGAGTCCCTGTCCATACAGTAGTGCCCATACTGCCATTGGTACAGCCCTTCCTTTTGTGTGGTAATTTGAATGTAGACCCCCATAGACTCTGTTGTTTTTATTTTTATTTTTTTTTGAGGTAAGGTCTCACTCTATCCCCGACTGACCTGGAATTCACTATGTAGTCTCAGGGTGGCCTCAAACTCACAGTGATCCCCCTACCTCTGCCTCCCAAGTGCCGGGATTAAAGGTGTGCACCACCATGCCCGGCTTCTGGTGTTTTTATTAAGCTTGTAACTTGGGACTCCAGTAGCCTGGCTGGAGGAGGTGTCACTGTGGGCAGATCCTGGGAATGCAGCCCAAAGGTGTGTTTGGGGGGCCGATCTGAATTGCAGCTGAGCTCTGGCAGATTTTTGTGTTGCTGGCTGGTAGTGGTTTCTCACTCTGCTTGGATCTATGAAGGGGAGCCAGCTTCTTTCATCATTGACGGAATTTCCCTTGGATCTGTAAGCTGAAATAAATCTCGTCCCTCCTATAAACTCTATTTGGTTGAATGCTCACCCTAGCAATTTGGAACTTTCTACAACATCTTGCTTGCCAGATTTCTTGTCTAAGACCTAAAGGAGGCTTTCCTATTGCATTTCTCTCTCCAAAGTCACAACAGTCGTTTGTTGTGATGGTTTATACTCATTGCCAAATTAACCTCCCTGTGACACAATAGGGTTAGCTATTGATTTAAAACATATTAAAACATTGTTAGCTTGCAGAGCATGGTGGCTCATGCCTTTAATAACAGAGCTTGGAAGGCAGAGGAAGTAGTACCGTTGGGGGTTCAAGGGCAGCCTGGGCTACAGAGTAAGTTCTAGGTCAGACTGTGCTAGAGTGAGACAGGGCCTCAAAAAGAAAAAGAAAGACAAACCAACCAAACAAAAATCTTAGTAGCTTGATCTAAAATAATGCTAGGGATATTCTTCCAATAGTTGCAAGCATGTGAAGTTTCGTCTAAATTGACTAAATTGACTATAGCTTATTTCATCACAGTAGTAAAAATGACACCCCAAGGCAGACACTTAACATTACAATGAGACATAGGCCTCAAGGAGAAGCATGACAAGGGACACAATAAGGCAGGTGAAGCTGGAACCCCTTCTCCATCTGAGGACACTGAGAGACTGGCCCATGTCCCCTGCGGGACACCATACAAATCTTTGTTCCCTCTTCTGCCATGTAAGATGTCCATGACTTCATGCTCTCCTCTTTCTGCCCCAGCATAAGAAGAAAGGGGCGGTGGCCTTGTGCCTCTGTCTGGTTCTCACAGGGAGCTGAGGAACCCGCAGGGCTGGCTGTGATGGAAAGTTCTGCAGCCGCTCAGTGGTAAGGGGATGACCTTCAGCAAGTGTCATTGGGTAATAAATGCAATTCTCTTTCAGTTTTCTTCGAGAGATGCAAATAAAAATGGACTCTCTTTTTAAGATGATTTTCTCTTTTGTTGTCGGATTGTATTTTCAAGTTTAACTGTGAGTTTAGACAGGGCCTCAAGTTCAATGCTAAGTTGAAACATGGCCTCAAGGGTCCAGTGTGTGGCCAGATCCCCTTTCAGCACTGCATGGAATGGAGATGGAGACACTGAGAGTGTCTTGGCAAGGCCTGGGCTCTATATTCCTGGCATGTGCTCATATATGTATTCCTGGCATCCTGTGTTCACCTCTGTACCCCTGGAATCCCATGCAGAGGCAGAATGCAATAAACCAAATCAGAAGGACACATTTCTGAAGCTCACTTAGTGATTAGAATGACTTTAGGCACAAAGTAGTGAGGTAGGCACAGTGCTGTGATTGCCCACAGAGCTCAGCACAGAGCAAGGCCCCTTTATACCTGGCCCCTTCAGGAGGAGTGCTCTGCTACCTGCATTCAGAGCTTGGCAGCTACATTGGTTACAGCCTATAGCACCCAGGCTGCAGCCCCAACACCAGTGCTTCTGAGTGGATGGCCAAGTGCCAATCGGGTAGACCTGGGCCACACACTCATGGAGTCTGCACCCACCTTTCTGGGATGTGATGCAGCTCATCTGGGAATTGGAGAAGTGGAGGAAGGGGCATTCTATTGCGTGGCTCACCTGAGGAAAGAGATGGCTTCCCCTACCCTTCCAGGATGCATGTGGGAGGGGATTATGGATGCTGCCCTATGAGAGACCCTGCAACCTGACAGAATTTACACTCCACCAACAAAGGGAGATATTCCTTGACAAGATGGACCAATAAGATGAGGAATCAGATTTATCATTTGCATAAGAGGGAAGTGGGCAACCCATAAAACCCTAATCCCAGAGCCTGCTCAGATGGACTCCCAGCTCTGGGACCCCTCCTATCCTGCCCAGAGCTTTTGTGGTAATAAACCAGTTCCCTTTGTTTTCTCTGCATCTCAGAACTTCTTTCTTTCTTGTCCTAAGGAACAAACCCCAAACCCCTTAGATGACTATACAGCACTAGAGGGTCCCACAACAAAAGCAAATAAAAAGATGATCACAAGCAAAATACTAACATTCACGTATTCCAAATCCCTTCCATGTGTCCAGCAACAATATAGCCAGGGGTGGAAAAGGACCTGAGAGGAGACTGGCCCAGGGTCACAGAGGCAAATGATATGCTATCTCTGAACCTGTTTCCTCATATGTAATATGAGAATAAGGCTCAGACAGAGGGTCCCTCAGCTTGGGTCCCAGGCTTCCAGAAAGCCTTCCTTGGGGACAGAATGGGGTTGGGTTTAAACTCCCATCTGCCTAGATTTATCCCTGTGATCTTTCAATTTGCCCCAGGATGATGAGAGACACTGTTGCAGCTTCAGGGATCTGGGCTAGGACAGGAGGAAGGTTGCATGTGAGCTGAACTATAAAGGGAGCTTAGGTGGGGAGACCTGGTAGAATAGGGGTAGAGAGAAAGGCAAAGACACTCCAAGAAAAAGAAGAACGAGCAACAGAGGGAATAGCCAACTCCCATCACCCTGTTCAGGCCCCGAGTCCTCCAAGGCTTATTTGCTGGGGAGTGGGAGGACGAGTAAGCCTGCCACAGAGTGTGCATGGAGGTGAGAGGATTGTTGTCAAGTAGCTCTCTCCAGGGAGCGTCTTTCACTGTTGTTTGCTACTGCACCCAGGGGTTTACAGAAATCTCTTCTGTCTCCACCTCTCTTCTCATCATAGGTGTGCTGGAATTACAGAAGCCTGCCACAACCTCCAGCTTTTATATGGGGTCTGGGACCCACAATCAGGTACTTTGACTTAAAAGGCAAGTGCTTGAGGCTGGAGGGATGGCTCAGCAGTTAACGTATTTGCTTGCAAAGCCAAAGAATCCCGGTTCGATTCTCCAGGACCCACGCAAGCCAGATGCACAAAGTGGTGCATGCATCTGGAGTTTGTTTGCAGTGGCTGGAGGCCCTGGTGTGCCTATTCTCTCTCTCTCTCTCTCTCTCTCTCTCTCTCAGTCTCTGTCTCTTTATCTCTCTCAAATAAATAAAATATATATATTAAAAAAAAATCCTTTAAAAGGCAAGTGCTTTATGCACTGAGCCACCTCCTCAGTCCTATTTTTACAATTTTTTATTTCCAAAGACTTTAACTGGAAGTTTCTATTGATATAATTTTAACTTCTTGATAATTGCTTTCAGATTTCAGTTAATCCATCTAGTGATCTTTTAAAACTTCAGGTTGGGGCTGGAGAGATGGCTTAGGGGTTAAGGCGCCTGCCTCCTAAGCCTAAGAACCCTGGTTCCACTCTCCAGTGGTTCCAATCTCCAGGTCCCACGTTTAGCCAGATGCAGAGTGACGCAAGGGCACAATGCCGCACTTGGCCACAAGGGGGCGCATGCATCTGGATTTCGTTCTCAGCAGCTGAGACACTGCTGGCGTGCCCATCTCTGTCTTCCTCTCCCTCTCTCTCTCTATCTCTGTGTCTCTCTCCAAAAAAAATAAAAATAAAAATAAAATAAAAATAAATTTTTTTAAAAAAAACCTTCAGGTTGGGGGCTGGGAAGATGTCTCAGGTGGTAAGTGCATTCACTGCACAAGTGTGAGTTTATGACCTGACTTTGATCCCCAGCATCCACGTTAAAAACCAGGCATGGTCACACATGCCTGTAACTCCAACTCTGAAGGGAAGTGATAGAGACAGGAGTATTTTTGAGGCTCCCTGGTCTGCCAGTCTAAGTGAAAAACAGGGAGGAACAGCTTCAGTGAAAGATTCTGCCTTGGGAAGATCAGGTGGCAGAGCAATACAGAACACGCGTGTCTTCCTCTTGCATCTGCATGCATGTTCATGGGCCATGGGTATTAGCACACATATGTGCATGTACACACACACACACACACACACACACACACACAAATACACTCACCAAACTATATGCACATACCAAGAAATAATTTTTAAAACCAATGTTGTGTTTAAACTGCTAAGAAATACATGTGCTTTTGGCTTCCAATTTGGAATATTTACATGTGCAAAATGAGATATTTTGGGGATGAGATCCAAGTTTTTAAAAAATATTTGATTTATTTGACAGAGGGAGAGAGAGAGAGAGAGAGAGAGAATGTGTGCACCAGGACCTCTAGCCTCTGCAAACAAACTCCAGATGCATGAATGTACCCCCTGTGCATTTGGCTTTACATGGGTACTGGGGAATCGAACCTGTATCCTTTGGTTTTTCAGGAAACCATTGAGCCATCTCTCCAGCCCGGATTCAAGTTTTAATACAAGATTCATTTATATTTCATATATACATGATACACATTACCTGTGGAAGGCAATTTTATATTTTTCATAATCTTGTGCATCTCAAACAAGATGCGTGGTGTGGAATTTTGCACCCCTAACATCATGTGCGTTCCCACAAAGTTTCCCACTTTGAATGTGTTCTCACTTTGGATTCCCTGTTAGGGATGCTCAGCCTGTATTGTGTATTTTCAGCTCCACCATTTCCACCTCGTTCGTTTGTCTGTTTCATCTCACTGCTGTGATTTCCCAACACTTGGCTCATGATTACCATATTCTACAACTGAGAGTGAGTATGATTATCCCTGAGTCTGATAGTGCTGACGCCTGGGCCACCCCAAGGGTTTTCTCCATGGATACATCTTTCATGATGTGGCTTGGCTTCATTTTTCATATTCTTCAAATTGCTGATAGCTTTGAATTTTGTACTGAGCACTATAAAAGTTTCATTTCTTTTTAAATATAGAGATGTAGTATTCTACTCAGAGAAGGTGGCTTCTGTCTTCACACTCAGGAAAAGGTGCAGCCAGTGTGTGTGGGGGGGGGGGAATGACCCTACCTTAGCTGAGGAGCCTGCCTGACAGCTGCTGCTTCCTGCAGAGATCCCCGAGTCCACTACTGCCCATTGCTATCTCTTCCCAATGTGGCATCCCAGGAATCCCTCTACAGCTCAAAACTCCTCGTTTATTTTCTTTTCCCTGGCCTTACCTGCCAGGCTCTACTAATCCATTTTTCTATTTTCACATATATTTTATTTTTATTTATTTATTTGAGATGGGGAGGAAGAGAGGGGGGAAGAGAGAGGGACCAGAAGAGAGAGAGAGAGAGAGGAAGAGAAAGAGAGAGAATGGGCACACCAGGGCCTCCAGCCACTGCAAACAAACTCCAGATGCATGCACCACTTTGTGCTTCTGGCTTCTGTGGGTCATGGGAAATTAATCCTGGATCCTTTGACTTTGCAGGAAAGTGCTTTAACCATTAAGCATCTCTCCAGCTCTCCCTTTTTCTAGTGATCCAGACATAAGCTCAGCCATGTTTTGTCAGATCTGGGCTCCTCCCTTCCTGGGGTGGTCTCTAACATGCTCGCCTCTTCCCTAGCCCCTGCTTTCCAGATCTGCAGGCATATCTAGTCTCCTCTGACAGCCTTCTTCCTGCAATAGGGTCTTTGCATGGCTATTTTCTCTGCTCACTTCCCTAAGCCTACTTCTGACCCTTTAATATCACCTCAGCCATGCTGTCAAATCCCTGTCTGTGTGCCTTCATGGAGATCCACGCTTGATCATGGGATACTTCGGCATCTGCCCGCCCCACTCCCCTGTCTGCTCCACCAACTGCTACGCCCAGCTCATGTGTTCCCCAGTCCCCACAAAATAAGACTTTAATAAATTCTTTTAAAAAATATTTTATTTATTTATTTGAGAGAGAGAGAGAGAGAGAGAGAGAGGAAGAGGCAGAGAAAAAGAGAGAATGGGAGTGCCAGGGCCTCTAGCCACTGCAAACGAACTCCAGATGCATGAGCCTTCTTGTGCATCTGGCTTACGTGGGCCCTGGGGAATTGAACCAGGGTCCTTAGGCTTCACAGGCAAACACCTTAACGGCTAAGCCATTTTCCCAGCCCGACTTTAATCAATTCTTGCTAAGCGGCTGGGCACTCTGGAGCTTGGCCTCAGTGAACATTTGTCACCTCCCAGTTCTCTGCACAGATGCCTTAAGGAATATGACTTAGCCCCTCATGGAGGGCTTATTTTACACAGAGTCCCTCATTGCAAGGGTCAATGCCCAAATATCATAAGCATTTTTCCTACAGCAGAGAAAGCCTGCCCGACGATGAGGTGGGCACAGAGGAAAGGAAAGAGAAGCGACTTTGCAAGGAGATAGAGTATCATCCATCCAGAAATGAAGCGAGATCTGCCCTCTGTATTATCAGCATTTGATATTAACTCCCTCTGACTTCAACTTGTAATATAACTTCCACAGAAATAAGCATATGAGTCCTAACGTTTCCATGGTAACAACAACAAGAAAAAAGACCTGTAAACACAGTAACTGGCAGAAAGGGAGATGGGCTGGAGCAGAAAGGAGCCAAAGTTTCACCCATCATGGCAGGAAGCTGGGAGGCAGCCATGCAAACACATCATTGAGCTTGATGGGGAAAACGATGGGGAACGACAGGAGAGTAACGAAAATTACAAGTAATGACCCCGAGGAGGGAACTCAAGGCACAGAAGGACGCAAGGGGCCCTTGTCTTTCATTATCCGTCTCTCTGTCCTGTTGGTTTTCAAGCCATCTGCATGAGCCACTCTGCATAATGAAATTTGCAGCCTCATCGGTTAGGCACCTAATATAATTTTCGTTTCTCAAGTCAACTTGGCTGAGAGAGCCCGTTTACTTTTTGTCTTATAAAAAATAATGCTTCACACTTACAGCTAAGAACTTTAAACCTTATCAGCCACACACGTTTATCTTTTTGAAGTGATTGCTTCATTAGAGCTCAAGATCAGAACCTTCTCTCTGGTGCTTGAGAAAACGATTTGGACAGAGGTGGACTCTGTGGGTGGCAGGGGCTTTCCTGGGAGGAGCAAAGCTAGTACCAGGGACTGAGTCTGGCCCTGGGCAGGGGTCATGTGAGGCACCTGTTGCCTAGAGGCAGTCATGTTTGACTTTAGAGGCTTTCAGGAATCAAGGTCAGGTGGTCAGGGCTCTCCTTGCCACTCTGGTTTCCTCTCCGGGAACTCAGGCAGACCCTGGCAGAGGACTCTCACTCCTATATCCCTCTATCGACTCACACTGGGGCAGGTATGAAGGAGCAATGGCAGCTCCTTTACCACCGTGAGGAGGCCATGGGGGAACTATACCCAGGGATAGAGACCACGGGCCTGTTGTAGATGAGGGCCACTCTCTCTTCTCAGTTTGCCCTGGTCCATTCTTGCTCTGACCTCCAATCAGTTCACCCACAGACTGTCCTCTGGGGGGGGGGGTGCGGGCAGGGCGAAAAGAGAAAGCTGAGAAACCCTCCCCGGACCCCTCAACTTTGAGCCTCTACGATTCCGGAAGGTACCACCCAGGAAGACAGAGACCATTCCTGTCTTCTTCAGTCCTGCATCCTCAGTATCCAGCACAGGGCGGGGATCAGGGGGATGGTCAGGAAATAGTTCCTGAAGGAAGTCGTGAAATCTAAGATTCTCCAATTCCTAGTGCTTAAGAACACGAGTCTAAGACTCAATGGCTGTAGGAGCCTCGAATTTTAAATTGTAACTTTTTCCCAAGCATCTCCACACCGAAGGAAGCACGCGTGATGGTGAAACTCGATGCAAGCGTGCTTCGCAGACGGGCACCCAGGGCCTCTGCTTCCGGCCTGCCCACTCCTCAAGTGGAGGCCCTTGCTGGTCACCAGGCCCTCTTAACCACAGGCATGCCAGTGGCCCTCTCCCTCCAGCCTGCTGGCTTCCCTGCTGGCGGTCCCCTGCCCTCCTCCCCACAGGGCATCCCACCTGGCCTTAGTCTCTGCCCCTCAGCTCTGCCGCCTCCGCACACAGGCTGCTCCTCACTGAAACCCACAAGCCAGGTGTGTGGTCCTCCCAGCTGTGATGTCACGGAGGGAGAGCTCCAGTCACGTGCGCACACAGCAACTCCCAGGGAGACTCTGATTGGCTGAGGCTGGTCATGCGCTCACCCATGCGGCTGGCCTGGGGATTGCTTCCTCAGCCATTGGGGGTTTCCATACTTGCTGGTGTGGGGAAGGAGTGAGGTGCTGGACAGACACGGGAAACAGGGTCTCCGCACAAAGCTGCGGGCTGAGCTCACAGAGCTGAAGGGAGCCCCATCAGCTGCCACACAGAGGAGGCAGAAAGCCCCCATCAGCTCTGGACTCCAGAAGAGATGAGGAGGCGGGAGTGGAGGACCGTAGGCCAGAACTTGGTTCTGGTGGGCCCCATATCCCGACACAGGAGATGTGCAGGCTGTCTTGGACTCGCCGAGCTCTGGCCTGGCTGGGATGTCTTATGTAGCTTAGCCAAGATGAACGCGTCGACTAACCCTGGGGTGGGGGCATGTGTTTGTCCTTGTAGCTGATCAGACAGCTGTCTGCAGACGTGATGGTCAAATCCCAGGACGGTCCCTGCAGTCAGCACTGCCTCCAGTCACGTGCTCCAGTCAGCGAACTCACCTGTCCAGCACCACACGCTCAGCAGCAGAGATCCTTAGCAGACAGACAGACAGAGGTGTCTTCAGGTTCCTGGTGGCTGGGTCCTCCAGACAGCATCTTCCCACCTCCCCCAAAGTGGGGAGCAGCCTCTCCAAAAGCCCACAGCCAGTGGCCTCCTGTGCGTCCCTCCAGCTCAGGGGACACACATGAGCGCCTGAAGGACATTTCACTGGCTCTCTGATGTCTACTTGGGTCATGGATCTCGTCATGGTTGTCACCATATTATGATCGCCCTGAGAGAAGTGACAGTGGAATCAACAGAATTAAATACTCCTCAGGGTCCTGAGGGTCGCCATGGAGATGCCCTACCTTCTCCAAGGGGTCCTTCGTGGGTCACAGAGGCTGGGAAAGAAGCTGGAGCCCTGTCCCCAGCAGTCACTCTCGTTCAGAGTCACTCCCCCACAAACCTCCCACAGTGAGTCCTTCCCCGCACTAGTTAATGAACATTCGGGAGCATTGCAGAGGAAGGGTAATGAGCAAGATGTGATGAAGCGTATAGGGAGACCCTTGCACACCCCACAGGCAGCCTGCCAGAGGACTTGCTGCTCCCGGACACCAGAGCTGGGCCACCAGCCTTCATGTCACATCATTCCTGTGGGCTGTGACTTTAATGCGGATGCTGAGATATGTTCGTGTGCATGTTTGCTATCCATTCCTCTCTGTTAATAAGGTGTGGGTTCCAATCCTGGCCTATTTTTAACGATGGTGATGTTTGCCTCAGCAGTATTAAGAGCTGTCCTTGTGATCTAGATGAACATCCTACACCTGTGGCAGGTCTTGGATAGTTCTTTTAGCCTTTTCATTTTGAAGGGTTTTGTCAGGCAAAGGTTTGAGTTTTGATGTTGATGACGTTCAATTCCCTGATGTTCAGTGGTGGCTGTTTTCCCTAAGCCCTTTGACTTTGCTTATTCACTCTCTCATGTGCCAGGTCTTGACTGCACACCTGTGATGTTCTAGAACCTGTGGAGGCAGCAGGATGCTCTTCATCCCCACAGAGCCAGGGGACAGTCCACAGGAGTGCTGGGCACAGACAGATGATCCAACACGTGGAAACTTCCCAGCACCTTCACTCCCACTCTTGGGCCACGTAGACTGTGACCGTGGATGTGGGGCTTACCCAGACCGAC
Organism: Orientallactaga sibirica; assembly: GCA_036365145.1. Lineage (NCBI taxonomy): Eukaryota > Metazoa > Chordata > Mammalia > Rodentia > Dipodidae > Orientallactaga > Orientallactaga sibirica. Next base: position 497,759 of record JAEOAD010001992.1, read on the forward strand.
AGAGGCCCCCAGGCTGCTGCTGTCTCTGTTGAAGGCATCACAGAAGGGGCTGCAGGACAGTGACTCACTCACGGTGCACATTGCCTGGACCCCTCCATAACCCCTGCTTCTGGTTGCTGGGGACGGAAGCAGGTGTCGGGAAGATGGTGGGTTGACAGAGAGGCAGAGCAGAGGTTACTAACAAGGCCTGGCTGTGTGTGAAGACAGAATGGGTTCCATGGCAGAGGTACAGGCCAGGGAGGGTCAGCTTTAATTGCGAAACACAGAGAGTGCTTCCTAGAGGAGGGGCTGATGGCCTGGGTCTGGAAGCGTTAATAAGAGCTCTGATGAGGAGGGAAAGGCTCCCAGGCAGAGGGAAAGGTGGAGACAAGCAGGGTCAGGTGTCTGCTTGGTCGGCTCCTCGCCAGTGCCAGGCCCAGGGACTGGGAATTATTCCTGGCTGGGACGGACCCAGAGGCTGTGAACTGTCAGCCCACTCTGGACAGAGTGGAAAGCCACTAAGAGCAGAAAGACCCTTCAGTGCGTGGAACTGGGGCAGGAGGGTGATGTGGTCAGAGGACCAGGGAGGGCACGACTGTTCAAGATGGCCCAAGGTCAGCTCAGGAGAAGCAGCCAGGCCAGAGGGTGACTGAACATGGCTCCCTCTGCCCTCAAAATACACAGGGCCCCCACGGCCAGGTCTGGGTAGCAGGTGGGGCTCCGTGGCTGGGCTCCAAGCTGAGATGGCACCTTCCTCTAGACCCACAGAAAACTCGGGACAGAGTCTGTCCATACAGCATGGCAGGAAACTTCCTGAAGGCTGGGTCAGTCCCCCTACCTGGAAAGCCAAAAGGAAACATATGGTTTCTATGGCACACTTACTCTTTCAGGACCCAGTGAGATTGTTTTTTCCAATTTCTCACTGCAAACAACAAACAGGAGACTCCACCTGCCTGCCACTTCCTCCACCATATAACACTCCACCTGCTGTGACGGCCACTCCTCCCTCCTCCAGGTACAGCGCACAGGTGCCTGGGAGCCACACTGGAGCTTGTGGCTCATGGCTCTGTCCTTTATAAAAAAGAAAACACCTACACAGCCAGCTGTGTACTCAGCAAAAGTAACCCAGTTCCTTCATTCCCCAGCATTTCCTGCGCCCTTTCCTCGAAACCAGGACAAAGGCCAGAGGCTAAAACACGATAATTAAAACACAGTCCAGGGTTCCGAGGAGGTCACAGCTCGGTATGGTCTTTTCCCTATTCAGGACCTGGGTGGGCGGATGTGACATGGAGGCACAGTGTGGCAAGTGGGAAGGGCTGCCTGGGAAGCACAATACAGAGGACCCAGGGCTGGGTGTCTCAGGGTCATACTAGAGACCTGGAATGTCAGGGAAGGAGTGAATCTCAGACAGAGGGCACAGCAGAGGTAATTGGAGATATGAGTCAGTATTGGAGAGGAGACTCAATGCCACCCAGCAGGACAGAGGCCCTGGCTTCAGGAAGTTTCATTCATCTGGGTTTCTTGTTGTTGTCATCATTGTTTTATTAAGTAGAAGCTTTGTATGGACACATCATGTGTTGGTACCATCGTTTCCCTCTTCCCTGTCCCTATGCAGCTGAGTGCCCTCCTCAGTGGGATTGCTGGTATTCCCCCTGGGATTGCGGGGTATAGATGTGAGAGCTTCAGTCAGTCATTGTAAAGTGGGGTGGGAGGAGAATGCTTCTGGACAGTCCCTCCCATTCGGTGGCTCTTACAATCTTTCCACCCACTCTCTCGCAAACTTCCCTGACCCATGGTGGGTGTGTTTTAAGTCTATTGTAGTGTGCTCTCAGCAGCTCTGGATTTCTGCTTTAGTATATTTTGAGTATCCTCAGTGTCTGTCTCCATCACCTTGGCCCCCGTGTCAGGCTTGCCATTATATCAGCACCCTTGCTCATCTCATCAATTCCTTGGTGGTTTCACCTGGGAACCGGGACCCCAGCCTACTCATGCCACACTCACACAGGGTCCAAGCAGCCCCACACCAGCAGCCTTTGTTTGTTTTTGAGACAAGGTCTAGTTATGTAGCTTTGGTTCATTTGAACCTCATTGTATAGGCCACATTGAACTCAGATGGGTGGCTGTCCTCTGGTCTCTGTCTCCTGAGTGCCGGGACTATAAGCATGTGCCCCTAGCTTATAGCATCTTTTTATGATCTCAAGGGTGGTGGCATTGATTCTTTGTTACTTCTCCAGTTTCCCTGTCATCTCTTCCCACAAAGCCAATTAACACACCCTTGGAAAATTGACCTGTTCATTTTCCTCAAGTGGCCTGGACGGCCCATCCTGAGCTCTGGGAAAGGATTCTTATTGATGGAAGTATTCAGTCTATCTCATCCTGATGAACACAGTGCTTGGTCCCTGGAAAGCTGCACGACTGAGTTCAGACCAATGAAGAATAAGGAGGTGTTACTAGGATTTCTGGAAAAGAGGAGACACCCCTCTCTTTGGAAGAAGTTTCCAGAAGGGATGTGAGGTAACCCCATTTGCCCTGAAATGATGGGTGTGGCAAGGCAGCAGGAGGAAGACAAGAAAAGAAAGTCAAAACTGGAGGCAGAGGGCCTGGAGAAATAGCTTAGTGGTTAAGTGCTAGCTTGTGAAGCCTAAGGACCCTGGTTTGAGGCTTGATTCCCCAGGATCCATGTAAGCTAGATGCACAAGGTGGTGCATGCATCTGGAGTTCGTTTGCAGTGACTGGAGGCCCTGGTGCATCCATTCTCTCTCTATCTGCCTCTTTCTCTCTCTGTCTGTCACTCTTAAATAAATAAATAAATAAATAAATAAATAAATAAAGCCAAAAAAAAACCAAAAAAACAAAAAACTGGAGGCAGAGACTATGCCCTCCCCCCGGGTCCAATGGCACTGGGGCAGACCAAGCTCTGTGCTTCTGTTAGCTTAGCCACTGAATTCCCAGTTGCTCAAGCCAGTTTGTTGGGCTGGATTTGAGTTGATCACTTCTGTTACTTTGGATTGAGAATTTCCTGACCGTCACTGAGCATTTCTCAAGCAAGGAATTGGACAGTGGTGGAGAAAGAGAGCTGCTACTGGGTGCTGGGATGTGGCGTGGAAGGTGGAAAGACCCTTTTCCCTTGATTTCACTTCATTCACAATTCTCACGGTGAAGCGGGCCTTCTCCCAGAAATCATGCTCTACATCACCCCGCCTGGCACTTGGAGAACATGTCTGACAACCCCGGGGTCAGGAGCTCTGTCTGTCCCGACCCCACTCGCTGCCTGGCTGTGGTCTCTGGCCCGACCCACAACCACTCTTTGGGCCTCCATCTGTACTCCTCTACCAAACCACAGCAGTGAGCTCCCCCAGGGCAGGAAACATGTCCAGTCCCACCCTGAGCCTCCAGCCCAGGATGGGCCTGGCATGAAGCAGGGGTCAGCAGAGTTGGCTGAAGAGCCATCAGTGTGGAGGCTGTGCTGTCCTGCTCTGCAGTCAGGGCCATGTGTGAGGCCGACAGGGACAGACACTGAAGGGAACGGGGCTCCTCCTGGACCCCCGCCTCAGGCCACAGCTGCACCACAGGGTCTGTAGGGAAAGGTATCCCACGGGCCACATGGCCAAGGCCACAGGTGACCCCTTACCCATCTCTGCTGCAGGCTCATCCAGCCACGGCCAGACTCAGACTCTGTCCCTGTGCTTTGCTCCTTGTGCACTGCTGTGTTCTCTGGCCACAATGGAATTGGTAGATATTAACCATGTAATAATCTCCATGAAATCACCAACGAATTGCAAACAAAATAGCATATTTCTCAATAACCCACAGGTCAAAGAGAAAATCAGAAGGGAATTGTACGGTATTTTGAATGGAACAAAACTCAAAAACAACGTATCAAAACATGAAAGACAACAGTAACTCAGGGCCGATGGTCTTCAGTACAGCACTAATGGTGTATAATCGGAAAGGAGAACGGTCTCAGATCAATGATCTCAGATTCAATCTCGTGAAACCAGAATGAGAAAAGTAAATGAAACTCAGAATACAGGAAGGAGATCATAAAGACCAGAGTGAAAATCAATGCTGTAAAAATACGGAAAAAAATAACAGAGGAAAGCAAAAGCAATAAAGCTAAAAGCTGGTTCTAGGAAGAGATCTATAAAATTGATGAACCCAGGTCAGACCAATCAGGAAAAAAGAGAAAAGACACAAATTATATGTAACAGATATGAGAGAGGTGGCACCAGCTAGATTCTACAGAAATTAAAAGGATGATAAGGTAACATTATGAACAACTTTATGTCAATAAATTTGACAAAATAGAAGAAATGGACTAATTCCTTGAAGGATATAAGCTACCAAAGCTAACTTAGGAAGAAATGTATAATGTGGGCAGGCATAAATGCATTTAATACTTGAAAGTATTAATACAAAGATAAATACAGGCTAGATGGATTCCCTGGTCAATTCTAGCAATCACTTAAGGCAAAGATATACTAATTGCACACAATAGAGAATAGAGAGGAAGGAATGCTTCCCAACTGACCCCTCTTTAGTCAGTATTTCTCTGTTCTGAAGACCAGAACCAATCTCACCATGGAAAGACACAAGATTTCTAAAGAGAGAGTGTCAACCTGATGAGGGTAATGCCTCATTACTAAGTGGGCCTCATGTTGGGAATAAAGGGTGATTTTACATTTCAATATCCAGCAATGCAAATCATCACTTTGATCAACAAAAAGGAAAAAAATGAGGTTGAAGGCAGTAATGAAAAGTAGTGGAACCAAGTTGATCATTTCTGTTTTCTTTGGTGTTGGGAAGGCTCTGATTTCATCAGCTTGAGCTTCAGTGAAGCAGCCTTAAATACAGACATAAAGAAATAAGAAGGAAATAAAGTTTCAAATGCTAACTAAGTAGTTCTGAACACAGACCATTTAAAACACACATAAGGTGTTTAAACATGGCAAAGGGACAGGCTAGGGAGGGAAAATGGTCGGTTTGAATAAGTTATGTCTTTTCCATCTCTATGTATCAGTGAAAAGAAAGAGCTCAATGCAAACTGTACTTGGAGCTGGGCATGGTGGTACACGCCTTTAATCCCAGCACTTGAGAAGCAGAGGTGGGAGATTGCCTTGAGTTCCAGGCCAGCCTGGAATTACAGAGTTAAGGCCAGGTCAGCCTGGGATAGAATGAGACCCTACCTCAAAAATAAAACAAACAAACAACAACAACAAAAAAAAAAAAAAAAAAAAAAAAAACAATGAAAACAAAAAAAAAACCTGTACTTGGCAAAAAAAAAAAAAAAAAAAAAAAAGAAAAAGAAAAAAAAAACCATAATTATCTTATGTGCAGAATAAACATTCAAACAAATCCAACATTTCCTGATAAAAACCCACTGTAGCCAGGCGTGGTGGCGCACACCTTTAATCCCAGCATTCGGGAGGCAAAGGTAGGAGGATCACCATGAGTTCGAGGCCACCCTGAGATTACATAGTGAATTCCAGGTCAGCCTGGGCTAGAGTGAGACCCTACCTTGACAAACCAAAAAATGAAAAAAACAAACAAAACAAACAAACAAACAAAAAAAAAAAAACACTGAAAATTAGGCATAGAGGTAAATGTCCTCACCCTACTAAATGGAATGTACAAGAACTTTATAGCCAGCCTGAAGAGATGGCTTAGCAGTTAGGGTGCTTGCCTGCAAAGCCAAAGGACCCAGGTTCAATTCCCCAGGACCCATATAAACCAGATGCACAAGGGGGTGCATGCATTTGGACTTTGTTTGTAGTGGCTGGAAGCCCTGGTGCACCCATTCTCTCTATACATCTGCCTCTTTCTCTCTCTCTGAAATAAATAAATAAATAAAAACTCTTTAAAAAAAAAGAACTTTATAGCCAATATCATATCTGTAGTGAAAGAATTAATCCTCTTACCCCACAAATGTCTTGTCTCCCCGCTTCTCTCCCACTACTCAGAATAGTACTGGGGGTTCTGACCAGTGGAATCAAACAAGAGAAATGAAATGTATCAAGTATGAAAAAAAAAAAAAGAAAAAAGACACTGTCCATACTTACAACATGATCATTATGTAGAAAGGCAGATGGAATTTGTAATGCACACAAAACTATTGTAATTATTGTAAAGTAAAGGCACAAAATATCAAGAATCATTTACAAATGATACAAAGATATAAAATTCTCAGGAATAACTATGATAAAAAATACCCAGCCTTGGGCTGGAGAGATGGCTTAGCGGTTAAGGCGCCTGCCTCCTAAGCCTAAGAACACTGGTTCCAATATCCAGGTCCCACATTTAGCCAGATGCAAAATGACACAAGGTTGCATGCCGCACTTGACCACAAGGGGGCACACACACCTGGATTTCGTTTGCAGCGGCTGAGAGGCTGCTGGCGCACCCATCTCTATCTGTCTCCCTGTCTCTCTCTATCTCTCTCTCTGTGTCTCTCTCTAAAAAAAAAAATACCCAGTCTTATACTTGGTAAACAACAAAACACCATCAGTTTCCCCATAATATAGATTCAATGCAATCCCATTAAAAACTCAATCAGAAAGTATCAAATTACTTCCAAATCTGTGTGTAAATGCAAAAGAACAAGAGTAAGCAAGCCCAGTTATAAACAGAGGAACCACGTTCGAAAACTAACAGTAACCAATTGCGAACCTCATCCTGAACCTTCAGTACCATGACAGTGAGCAGTCTATTAGAATCAGTAATGGCAAACAGATCGATGGAATGTAATAGAGTTCAAAAACAGGCCCACGCCTGTCCAGATGCCTGATTTCTCATAAGGCTGAGAAGCAGCTCAGTTGAAAGGGAATAGGATTTTCAAGAAATGCTTTGGAGGTAATTGAATATCCCTGTGCAAATGGCCAAAGGGGAACATTGCACCATGCTAAACGCAAGGTCGAAAACGGTACGTACTCAAAGGAAGCACAGGGATGAATGTGATGACTCCAGCCTGTCATCTCAGAGCTCAGGATGCTGAAGCAGGAGGATGGCTATGAATTCAAGGCTAGCCTGTACTACCTAGTGAGTTCCAGGGCAGCTTGTGCAACCCTGCCTCAGAGAACCATAGCAGTTTTTACTTGAAGAGTGCAGGGTCTCAGTCAGCTTCCTCACAGGCAGTGCTTTTGACATGCTATTTCAGAAGCTTTGACCAATCAGCACCATGCATTTCCCCGGACCCCCTTGTATCTGCCTGCCTGGTACTTCATTGATATTGTTGTGGATAGGGTCTCACTCTAACCCAGCCTGACTTGGAATTCATTCTGTAAACCCAGACTGGCCTCAAACACAAAATGATCCCTCTACTTCAGTACTGCCCATTCCAAGTGCTGGGATTATAGGCATGCACTTTATTTTTATATAATATTTTATTTGTTTATTGGAGACAGAGAGAGAGAGAGAGAGAAAAGAGAGAGAGAGCGAGAACGGGCACTCCAGGGCCTCCTGCCACTGCAAATGAACTCCAGATGCATGTGCTACCTTGTGCATCCAGCTTTATGTGGGTACTGGGGAATCAAACCTCAGTCCTTTGGCTTGGATGACAAGTGCCGTAATCACTGAGCTGTATCTCCAACCCCTAATACTTTGCTTTGGAAAGATATTTTTAATGAGAAGGCAAAGATAAGCCAGAAGCTAAAAATTTTGCAAAATTGTATGTTTACAAATTATATATTCTCCTAAATGACATCACACACACACACATACACACACACACACACCTATGTGATAAAAAGAAACAATTAAAATTTTTAGTCATCACTCAATTTAAAAAATTAAACAACATAGTGAGAGTACATATATGGATGGCAAATACGTGCAGAAAATATACTACACAGAAGTAATCATTAGTCAAATGCATATCAAAACCACTGTTAACCAGGCCTAGTGGTACATATTTGTAATCCAAACTACTCAGTAGATGAACACAAGAGGATCACAAGTTCAAGAGCAGCCTCAGGTACATAATGAACTTCAGAGGACTATGGTGAGACCCAATCTTGAAACAAAGGATAAAAGAAAAAAGCAATAAAAACAAAACAGATGCTTCCGGGAGTGGTGGCACATGTCTTTAATCCCAGTACTCAGGAGGCAAAGGTAGGAGGATTGCTTTGAGTTTGAGACCATCCTGAGACTACATAGTGAATTCCAGGTCAGCCTACCTTGAAAAACCTAAGGGAAAATCCCAGGGAAATGCTTTATATTTAAGTTGCAGAGTTGATTGTATGATAACTATTCCTTAACAAAGTTATTGAGGAAAAATATATATTGAGGTGCCAGGGTTTCCATGACAACAGCTTTCTAATTGGTTTCCCTGGGAGCTCCCTTATATGTTCCTGGCAGGACCATGGCCAGGGCTCATCAGGAAGGGGGCTAGGGTGCTTCTCTCAGCAATATATAACAGAAGACCCGAGTGGTGCCATTCGTGTGGCATGCAAAAATTGGGAAGGAAGGAAACAGAAAGAGGAGAGAGCCACACAAGGCCACTGGTGCAGACTTAGCAGCTCAGGCTGAGCCTTGAATTCAAAACTCATGAGACACAGAGAGGACGTCTGTCATCCATGACACCCCGTCTTACAGATGGGGAAGCTGAGAGTCAGAGAGTGGAATGGACTCACCCCAAGACACCAGATAAAGTTTATCAGAGAGGAGCTGGCACCGCAGCCTGGTCTCCACCTGTCACCTTCCTGTGATGAGCGCACCACCTTCCTACATGGTGCGAGCTCTGGGTGTGAAGACTTGCTGGGCGTGCCTTGCCACACTCCAGCAGCTCTCTAGGAAGATGCTCCTGCTGCATCTTGTTACAGACGAAGATGCCCTTCCCTACTGTGTGACGTTCACCAGTCCAATCCCTCCTGTCTCCCACTCCCACTCCCACTCATGTTTTGTAGCTGAGGAACCAGTGGGACCAGAAGGACCAGAGGGACATGGCTTCCCAAACTCACAGTGACTGCATTGTCGAGTTCCTTTGGTTTGTTTGTACCTGGAACTAGCAGTGCGTGCAGTTTGGAGAGCTGGCTTGCACCTCGAAGTTATCCATATGTTTGCACACATGGTGTGAGAGGAAAGGTATACACAGTAACATATGTGTATGTGTGGGAGGGTCATGTGTAAGGATGGCACATGTCTCTGTGCGTGGGTAACCATGTCAACATGCTGTTGTGTGTATGTTCTGGAGTCTGCAGGTGTGTGCTTCTATGCTGACACTTCTCCCCAGTTTCTCGGAATCCCCTTTAGGTCACTTTATCCAAAACCTTTTCAGGGTCTATGGTGGCAGATGTGGCTTTCCCTGTTTTCCATCAGACAAACTCAATATCTCATTTCCCTGAGGGGAAGATGAGGCTGCCTTTGTCCCTCTGTTCACGGTGAAGAGTAAAATCATGGTCTTGGGGAAAAAAAGAAACCATTGACCTGTCATGTCTGTGAGCCCAGACGGCTTGAAGGTAATAGCATCTGAGTGCGAAGTGATTCCAGACAGGCAAGAAGCTGTCCTCCTCCCCCAGAGCCACAGAGCTAGGAATAGCAGGCACATAAATAGCAAGAACCTAGACTGTTCTGTACCTGGCTGTCGCCTACTCACATCGGCTCCCAGCTTGAAGCTCAGTCTCCCTTGGAGAGTTCTCTGACCTTCACTGTCCACCACTGTGTGGTTCTTCTGCCACCTCTGCCCATTCTGCCCCAATCACATCGCGCAGTGTGAACAGGAAACGATAGGAGAGAGGCACAAGGACCTTCCCGAATTTGGTTAGGTAATGTATCCACACGGGTGTACGTGGTGGAATGTCATTGAGCTGTAAGGTTAAATGCATTATTGCCTGTAGTTACAATGTAGTGGAGTTGATTTGCGAACTCCCTCCTTGGCCCTCAGTAAGTCTCTCCAGTTGCAACTCCTGCAACAGAATAAAGCTCTAGTTCACATTGAAATGCTATTTCAAAACCACGGACAGAGTTTTCCCTTGCGGCAGGTCTGAGGGGTTTCTACATTGCTCAGGCCCAGGAAGAGTAAGCTGGTTACTTCTGGCTGGTGGTATTAAATATGTGGGGAGCCATGGTCATGATAGGTCACTTGGTCCAGCTCAGGACATCTACGTAGTGTACTGTTGTGGTAGTTTGAATGTATGTCCGCCATAGACTTAGGTTTAAATAAAGCTTGTAACTTGAATCTCCAGCTGCCTGGCTGGAGGAGGTATCACTGGGAGCAAATCCTGGGAGTTCAGCCCAAAGGTGCATTTGGGGGGATCTGAATTCCACCCTGAAGGATACAGAGAGGTTTGCACTCTAGGAGTCCTGCTGGCTGCTGGTCCCTGCTTGCTACTTTCTGGTGTTTGTTGGTTGGGGGTGCTTTCTTCCTCTGCTTGAATTTATGAATGGGAGCCAGCTTCTTCTACCATTGATGGAACCTCCCTGGATCTGTAAGCTTGAACTAAATCCCTTCCTCCCCTAAAACTCTGTTTAGTTGGATGTTGGTCCCAGCATTGTGGACCTGTCTACTACAACTGTCCTTATTGCTCAGACAAGGAGTGAGACCACAAGAAGGAAAGCAACTTGGACAGTGGCAGTACTGACCCCAGGCCCATCCTCCTGACCCTCAGGCTGTCCCTGCCTGCCCTAGGACCAGGTTTGGATGTCAACTTGCATTTCAGCATGACGTCCTGTTCAGGGAAGCCAGCTGGGACAGGAGCTGTCTGGATTCGGGCTCAAAGTCTGAATCCTGACTCTGAATGACAGGCCCAGGACAGCCACTGACTCCATATACATGCCCTCAGTTTCCTCATTTGGAAAATAACTTTCGGCTGGACCAGGTACTGACTTTGCATCAGTAGGACATTCTGGATGTCCCTCAAAATCTTGTTCCCCAGGGAGATCAAAGCCAGACACAGACTGTGTGACCCAGATGTTCCCAAGCAGCAGACAGTGCAGTTCTCCAACAATGATTTAATCCCCTTGGCTGGACACTGGACCCATGCGTGTGGGCTCCGGAAGCTGATGTATGGCGATGGCTGCAGCCTGGGCTGCTCTCGGGGGCTGTGAGCAGCGGTTGTCAAGTGCTTCTGAATGAGTCCTGGAGTCCAGCTAGGACACACGCCACATCTCTCTAGAGCAGCCTTTCTCGGGATTACATGCAATTATGTCAGTTTAGAGTCTCGCTCAGCTCCTTGTGTTTATTGAACTTGAAGCAGAACTTCCTGCTGAGCCCATGGCTGATTGCTGGCTGGAGAAGTTGGTTCTGTCATGGATGGTGGAATGTGAGGGCAGAGAAGTGTGGGCCTCTGGGACTGGGTGGGGTGAATAGTTGATGGACATTTGGATGTTGTCAGAGAAGGTGGCCTTCAGCAGGGCCAGTGAATTGGTCTGTAAGTCTTACAAGTCATGTCCACCATAAGGCCTCTCGAGAGCCAGGTCTTTGTCTATCCATCGACTGATGCCTTGACTTTCTCACTCAAGACACCCATGGATATCTGTCATGGTTGGATAAGAAAGGCCCCTTCCCCATAAGCTCTTGTGTTGAACACTTGTACCCAGGATGGTGGAACTAGCCAGGGAGAGTCTATTTGGGGGGAGTAGGTTACTGGGAAGTGTTTTGGATGTGATTCCTGGTCCCCAGTCCCTCCCTTTCTCTGCTTCCTGTCTGCCATGACATGAAGAAGTTTGACCGTCTGTTCCTGTCCCCGTGATGTTCTGTCTAAGTGCCTGAGGCCAAACACACATAATGGATCCTTCCAAAACCACGAGCCAAACTAAATCCTTTCTCCTGGAAGTTACTTTCTCTGGTCTCCTGGACACAGCTAAGTAAAAGTAACCAGCATATTCTTGCAGTAATGTGCAGGATGACAGGACAAAAGGAACCAGAAGTCACCATCCACATTGAAGAGTCTGCTCTTGCTCAACAGAGAAACTCCAAAAGGAAATGTTCTCTAATAGATACCGAAGCACTGAACTCCAGGAGGGCAGAATAGGATAAAATTGGATAGCAGTCCAAGTACAAGGGCCTAGATTCTGGAAGGATCGGGGAAAATAATTCCAGAAGCTCCAGTGAAGGAATCCAGGGTAGGAAAGGGGTAGCCAAGGGGATCTCCATAGGTGACATCTCTGAGAAGCTAGGACTCATTGCATTGGAGCCCTCCAAGGAAATCAATAGAAATGGAAGGAAGAGGAAAGGGGGGAAGAGAGTAGGAGGGTAGGAAAGAAAGGGAGGAGAAGGAGAGGTTGAAGAGAGAAAGAAAGAGGAGAGGTGAAGATTGAAGGTAAGAGAAGAGGAAAGGGATACAGGGGAGAAGGTAAGAATGGCATTAGAAGAATGCCTTCACAGTGCCAGTAGCTGTCCCTTGCCCAGGGCAACTCATCATGGCCAAGAGGACAGGGCAATGATATGGAGCCTCTGCTATAACATTTTGGTGTTCCATGAAGCAGCAGGGACATGGCCCTTCAGCATCACTTGGCATGGACAGGAGAGGAGGCAGGTGGGAGAGACCTGGAAGCTCAACAATTCAGCCTTGGGAACAGGTGGATAAATTGAAGAATAGGTCGAGAGAGAGAGAGAGAGAGAGGTTTTCAGAGAGGGACAACCCTGCAGTGGCATAAGGGAAGAGAAAAGCCTGGACTCACTCTAGGGAAGCTCCTGGCTCTGAGCAATGACAGTGAGTGACAGTGGGGAGACAGGAAGGAGTATCTTCCATGTTCTCACTATTCTGGAAGGCAGCAAGAGGACAGGAGGCTGGAGTTTGACCTAGAAATGTGGAGGTCTGGGTAGGCTGGAAGGTAGAGAGAGACTATGGGAAAATCAGAGGAGAAGCTGGGCATGTTGGCACCCTCTGAGGTGGCTCAGTTAACACACGAGCAGAGAGTGAGTCTCCAGGAAGCTGCCTCTCCACATTCAGCTCAGGAGAGAGAAGGCGAGGGCAGGAGGACAGTTGTAATGGGTTTTGTGCTATGGAAATATTTTCTCAGCCCCCCCACCCTGTGACCCTGTGTGGATTCTAGCAGGGTGCTTCTTTCTTCCCTTTGTTTCCCTTTTCTTTTTCTCTTGGTCTCTCTCTCTCCCTGTCTCTCTCACCAATATGAAGGATGGAACCCAGAGCCTCTTTCACAGCAGGCACGTGCTTTACCACTGAGTCATCCCTTGGCCTGGCTCTCTTTCCATGTGGTGTGGTGTTCTCAGCAGCTGCTCCACAGTCAGACCAGCATTGGAGGAAGCAGTCACTTTCTCCTTGCTGGGACAAAACACTGACCTGAAGCAGCTTATGGAAGGAAAGGGTTGATTTGGGCTTACAGTTTAAAGGGGAGTTTCATCATGGCGGGAAAGCATGGCGGGAACAGGCAGCCAGCAACACACCTTCACAACACCAGGGAGGAAGTAGAAAGCGCAAAAGTGTCATTGGACTGTAACATCCCATGGCTCAGACCTCCTTTGGCAAGGCTCCACCTCCTAAAGGTTACACATACTTCCTAAACAGTCCAGCCAACTGGGGATTAAGTTTGCAAATCCATAAGTCCACAAGAGATGTATCACATTTGAACTACCACAGTGACCAAGGGCAAAAGGTGCCACCTGACTGGGGTGAGGACCTAACTGGCCTCTCTACCTCCTCTCTGTCTATCAGATCTGGGGAGGGACAGCTAATTGGACCCTGGTACAGTTCTCTGCACTTTATCTTTTTTTTTTTTTTCCAGATAGGGTCTCACTGTAGTTCAGGCTGACCTGGAATTCACTACGTAGTCTCAGGGTGGCCTTGAACTCATGGCAATCTTCCTACCTCTGCCTCATGAGTACTGGAATTAAAGGTGTGAGCCACCATGCCTGACTCCCCACTTTATCTTTGACCTGGGGCTATCCATTTCCCTTGGACCTTTTACAGAGGTCCAGGAAACATAGTTGCTGTCGAGTGTGTCCAGCTTGCAGAAGCCCAGAAGCTCCTATGCTGGTTATTGATCACGAGTCCTTGTTCTCTTCAGTTTCCCATCTGTACCATGGAGGGGCCTAGAACCGCAACACACCCAGGCTCCTTCCACCCTGTCACTTTCACAGCTCCTGGGAGGAAGGAATGAATCCAAGGCAGGATCTCCAGTGTATCTTCTTAGCAAGTTCTCTAGGGAGGTGTGACAGGGTGAGGGGCTGAAAGGAGAGGAGTAGAGGGGCTCTGTGGTGGGATAGGGTCAGGAGGCTGTGAGGGAGGGTGAAGGGCTTGGGTGTCTCTCAGGATCCTGCAGGGAAGAGACTGCCGCAGCAGGAACAGGTCCAGGTGCTCCAGAAAGGGGCCCCACTAGCCTGGTTCTCTTTCAGGAGAATGCATTAAATGCATAAATGTGCTCCTCTCTTTCAAATGACTGGATAGTGACATTTCCTGTGCTCATCCACCAGGGAACCAGAGGTGAACTTAGACTCCCCCTGTCCTTGAAGAAGGTCTCAGCACCCTCCTCCTGACGTCAGGCCATTGTCCTCCTCACGAGGACACAGCAGGCAAGGATGTAACCAGGAGTGCTCGATGCAGGCCACAGAGGGCCTCACGCCTGGACAGCCATGGAAGCTGCCAGCCAGCTCTTTTTTTTTTTTCTTTCTTTCTTTCTTTCTTTCTTTCTTTCTTTCTTTCTTTCTTTCTTTCCATGATTTCCCTCCTCCCTGCCCCCATTCTGCTGGGACCCCCCCCTCGGCGCTCTCCTTTTTAAAAAAAATTGTTTATTTGAGAGCGACAGACAGACAGAGAGAAAGAGGCAGAGAGAGAGAGAAAGAGAGAGAGAGAATGGGCACACCAGGGCCTCCAGACACTGCAAACAAACTCCAGATGCATGCGCCACCTTGTGCATCTGGCTTATGTGGGTACTGGGGAATGGAGCCTCGAACTGGGGTCCTTAGGCTCCACAGGCAAGAGCTTAACCATTAAGCCATCTCTCCAGCCTCCTTTTTATACAGTTCAGGACCCCTGCCCATGAAAGGGTGCCACTCACCATTAAGATAGATCACGTCACCTCTATTAATGTAGTCAAGATAATTCCTCACAGGCCAACACAGAGTCCAACCTATTCTACATGATCCCTCACCGGCAATTCTAGTCCTGTCAAGTTGGGAATCAATAGAAACCATCATATATATAAACATTATTGGGAGGTGGTGGAAAGTGAGAAGACAGGGCTTGGTTGGAAGAAGTAAGTCACTAGGAAACTTGCCTTTGAAATTCCCTTGAAGTATACTCTGTCCCCTAAACCCCGCCCTCTTTCTCTCTCACAGCTTTGTTCTGCCATGGCCTCCTGAAGCCATGACACTTTTCCTTACCACAGGCCCACAACAATGGTGACAGCTGATTCCAGACTGATCCCTCTGAAACCCTGGGCCACACTGCTTCTCTCGTGTACTGGTTGCCATGAAGAAAGCCTGATTGGCACAGAGAGTGAAAGCTAATGTTTACTGAGCTCTTTTAAGCCTTTCACTTAGCTTCTCTCACTCGGCCAAGTGTGTCTGTTGGGATATTCCTTAGGTTGAAAGGGAGAGCCAGACTCTAACTGGCCTTCTTTTTTTAAAAAATATTTTATTTATTTGACAGAGAAAGAGGGAGAGAGAGAGAGAGAGAAAATGGGTGCACCAGGGCCTCCAGCCACTGCAAACAAACTCCAGAGGTGTGCACCCCCCCCCTTGTGCATCTGGCTAACATGGATTCTGAGGAATTGAACCTGGGTCCTTTGGTTTTGCAGGCAAACGCCTTAACCACTAAGCCATCCTTCCAGCCCTTACTGGCCTTCTTAACTAGGAAATGCAGTGAGTCATAGACATGGGAGAATGGGAACCAAGTGTTTAGGCAGAGGTATGCTCAGGAACTTTGGTCACTGGATCTCCCCTCCCTCTTTCTTTCCTGTTGTTCCCCCAGGAAGCCTCTTTCTCTCCTTTGTTGCTGAATTTCTCCAAGAGGAAGCATGGGGAGAAGAGGGAACTAGAGCCAAGGTCAGCTCCAAGTTCACACCTTCCACTTAGCAGCTCTGGGAAGAAAATTGTTGCTTTCTGCATTGACACCTGGGAAGGAACCCACCAGTCATGTGCCAGCTCCTGGGTCCTGTGCAAAGGGCATAGGGACTGTCCTCACTCCATCTCAGGAGACAAGGTGAGGCTGTGGCCTAGGTGTCAGGTGACAAATAGTTCCCTAAAGACCTGGAGGGGCTGGGGTCTGGTTACCAAAAGGAGGGAAGAGAAACAGAGTGGGTATTATTATTCCAATTAAACATAACAAAACGGAGGCTTACAGATGCCAGGAGATGCTATCAGCTTGCAGGTAGCATAGCAGAACCTTCAACCCTTATCTA